>OX375880.1:123460747-124060747 GCA_947359465.1 Metellina segmentata | reverse complement strand
AACTATCAGTAGAAAAATTAATGAAGATAATTCTGTTTAAAGTAGCGAACTGAAGGATTTTGGTCATCAAACACTATCACTAGGAAAACTGAAAACAAATCTCAGGGTTTGGTTAGGTTTCAACGGTGCAAGGGCCATATTTGGCTGCACCGTTAAATGCGCTGTGAATACATGTCAAGTAATGTACATACACAAAGGTTTTACTGAAACCAAAGAGGGAAATACACTGAGGGAGAAATAGAACCTATGCTGCCTACAACTGGCAGGTAGCTAACTGTGGGTAAAGCCTCCGAGAAACGAAGGCACCTCAATCTCAGGGAAAGAACATTTGCACATAAAAAAACAGATGAAGTTTTTTGTACATTTCCTCTTAACTAAGCACTTTAGTAGAAGTTCAAGTGTTGTGTTTTGTGAGGTTGGGAAAGTAACAATTATTGGTCAAAAGAGGAGGTGGAATGGAATAATTAAACAACAAAAGTTTCCTACATTCACAAATGTTTACGACCACAATAGTTTCAGTTATAAAAAATAAACAGCTATTTCTACAGCGCTTTTCTATCGCTCACTTTAATTTGCCAATAAACTTAAAAATCGCTCATAAACGTTGAAATAAAAGCTACACAACAAATCAACTTCGAAAACAATTTTTCACTAGCATAAACTAAGAGGTTTTATTATTTCGGATGAAACTAGGTAAACAAAATATAGACATATTGCAATGCAAATTAAAGATTAGTGTAAATACATGTACTTACAAGGAATTCCCAAGGCCTTTGCAACAGCTGTCCGTCTCTTTCGAAGTCAAATTCGTACATAACGCATGCCCAGTGTTTTATAATGTTTTTTAAACTTCCACAGTCAGCATTCAGCAACTCGCTAACAAGTTCGGTAATGGCGATGTTTAGTTTATTACTCGATTGAATCAAAACATTAGATGCTGGATTTTGATTCGTCAAAGTAGTCGCGTTTGCTTGCGTATGTGCGTCGAGAGTTGAATCTGATGAAGTATAGAATTTGGACCTTGCGTTGCTCTGCAGAGAGGCTGCGTGATCCCGCCCATCTGTCAATCACGTGGTTCTCCTCTATCATTGGTTCGACGCAACCGACGCAGTTGGACATACGCAGAATCGTAAACTGGCCCTAAGTGTCCGACAAGTTGACTCTGATTTGCTCCTCATTTTCATATATATGTTGTATGGTTGTTGTTAGTAGTATTTCTTGCAAACTTATGTTAAAGGGTACTTATACTTTAAAGAGCTTCTTTTCGTGAAGCAACGATGGCCTAACGGCTAAAGTCACCCACATTCAGATTAGCGTCGGCAGCGGAGGATGACTACCCCAGTTCGAACCCAGCTGGCGGAAAACTTTTTAGATCCTCCAAATTATTTTTAAAAAATTCAAATTTATTCCTTTTCATTCTAATTTACTTTTCCCAATTTTTAATACCCTTTTTATATTTTTCCAAGCTTCCGTTGATTTTACATAAATAATCTAAGAACCACTCCTGAACTCACTACCAACTGATATTTTTCCGCCCCTCTGCCGTCCCCTTTGCTTTAGGATGATTGTGTCGTATCCACCGCTGGCTTAGGACCATTCTGATGTAACAAAAAGCATACATTAAACACTAACTTATATAATTATTAACTTATATAATAAAAGGATACAATTTTCGGCTCCCACCTCTACCCACCCATAGCCATGGTTCTGAAAAGAAAAGAAGAAAGCACAAAGGAAGTGATAAATCGCCAACAGAAGAATTCTCATGACTACTGCACATTGTGACTAATGTCAGCAATAAAAGAAAATTTAACATAAACTGCCTTGCAGTATCGTGTGAACAAACATTTTCAACACGAACAAAGCTGAGGGAACATGTGACGAGTGCTCATAATGTAGTATTGGATGTAGAGCAAATGGATATAGAGCACAATTACAAGTTATAAAATAATTTATTTTTCAGAAACTCATAATGTGTGTGTTTGACATTTAAATAAACTTTTAAATTATGAACTTACACAAATTAACTTTTTTCGTAGAAAGATAGTATAGAATAGATAGTATTTAATACTTATTTACTGATCGTAAATAAGCCTTACTTATACTAAACTATAAAAATAGGATTCTAAACTGGCCGTACTTATTACTTTAACATCTGACAGCAAACTCAAAAAATCATCGTATTGTAAGCGATAAATTGCCAAATTTGGCATACCTTTCCCCAGAACCAAACATGGAGTTAAAAATTTCCAACTCCATACGCATGCGCAATTGCTATGATTCTTACACCCGTGAGATGGTCGTTTCTAAAGTACAGTAACCCGGTGCAACGAGAAAGAAGTTGCCAAATGCAAATATAGAAACTTTGGTCGGTGCACCTGGTAACATTCTACTGTAATGCTCAAGTTTCACATTTTACTTATTAAATAGTGGTTCGAAATATCGATGTGGCTTTTTATATAAAAAAGGTTCCCCATCCCTGGCATAGATCTTGAGAGTTCGGCATTTTCTCTCTTGCCTGGAATCTAAAAACTTACACCAAACCACAAAATTAAGAGCAACATCTCGGTTTTTTTTAAACTGATAAATGGATAGACAGTTAAATTTTTTCTAAAATATGTTCAGACTTAATAAAAGAAACTCTTCAAAACCAAGGCAAAAGGAAGGTCTGGCGTGAGGTCGGTTGCTTGTCTGCTCCGACTTATTTTGCTTTCCAAGATTTTTGGATTCGACTTCAAGGCTTTAGGCTGCTTAGTTCTTTTGTCTTTTGATATTATTATTTCCCTAGTGAAATTTCCCTAGGGCTTTGATTTTTCTTTTTCTGCTACTTGGGTAAGTAGTATTTTCTCTTATCTAACCTCTGAAACGAAAAGAATTCTACAAATGGGTGACGACCATACGTCATACCCAACGGGTACATTTGAACTTATATTGGATACAGACCTTATTAACTATTGTAGTGATGAGGGTAAAAATACATTCACCTTCATTATTCGCCCTACTCAACCAATCCTACAAAAAAACCCATATACAATTAAAAAAGATATCTATAAGCATTTCTCATCTCACCAAAACATCCTAGAATGCAGACGAACGCGTAATAACCTTTTTATAATAACAGTAGATGGTAAACTAGCTGCCCACGAAACTTCTAAAATAAAAAACATCTTAGATGTACCAGTACACACAACCCTAACGAAAGACAACCTAATTACTCAATATATAATTAATGGAATAGATACAGAAATAGCCTTAGAAGACATCATTGAAGACCTGGAAGAGCAAGACATAAAGATAGCAAATATTACCCGATTTGAAAAAACTGTTAATCAAACTAAAATCCCGTTAAAAACTATAAAATTTGGCACCCCTACCCCTCGAATAAAAATCCGAAACAAATTGCATATAGGTATGATGATCCATCAATTAAATCTCTACTTAGAAAAACCTAGACAGTGCAAAAACTGCTGGGTATTCGGACACGGAATCAAAGGTTGTAGATCCAATCAAAAATGTAGAATTTGCTCAGAAGACCACCCTGAAGCTATATGCACTAATCAAAATAAAATATCCTGCAAAAACTGTAAACAACCACATACTGCTGATGACGAAAACTGTAGAACCAGAAAAGAAGAGACCGAAATATTGAAATATAAAAATGAAAACTTGGTATCCTACATAGAAGCAAAAAATAAACTAAAGACCTCATACGCAAAGACAGTGAGCCAACCAATAAATGATCAATTTATGGAACAAAAAGAAACATTAAAAAATAGCGACATAAAAGAGATAATACTCGAAACTTTGAAACCAATCCTAACCAGTATTGAACAAATTCAAATCAACCAGATGTACATCTTGTCACAAATGGTTGCAAACAATATGATTCCAAAAGAAAATATCATCTACGAAACCAAAGAAAATACAACTGATAATAAGGAAACTACAACTCTAGAAAACAGTAACATGCAAACTACTCCAGATCAAAAACAAACTAAAGAAGACCAAAAACTAGAATGGGAAAGGAAGAACCTACTCCCAAATACAATAAACAATGACTCAAACAAAATTACCAATACTATAAAACGTTTCAGAGAGGACATAAAAACTATGCAGTCCCAAAACAAAAAACAAACTAAAACTACACATTCACAATCGCAACTCGACCTATCAATCACAAACGGAAAAATGGAATACGAATAGATCTCCCCACAACCTTTTTTTTTTGGACTTCATCTCTTTATTTTTCTTACAACCATGTTTGATCTCAACTGTATTCAATGGAACTGCCAGGGTGCCAGAGCACGCCGATTTGACCTCAATCATAATAAATATTTCAGCCAAGCTAACATTTTAATACTACAAGAAACCTTTTTAAAACCGGACATCCGATTCACCCTCTTCAAAAAAAACATTTTTCGTTTTGATAGACCTGGTCCTTTTAGAGGAGGAGGACTACTAATAGCCATCGATCAAAATATAAGTGCACAGCTCATAAAGGAAGAACAAAATCAGGATTTTGAATCCCAGGAAGTGAAAGTCCACCTCAACAATATTACTTTCCACATCATTAACATCTATTGTCCGAAAGGAATAAAAAATGTAGGGATGCTTGACAACCTCAGATTGGATCCCAACAACCTTTATATCATTGCAGGTGATTTTAATTCAACACACCATAATTGGGGCTTCAAGGATAATAGCAGTGGAAAAAACCTGATGAAATGGATTAATAACCAAAATCTTATGATCCTCAACCACCAAACTGCAACCCATATCAGCAACAGTGGTGCCATATCTGCTATCGACCTTACTTTAACTTCCAATAACTGTCCCCCAATTACATCTTGGCAAGCTCACCAAGATAATTTTGGGAGCGACCATTTCCCCATAAATTTTTTGTATCACAAACCAAACAACAATAGACCAAATCTTTCTATCCACTTTGATTGGAACTACTTCATCAAAACTCTAAACAATAACCAAAGAAATATAAATGATCCCTACTTTCTCAATGACCTTTTCCAGAAAGCCATTGAGAATTCTCAATCTCTAAAAAAACTTTCCCCACCTAGAGCCCCTTGGTGGAACTCTAGATGCAGCTATCTAAGAGCCAAAGCCAGACGACACCTTACCAAAACTAAAACAAACTTAAGCACATCTGACTGGGACCAATATAAAAAATATAAAAACAAATTAAAAGATTTAATTCAGAAACTTAAAAAAAATTTTTGGTTTACTACATGCAAAACAGTTGCCAAAGACAAAAATATTTATAAAATCTTACAAAGATTAAAAGATCCTTCCAACCAACAAAAAAATTCATTTAATATTATTCAAGTAAACAATACGAAAATACATTGCCCACAAGAACAAGCTAACCTTTTTAATAAACTTTACACTGCTGATGAATACTTAGATCCCCTTCCCCTTAGTTTTGTTGACTACCACAATAATTCAATCAACAACATATTTACTTGGAATGAATTCGCTAAAGCCATCACCCAAATAAGAAAATCAACCCCTGGAATGGACAAAGTCACCATTACAATGATCAAAATATCTCCTGATAATATCCAGAAAAATATTTTAAAAATTCTTAACACCAGTTTTAACACTGGCTCTATCCCCATATCTTGGACCCACTCCCTTATCATTCCTATCCTTAAACCACACAAAAATCCACTAAACTTAACCTCTTACAGGCCTATATCTCTAACTTCCACCTTTGCAAAAATTCTAGAAAGAATGATCCTCAATAGACTCGTAGAAGACATTTACTACAATAAAAAAAACATAAATAAAAACAATCATGGCTTTCTTCAACATAGAAGTTGCATTACTTTATTGACCCAAATCCACACTGACATCTTAATTGCAAAAAAACAAAAAAATCATATAGTTTTCGCTTCCATCGACTTAAAGGGAGCATATGATTCAGTGTGGATAGATGGACTTATGTCCAAACTACAATCAAAAGGTATCGCAGGAAAAATAGCTCTTTGGATTTTCAATTTTCTTAATCGTAGAACTTGCCAGGTAAGGTGGCGTAACACCATTTCAAATACTAGACAAACCTCTCGAGGCCTACCTCAAGGTTGCATTCTCAGCCCTTTTCTCTTCCTTATTTTCCTTGATGATTTATTTACACTCATCCCTACACAAGTTAAATGCCTAATATATGCTGACGATATTTTTATATACACCACAAATAAATCTCTAACTGAATCTACAGAAGCAATCCAAACAACTATAAAAATCATTAATAATTGGTGTAACCACTGGAAACTAACCATTTGCCTAAACAAATGCAACATTATCAATTTTTCCCAGAATAAAAGTTCCCAGAAATGCAACATAAAAATAAATAACACTATCATTCCAGAAGTAAACAAACTAAAAATTTTGGGCCTAATCTTCGACAAGAACCTAACCTGGAACTCCCACTTTCAATACCTACAATCCAAATCTTCTCGTACCTTAAATGCTTTCAAATTCATTGCGTCTAAGAGATGGGGTGCTTGCACCAAACATCTCTTACAAATAGGCAATACTACTATCCGCAGCCAATTAGATTTTGGAGCTCCCATTCTCAGTACTGCTTCTACCTCACATTACAAAAAAATCAACCCCATTTTCAACTCCATGCTCAGAATCGCAACTGGTTTGCCGAAATACACTCCAATCGAAATCCTACACTCCGAAACTCAAGCTTCATCTCTCCAACAAAGACACAACTTACTAAAAACTACCTTCTACATAAAACATGTCAGCCTGAGAGAATGGTCTCCAATTCACGATCTTTTTTACAACCCACCCTCCATTATTTACGCTTCTTGGACCAATAAAAAAAAACCAATATCTGCAAGTATGATTAATTGCTTTGAAGATCTCTGCATTACAAAAAGCGACATTATTCCTTGGTGCCCACCCACTTCTAACTCTAATTACAAAATTTACCTTCAAAACTTCCTCTTCCAAAATAAAAATCTTCCCGATTATATACTTCAAACCTCTTTCTCAAACTTTTTACAAACTTTTCCAAACCACATTATAATTGGGACAGACGGGTCAAAAACAAACTCTAATAGCTCACTTGGAATTGTCATACCTAAATTATTTGTAGAAAGAAGCTACACCGTAAATAACCTAAACTCAATTTTCACAATAGAAGCAATGGCAATTTTCAAAGCTATACAAGACTGGGTTGAAAAAAACCAAAATATCATAGTAATAAGTGACAGTTTCAGCGTTCTATCTAGCCTTAAAAACATTAACAAAAACTCAAACTGCATTATACTTCAACTTCATAATATTTTAAGCAAAAAAAGCCAATACAACAACATCATACTAGTGTGGACCCCTGGACATAAGGGTATTCTAATCAATGAAAAAGCTGATCAGGCAGCAAAGAAGGCTGAACTTTTTAACATTGCTGAAGGTGTTTCACCTGAAGATATCATAAAACATTATAAATCAGACAACCTTAATAAAATATGTAACCTATGGAAAAGCTACCATAGAAACAATAACTATCCACATATCAATCCAACAAAACTGTGGTACGAAAACATATCTCTAAACAGAAATGATGAAACCCTCATCCAGAACTTTCGAACAAATACCCTGATGACAAATTCCATTAAATACAAAATCAACCTTACAGATACTCCTAATTGCCTCAGATGTCACACCTATGAAGATTTGGAACATATTCTCTTCCAATGTCCAACTTTCCAAAAAGGTCGAAATAATCTAATTCAAACTCTCTCCGCTTTGAAAATCCCTCACTCCTTAAATGATATTTTTTCAAATTTCTCACTGATTATTTGTAATGCCATATGCTTATTTTTAAACTCTAATCCTCGTTTCTAAATCTTTTTCATTCTTGAAGTATCATTTTTTCTTCTAGAGGCACAAGGCAAAGCAGCCAAGCCTCAAAACCTGCTTTTTCTCCAAAGAAAGAGCATCATCATCATCATCAAAACCAAGGCTAAACTTGATCGTATCCGTAGGTTGTACAGGCTGAATCATTACCCAAAAGATCAAAAGAGCCGACATAACTGAAAGTTTCCACCTCTTACCGCTAGAGAGCGCTGTCACCCTAGCAAGAAAAGCAGGTTGTTTACCATTGGATTGCATAGAAATCGTGTTCGGTATTCGCAGTATTTTCGATTTAGTGATTATTTTAAAGCCTTAAATCAGTAAAAACTTGATAGAGATAATGGTGAATTGTTGTGTGCTGTTTTGTACGTCATATCATACTCGTAGTAAGAAATTTCAAGAGGAAGAAGGGGAATATGTATCATACCATGAGTTTCCCAGCGACTTAAAGGGACAACAGAATAGGAGGAAGTGTGAAATTATAATTCTGTTGTATCTGGTAAAAGCCAGTTTATTCTGTTGAACTCAACAACAACCTGAGATTGTTACTTTGCTTGGAATTCTATATCCGTGGATTTCATCGCCTGTACTCTTCTCATCCTTTTTCTATGTTAACAAAGCGGAGTGAAAGTATATAATTTATCTCTACGACAAACAGGGAATATTCTAACGAGTAACATTATTATTTGTTTTGAAAACAGTCTGAAAAAGAATTCTAGAGAATCAGTATTTACAAACAACAAATTATACTTTTAAAAAAATTAAACATTCAGTCATCAAAATTTTGTGTACTTGCATTACGATATTTCAGAATGCATTCTTTACCGCTGTAAACATTGTTGTATTGATCCTCCCTCTGAAACGGTTTCATCTTAAGAGACAAACTTTAAAGAAGGCAGAAACTCGTAAAACGTATTCTAATCACTAGCGAAATGAAATAAATATCTCCCTCCCCCCACCCCCTCCTGTGATTTCGACTCATTCAAGTTATACTTTCAGAAGCACATAATTCCTTTTTTAGAATTAAAAACAATTTACAAGAGGTTAAACAGATCTATTTTAATTATAAACAAACCAAAAAAATAAAAACAAGATCTAGTCACATGTTACTCTATATAAAAAAAAACAACAAAATAAATAATGAGTGATAGTTTAAGAACAAACAAAAAATTGTTATTTAAAACAGAGAATTTAATATGTTTTTATATGAACTCTCCTTAAAACTGTCCAGCTTCTTTTTTCTTTAGAAAAAGGCTCGGGAATCTGGTGACTCATAAACCAACATATTACCTTCTTAAACATCAGGTTAAAAATCCTCCAGAGAATTCCCAATCCGTCACAGACCAACTGGCACCGCTACCAAACAACCAAAACTCAGTCACAGCTTCCACTGCTATCGAATCACCGATCCCGGTCGCAATCACCGATCGCAGTAACAGTATCAATATCAGCCAACAGTACCAATATCAACCAAGGTATCAGCTTAGCGATATCAGTTTAGTAACTGTTACCGAATCACTGATACCAAATCACCGGTACCGAATCACTGATACTGAATCACTGTTACCCAATCACTGATATTTTGATATTTGAGTAATAGGTATGAACTGAGATTCACAAGTATCTGTGATTGAGTAGCAGTTCTGTCATTTGCTTAACATCCCTAATTAAAACGACATTTAAAATTACAGCACATTTAATAAATAATAGAAGAAAACATATAAGTTAAAACCATTTCGAGGCTAATATATATTGTACAAATTAGGGTTTAAGTCCAGCGGTTTCAATCGGAGCAGAGTCGTCCTGCGGCCGCTCACGTTTCGGTTTTTCACGATTCTCTCTTTTCCTCGAGAGAAGACATCAACGTTCTCCCGAAGCCGATATCGCCCAAAGGGAAGGGGATGCCCCCATCCGGTCATAAATTCATGGACCACAATGAAAGCTGTGGTCAGAGGGACCCCTACCTTGACGCTACAAACATAGCTACAAAAAAGAACCGAGTTGTATAAAATCAGTCATCAATAGAATTTATTTGAATTTTCTGTCTTTCAATTCTAGAACATCTGATAATTACGCCAGATGGCGCTATACGCAAAAGGTAGTAAACGATTTGCTTATATAATATAATACTCACAATCAATGCTCCTAACATGTTCCAAACGAAGCACAGATGTTTCGGGAATTTGCGACCAAAGGTAAGTGGATTGACCTCTGATGACGAGCTGTTATTTTTGTTGACGAGATGTTCATTGCATTTCAAGCTATAACGGACGATACAGCTAAGTGTGCAATGAAATTGCATTTGTCAAACACATTTTTAGTAACTACTCCAATTTTACAGTTCAACGACAACACTTTAGATTTTAACTTCAAATCTCTATAACAAGACTCCAAAAAAATTAATTTCTAATTCATTTAGACATTTGTTTTTACAAGTTAATCCATGGTTAAATAATATATCATGTGTTATTATGTAGTTTCTGAATTTTCTCTAGACATTTGTTTTTACAAGTTAATCCATGATTAAATAATATCTCATGTGTTATTATGTAGTTTCTGAATTTGCTCTAGTGCAAATAAGTCAGAAGGAATAATAAATGTGTACTTCTGGAATACAAATGTTCCCACACGATACATACAGGAAAAAGATACACGGGTACCGATGATAAGTTAAGTTATCCCCAAACAAGAGATAGCGCTCAACGTAACAGGCAAATGGCATTCTGTTTAATATTATATATATACCATCCTCAAAAAATGATCCAATACAAATGAAGTACATCAAATGAATTAAAAATCAACTCCAAACATCGGTAAAACAGCGATAAATCAAAATGGCTCCCATCAATAATATTTTATATCCTGTAATTTGTTGAGGTTTATAACAATCAAAACCATTTTCATTTTAGAAGACTCAGCGAGCCCGTTCATAAAACTATGCAATCTAAACTGTCACGAGTAGAAATATTTAAAACAATTCAATAAATAAAAGTGAACTATAGATCCTGGTAGACTTGTTTAAAAAAGCGTGTGTTTGGCTCAGGCTTGACGCTTCGAAAAAAAGGATGATATGCTATATAGTGTTTGTCGGAAAAGTAAAGTAAAGTAAGCTTATAAATCCGTGGCGTATATGTTTTCTGTGTTGGACTGAGCGATGAAAATAATATATAATTTAGTATCTATTAACTCCAAACCTGAACAAAAAATCTTGATTTATTTTTCAAAAAATAGCCTAGCGTTTTGAATACTCAGATATTAAAACTATATTTTTTATGACACTAATTTTAATCAGTGCATTAAAAGCCAACATGAAATTCAGTTAGATGAATAATTTGTTTTAAAATCTATTATTTGCGCCTCTTTTGTATTAAAAGGGAAAAGACGAAGTTTAATGTCTATTAGAAGTTCCAAGTTTATAAAACATAAATATATTTCGAGGAGATGATATTGTGATCCAGTCAAATAATAGAAACCATGTTTCACTAAAAACTTGTCTCGGAACCTTTGTATAATCTTCTACACATGGTCCAATTTATATTGCCTTGCACATGTACGTGAAGATTGAGGCATTTCAGTTGACTTCAATACCACAAGCTCATATTATCAGTTAACAAAACAGATGACACCGAAAAATTTATTTTGATTTTGCATTTATTTTTACAACAAACAAAATAAGAAATTGAGATTTAATGAATTGGAGTCGCTGAATACATTTTTTTCATTTGGTTTGGTGCAGTAAATTTAACTTGTCCGTAGCTAAAAATAATCCATTTCCGTGTAAGATTTTTTGAAAACTTGATTGTATATTTTCCTGCTTATACAACCAAATTTTCACATTTGATTTCTTAACCCTTCTTTGAATAATGGTGAAAATTTCGATCTTAACATTGAATGTCCAAAAATTATATAAAAGAACAAGTTCACTTTAAGTTGATCGTGTCTTGATACCTTTTTAATGTCCATTGCATAAAAAAAAACATAGCTGTCAAAAATAAGCAAGTGTCACTATCAGTAAAACGAGCTTGAAGTTGTCAATCCGCTGTTTGTTGTAGTTGCAATAAACGTATGATTTCGTTTTTAGTTTGTTTTATTATATTTGAGTTTCTATTGCTAAAAAAGTGAAAATGAGTAGAAGAAAGGTTTCTAACATGTGGTCCTGTTATTTCTAGAGCAATTTCTGAAAACGTTTGCGTTTAATTTAAAAAATACCACATGATACCATCCTATTGTTTTTTGCTAAATTTATACTATAATTTTTTTAACCATTTTTCCTTTAATTTTGAACATGAATTATATCACCTTGATTTATTTCACCAATAAAGAAAAAATCATGCAAAGAAGGGTTAATTCCTTATGTTTAGCAAATTATGCTGTATCTTTTAATGAATTCAATTTCAGCAATAACCGTTGAAGATAATTCCAACGTAGCAATGTCCGTTCACTGTTGGCAAAAATTCGATTTAGGATGTCTCGGTCCGGTGCAGCATCCAATGAAATGTTTTACTATAAAAATAAGAAGTAGAGGAAACATTTTGCAGTTAAAATTTGCTTGTTTCTGAATGATATTATAAGACCAATGTGAATGTATTACTACTCTTTATTCCTTATATCTTCATTCGGATTTTACAAAGTTTTTCATCCTCCTTTTATAATATCATGAAATCTTTTTATTTTTTGAAAATTTTCATTTTTAAAGGTTTTACAAACCAGACTGTCTGCGAAAATTTAAATTCTACTTTTCGAATCTTTCCTCAGGATACATATCGGGAAAATACAATTCAGTTTAGCCCTGTTTTGTTATTGCATCAATTAATTAGGTATTGAATAATCTCAATTATCAGGTATCAATTTTGAATTTGTTTTTCTCTGGAATTTTTGTTTACGAAGTGCGCGCGCGCGCGCGCGGAGAGAAATCGTGTAAGAAAAATAAGCATCCAGATATCACTTTTACATTAAGTACAGAAAACACGCTTCGCTACAAAAACACTACCGCCAGCTATATTTAGATTTACAATAGGGATTATAAGCGCCGATACTTTTCAATCACATCTCCCTTACGTTTATCTTGAATATATCAAAATTACAGTGATTCAGTAGCTCTGTCACACCATCAAAGTTCCACAAAACTTGGTAACATTCCTAGATGGCTGCCTGAGCACAAGAACAATTCAGGGATTCGCATAACCCTAGATGTGTCAAGCGAATCACTGATACTTGAATCACAATTCTTATCTGTTACAGAAATATGAAAATAACAGTGATTTAGTAATAGTGATTGTTGAAACAGCAACTGAGAGTAGAGCGCCTATATAATAAAAGAGGCGACAAGGGACCAAATTTGGCCCAATGCCCATTCGTGGCAGCCATTTTTCTACCAGAATCGTCTCCAAGGGTTTTTTTCTTCCATCAGTTTCCCACATTTCGTCCTCACTCTTTCTTTTGGCGATAGTGTTAAAGTCCCGAAATTTGTATGCTCACAACTTACTGAAATAGTTTTCGTGAATATTAACAAGAAAAAGAAAAGAGTTATGCTTATATCTTCAGTGTTAAATAAAATAGGATCTGATGTCTCTCTCAGGAACTTCATATTTTCTTTAAATTCTTTCCATGCTGTGTGATAGAGGTTTAAGCATTAATTTTATAACATTAAATGTTGTTGGTGTTGTCAAAAATCATAAATCGGAACGGCATTTTCCGCAGAATCAGTGATATTACTTACTCATCAAACATTTATTGCGTAACATACACGCAGTATTTAGATGGTCTGTAGATGATAACTGTGATTATCTAATAATAAGAAAGTAAGGGAGAGCGCGAACACAGACCCCGCTATCAAAAATTCTGTACGCCAGGCTCACACACATTTCAGAAATGGCGAACATGAAACCACCGAAATTTAATGGCGGGGTGAATGCTACTACCTGGATATAGAAAGCTTACTAGGTGATGAAGGCCATCCCAGATCCGGAATAGTGTAATAAGTAATGAAACATTTCAACATTTTAAATAAGATAGGCAGTTTTCTGTAGTGGTGGCTATACAAACTGTTTGCAATAAAAAAAATCAGTCCACCTGTGGTCGTATCTCAGGAAGAATACAACCAAATGAGTTTTACAAACATTCAATCTCCCACCTTTGAATGCTGGAAGCTCTCAAGCCTAGTAATGAATTTTTTTTAAAGCAGAGAAAACACCCCTGAAAAACCCCTAAATTTCGAAAAGCTGCTAACAGATGGATCTGTATGTACCTGAAAACAATTTTAATAAATATTTAACGATTCCGATATTACAGAAAAGAACTAAGTACAACCAATCAGCAATTTTATTTGTTTAGCTTCTCTTCGCTCGAGTCGACGCAGGAAATGAATCTGGCGACAATCTCAGACGAATTTGATATGAAATACCGGTCTCTCTATATATAAATCAATGAATGTAATTTTAAACACATCAAATTGGAAAAGTTTCCATTATCATCAGAAAACACCTTGTTTGTAAAATAGAACAATAAATCTTATATTTTTCTTCTAATATTCCGATTTTAATTTATGAATAGTCCGTAGTTACGCCAGTGTGTCGTAAATTAACTTCTTCTCCACATTTTAATTAATATTTTATAAAAATTGTATGATTTATAAACTAAAGTATGGGACAGAAATTGTTGAAACAAGTCAAAAGTCGATGAATCCCTCTCTATGTAAGCTTTTTAATAATTTTTAACAAAAATATCCAATTAAGATTATTAGAAAAATTAAGATAAATTGTTTACAATAGTTTGTACCAGTATCCGGAAAGAAATAGTATAGAAAAAAAACTGTAGTTATGGTGCTGTAACGTCCTGGGTATAGTTTGCGTGGCATGAAGATAATTAAAACTAGGGATGTTACTAACAGTGATTTGACAGTAGCAGTTCTAACTGTGACTTCTACTGACGAATATCTGTGATTCAAAACTGTGATTGTGATTCAAACTGTGACTGAATCTGATTGATTGACTGCAAAGTATCTCTGGTCACTCGTAGCAACGGAATGCTTTTATTTATGTGTTGAATATTTTCAATAATACGATTTCGTCGAAGGAATACATAGCTAAGTCGGTAACGTCGTGGCCTTACAGTGCTCTAGTTTACAGTTCGAAGCCCAGTATTTTTTTCATCCAGATTAACTGGAATTTATTTAATAAAACGCACAACTGCCACTCTATAAACCTTCAATTATAAAATGAATTTTTCATTTTTACTCCGCCACTATGAGCCGTTTTTTATTTTTAGCAAGTAATTCATTTTTTAAAGGTACTTTTTCTCCTTAATAAATTAATATTGGTGACTAAGATGATTTCAGCGACCCGTGCTGATGGGTGTATGGTACCGACGGTTAATTGGTGCCTTTTACGGAGCCTCCTAGAGTGCTTGGCGACCTCTAGGACTAATTTGCCTTACCCTGGTATGCAGGCTCTGGCGGGGTGGATTGCATAATGCCTGCGGTATATACACCGATCTATGGGGGAAAAAATGGACAAAAACACCATTGGACAACCAAAATGGACACCGATCTATGGACAAAAACCAAACCACCGACTCCAAAGAGGAAGACAATCAGACCTTGATGGAGACCCAATCCTCAGGATCAGGCCCTGCAACCCCACAGACAGACCTTGAAGGAGATCGAGATCTCCAAAAGATAGTCTTGGGGCTTGACAGGATTGATATACAGAGGAAAAAAATCTCTGTGACTGCCAAGAAAAGGCTGACCAAAGAAAGGAAGTTAGCTGAGGGTACATGGTTAGAGAACAGACCCAAACCAAAAGCTAAAACCACTCCAAGGGGAAAGGAGTTACAGACCCCGATCAGGCCCTCTACCAAGAGGCCAAGGTCGGATGGTAGTACTCCCCACTCTCAGGAGAAAATGTCAACAAAGAGGGCTAAACCCGGAAACGGGGCAGACCCTAGTTATAGTGACACCTTATCGGCTGTGAAGATGGCAGTTGTCGTGGAAGGATATCCAGACCAGAAACTGTCAGAAGAACAGCTGATGACCTTCCAACTAGACGCAATGTCTAAGATTGAGGGCGTTCCTCCGGGAACAGGACCTCAATTCAAATATTGTCGTCTGGAAGGAGGAGCTATAATTATCCTCTGTGCCGACTCTAACAGCAGCCAATGGCTGACCAGAACTGTTAGAGAAATGTCACCATGGAACGGCTTGTCCCTCCTTGTTGACGAGGCACGTAAAATAGTTAAAACCACAAAATTTATAGCCAAGATCCCAGCTATATACAACAAGTTCTCCGGTAAAGAGATTCTACAAAAAGTAGAAGCTCAGATCGGAGGACTAACTGCCACAAAATGGGGAATCCTCAACCAAAAATCTGGTAATGAGGGTAGAACCATTGTGGTAAGTATCCCAGAACAAGATGCCAAGACCTTGATGGGTAGAGAATGTAAATTCTACATAGGCTTTACCCAAGTGCAGGCTAGGGCTCTGGAAAAACCTGCTGCAGCTTCCGCTGACAATGTCAATGAAGCTCCTGCAGGCCAACCTGCAGCATAAACGACTTGCTGCAGCCAACCTCAGTGGGGTTTTCCGGACTGATGGAACCCACATTGCCCTAATCCAAGAACCCTGGCTGTACAAAGAAGGCATCAGGGGATTAAAGGACAGTGGAGGTAAGTTAATTTATGATTTTGCAAGCTCCTCTCCAAGAGCTTGCTTACTTATTAACAACAACATCGATGCAATGCCGATCCATGAACTTTGTTCTAGGGATTTGGCAGTAGCAAAGATAACTCTTCATAATGGCGGGAGAACCAGAGAAATCTTGATAGGCTCTGGGTACCTGCCATATGAGGAAAAAGATCCTGTGAGTGCAGAGCTGAAGAGATTGTTGACAGCGTGTGCAGAACAGCAATCGCGATTGATTCTCGGTTGTGATGTGAATGCACACCACACAATCTGGGGCAGCTCCAACATCAATGACAGAGGTGAAGCTCTTTTAGACTTTGTACTTGAAAATAACCTAGATATCTTAAATGTAGGAAACAAACCGACCTTTATAACTAGTGTAAGAAAGGAAGTACTTGATATAACCTTAGCCAGCCCTGAACTAAGTAGTTATATTCACAATTGGCATGTTGATGAGAAGCCTTCAATGGCAGACCATCAATTTATCCAGGTCTCACTGAAATCTAAATATCACTGGGAGAAGACGTTCAGAGATCCCAAAAGGACGAACTGGACCTTTTTTTACAATGAACTCCAGAATTACCTGGAGGACTTCTCTCGGAAAATCTATGATACTTACGATCTAGAACTGTTCGCAGACGGCCTGCAGCAGGCAATCTATATTTCATATACAAATAACTGTCCCCTGCTTCTAAGGAAAGGCAAACAACCAAACTCATAGTGGGACCAAGACCTTATGAGGCAGAGGAAGACAGTAAGAAAACTTTTCAGGAAAGCAAAGAAATCTGGCAAGTGGGAAGAATACAAGTGCCTACTTTCAGAATACAACAAAGCTGTTCGAATGGCCAAAAGGAATTCATGGAGGAAGTTCTGTGATTCGGTTGAAAGTACCGCTGAAGGCGCTAGACTCCACAACATTCTTAAAAGAGATACACCAATATTGGTGGGGACCCTTTAGAATAATTCCGGTGGCTATACCAAAACTGGCAGAGAAGTTATAGAGACTCTGGTTGAGACACATTTTCCAAACTCCAACTTGGTACCTAATGAGTTAAACCCTTCTCCCCTGGGATATCCAATAAGGGTGAGAAGGGAAAACTGGATAGTTGCCAAGAAAATTTTTACTGTTAACAAGTACTATGGGCTATCAACTCATTTGAACCATATAAAACTCCAGGACCAGATGGGATAATACCGATTGTGCTTCAGAAATCGGCCGATCTCATCTCACGGGTCTTGTGTAAAATGTTCAGAGCTAGTCTAGCTCTTGAATATATCCCCAGACCATGGAGAAAGGCAAGGGTAGTCTTTCTGCCCAAACCTGGAAAAAGACAATATGACCAGGCTAAGAACTTTCGTCCTATCAGTCTATCATCTTTCATACTTAAGTGTATGGAAAAAATAATTGATAGACACATTAGGGATGTAATGAGGAGTACCAGACCTCTTCAAAAAAACCAATTTGCCTATCAACCCGGTAAATCTACAGAGGTGACTTTGCAACACCTGGTTGTAAAGATTGAGAAGACCCTGGAGTGCAAGGAAATGGCTTTGGCAGCTTTTCTTGATATTGAGGGTGCTTTCGATAATACCTCTTTTAACTCAATCGCTGCTGCTGCTGCCAGCAGAGCTATTGAACCACAAGTCTGCAAATGGATAAACTCCTTAGCAGACAGAATTATTACAACAGAGTTGTTTGGGGCAACACTTCAGGCTAGACCCACTAGAGGCTGCCCTCAGCGAGGAGTTCTCTCCCCTCTGTTGTGGAATCTGGTGGTTGATGACCTAATTGCAGACCTCAATCAAAGCGGCATTTATGCCCAGGGATATGCAGATGACATTGTCGTCTACATATCGGGCATGGATGAGAAAACGGTGATAAATATCACGCAGGGGACCCTGAACAGAATCGCAAGATGGTGCTGTGAAAAGAATTTGAGAGTAAATCCTCAAAAGACTACTCTTGTCCCATTTATACGAAGAAGAACCTGCATTGACAAAAGTGATATACCTACCCTACTAGGGGAAAAAGTAAATATGCTGAGCGAGGTTAAATATCTGGGAGTTATACTGAACACTAAATTAACCTGGAATGAGCATTTGAAAAGTAAAATTAAACAAGCAAAAGTTGGACTTCTACGATGTAGAAGAGTTCTTGGTAAATCATGGGGTCTAAGGCCAAAGATGACCTATTGGCTATACACTATGGCTATTAGACCCATTGTGACCTATGCGACTGTGGTCTGGTGGAAAAAGACGGAACAATTGACTGTTAAGACCAAGCTAGACAGTCTTCAAAGAGCTGCCTGCCTGAGTATAACAGGTGCTATGTCCTCCACTCCCACCAGAGCCATGGAAATCATTCTATCTGTCGTCCCACTCGATATCTTTATCAGCGGTGCTGCCAGAAGAAGTTCCTACAGACTGGAAAACGCTGGACTGTGGATGGATTTTGCCAGCCAAAAGTCCCACACCAGTATTAACCAAAAATTCTTTGACCCTATACTTTTGATGCCCTCTGACATCATGGAGACAAGATTCCTCTTTCAAAGCCCTTTGAGGTACTTATTGACCTAAGAGAGGAATGGAAAGAGGAAAACTACAAGCTCACAAATGGAGACATTGTGTGGTACACAGATGGATCCAGACAAAAAAAAAGGCAGGTGCTGGAATATGTGGGATCAGACCTAAGGCAAGGATTTCCCGAAAATTAGGAAAACATGCCACAGTATTTCAAGCGGAACTGCTTGCTATCATCTACTGTCTACAAGAATGTTCTAGAAGATCCTACTCAAATAGGAAAATCTACATATTCAGTGACAGTCAAGCAGCCTTAAAGGCAATAAACTCATTCCAAATAAGCTCCAAACTTGTTTGGGAATGTAGGAACCTTCTACAAGACTTGGGGACCCATAATAGGATCTTTCTTACTTGGGTACCAGGGCATACTGGTGTAGAAGGAAACGAAAATGCAGATAAGTTAGCCAAACTGGGGACTGCAGACCTACCTTTAAGCCCTGAGCCTTTTTGCGGGATCTCTAAGACTACCGCAAAAAGGGTGATAGGAGAAAGAATGCTTAAAGAAACTACAAAAAAGTGGAAGCAAACCACCGATCAAAAACATGCAAGGCTTATGATTCAAGAACCTTCTATGAAAACATCTTCTCAGATCCTTCGTCTTAGCAGGGGTAAGATGAGGGTGATAGTTGGATTTCTCACAGGCCACTATCACCTAAGAAAACACCTTCATAGGATGGGAATCTTTAAAGAAAAACCTCTATGCAGAAAATGCAATATGGTGGAGGAAACTGCCCACCACATACTTTTTGAATGCGAAGCTCTGCTTCACATAAGGCACTCAAGTCTAGATCTTGGAACAGAACTTGATACAATTCACGAAGAACCTGTCAAAAGCATTTTGGCCTTTCTCAAGGAATCTGGCTTTCTCTAACAGGAATATCGAAAAACAATGGGGTTTGGTGCAATATTCCTTAGTGGAATCAGCACCTAGGGATTTCCTGACCTCCCCACTCTATACGACTATGACTATGATTATGACTATAAGATGGTTTCAACTATATCGAAATTTTCATATAAATTAAACTTTATAATTAATTAAACATTAAAATCAAGAGATATACATTAGAATGCTTGATCATTTTACTTCTAATTGAATTCAAATTATGGATTTTTAATCTTTAAATAAATATATATAATTGGCAAACCTATTTTTTATCTTTAAATCCGTTTCACTAAATAACCTTCATCCAAAATATTTGTTTGCTGAAGAAAAATGTTTTCATCGTAGTATGTGTAGCAAGACAATTTCCTTACATTTGATAATCTGACAATTTAAAAAAAAAAGTAATTTTTCTAAATCTCTAGTAACATTCGAATTAATTTGTATTGTTGTATTCGTGGTGGTGCAAAGACACAACAATTTTATTTGAGACGAAGAAAGCACAAAACGAACAACATCAGAAAAGTCAAACCTTAGTGTGAAAAATCTGTAGCTTTTGACTTGTTTCAACAATTTCTGTCTGATACTTTAGTTTATAAATCATACACTTTTTACAAAATATTAACTAAAATGTGGAGTAGTTCAGTTTCCACACAACACTGGAGTAACCACGTACTATTGTCAAAGGTCCGGAATCCACCCCGAAGACAAGAGATGAAGATATTCTCTTTAGTAGCACTTTAAAATTGATAAGCGGAGTGAAAGTATATAATTTATCTCTTAGACAAACAGGGAATATTCTAACGAGTAACATTATTACTTGTTTTGAAAACAGTCTGAAAAGGAATTCCAGAGAATCAGTGTTTACAAACAACAAATTATACGTTTTAAAAAATTAAACATTCAGTCATCAAAATTTTGTGTACTTGCATTACGATATTTCAGAATGCATTCTTTACCGCTGTAAACATTGCTGTGTTGATCCTCCCTCTGAAACGGTTTCATCTTAAGAGACAAACTTTAAAGAAGGCAGAAACTCGTAAAACGTATTCTAATCACTAGCGAAATGAAATAAATATCTCCCTCCCCCCTCCCCCTCCTGTGATTTCGACTCATTCAAGTTATACTTTCAGAAGCACATAATTCCTTTTTTAGAATTAAAAACAATTTACAAGAGGTTAAACAGAACAATTTTAATTATAAACAAACCAAAAATAATAAAAACAAGTTCTAGTCATGTTACTCTATATAAAAAAACAACAAAATAAATAATGAGTGATAGTTTAAGAACGAACAAAAAATTGTTATTTAAAACAGAGAATTTAATATCTTTTTTTTGAACTCTCCTTAAAACTGTCCAGCTTCTTTTTTCTTTAGAAAAAGGCTCGGGAATCTGGTGACTCATAAACCAACATATTACCTTCTTAAACATCCGGTTAAAAATCCTCCAGAGAATTCCCAATCCGTCACAGACCAACTGGCACAGCTACCAAATAACCAAAACTCAGTCACAGCTTCCACTGCTACCGAATCACCGATCCCGGTCGCAATCACCGATCTCATTAACAGTATCAATATCAGCCAAGGTATCAGCTTAGCGATATCAGTTTAGTAACTGTTACCGAATCACTGATACCAAATCAATGGTACCGAATCACTGATACTGAATCACTGTTACCCAATCACTGATATTTTGATATTTGAGTAACAGGTATGAACTGTGATTCACAAGTATCTGTGATTGAGTAGCAGTTCTGTGATTTGCTTAACATCCCTAATTAAAACGACATTTAAAATTACAGCACATTTAATTAATTATAGAAGAATACATATAAGTTAAAACTATTTCGAGGCTAATAGATACTGTACAAATTAGGGTTTCAGTCCCGCGTCTTCAATCGGAGCAGAGTCCGCCCAAAGGGAAGGGGGTGCCCCCATCCGGTCATAAATTCATGGACCACCATGAAAGCTGTGGTCAGAGGGACCCCTACGGTGAATCTACAAACACAGCTACAAAAAAGCACCGAGTTGTATAAAATCAGTCATCAATAGAATTTATTTGAATTTTCTGTCTTTCAATTCTAGAACATCTGATAATTACGCCAGATGGCGCTTTACGCAAAAGGTAGTAAACGATTTGTTTATATAATAAATACTCACAATCAATGCTCCTAACATGTTCCGAACGAAGCACAGATGTTTCGGGAATTTGTGACCAAAGGTAAGTGGATTGACCTCTGATGACGAGCTGTTATTTATGTTGACGAGCTGTTCATTGCATTTCAAGCTTCAACGGACGCTACAGCTAAGTGTGCAATGAAATTGCATTTGTCAAACACATTTTTAGTAACTACTCCAATTTTACAGTTCAACGACAACACTTTAGATTTTAACTTCAAATCTCTATAAAAAGACTCCAAGAAAATTCATTTCTAATTCATTTAGACATTTGTTTTTACAAGTTAATCCATGGTTAAATAATATCTCATGTGTTATTATGTAGTTTCTGAATTTGCTCTAGTGCAAATAAGTCAGAAGGAATAATAAATGTGTACTTCTGGAATACAATGTTCCCACACGATACATACAGGAAAAGATACACGGGTACCGATGATAAGTTAAGTTATACCCCAAAGAAGAGATAGCGCTCAACGTAAGAGGCAAATGGCATTCTGTTTAATATTATATATTTACCATCCTCAAAAAATGATCAAATACAAATGTAGTACATCAAGTGAATTAAAAATCGACTCCAAACATCGGTAAAACAGCGATAAATCAAAATGGCTCCCATCAATAATATTTTATATCCTGTAATTTGTTGAGGTTTATAACAATCAAAACCATTTTCATTTTAGAAGAATCAGCGAGCCCGTTCATAAAACTATGCAATCTAAACTGTCACGAGTAGAAATATTTAAAACAATTCAATAGATAAAAATGAAATGTAGATCCTGGTAGACTTGTTTAAAAAAGCGTGTGTTTGGCTCAGGCTTGACGCTTCGAAAAAAAGGATGATATGCTATATGGTGTTTGTCGGAAAAGTAAAGTAAAGTAAGCTTATAAATCCGTGGCGTATATGTTTTCTGTGTTGGACTGAGCGATGAAAGTAATATATTTTAGTATCTACTAACTCCAAACCTGAACAAAAAAATCTTGATTTTTCAAAAAATAGTCTAGCGTTTTGAATACTCAGATATTAAAACTATATTTTTTCTGAAACTATATTTAATCAGTGCATTAAAAGCCAACATGAAATTCAGTTGGATGAATAATTTGTTTTAAAATCTATTATTTGCGCCTCTTTTGTATTAAAAGGGAAAAGACGAAGTTTAATGTCTATTAAAAGTTCCAAGTTTTTAAAATATAAATATATTTCGAGGTGATGATATTGGGATCCAGTCAAGTAATAGAAACCATGTTTCACTAAAAACTTGTCTCGGAACCTTTGCGCAATCTTCTACACATGGTCCAATTTATATTGCCTTGCACATGTATGTGAAGATTGATGCATTTCAGTTGACTTCAGTATCACAAGCTCATATTATCAGTTAACAAAACAAATGACACCGAAAAATTTATTCTGATTTTGCATTTACTTTTAAATCAAACAAAAGAAGAAATTGAGATTTAATGAATTGAAGTTGCTGTATACATTTTTTTCATTTGGTTTGGTGCAGTAAATTTAACTTGTCCGGAGCTAAAAATGATCCATTTCCGTGTAAGAATTTTGAATTCTTGATTGTATATTTTCCCGCTTATACAACCAAATTTTCACCTTTGATTTCTTAACCCTTCTTTGCATAATGGTGGAAATTTCCATCTTAACATTGAATGCCCAAAAATTATATAAAAGAACAAGTTCACTTTAAGTTGATCGTGTCTTGATACCTTTTTAATGTCCAATGCATAAAAAAAAACATAGCTGTCAAAAATAAGCAATTGTCACTATCAGTAAAACGAGCTTGAAGTTGTCATTCCGCTGTTTGTTGTAGTTGCAATAAACGTATGATTTCGTTTTTAATTTGTTTTATTATATTTGAGTTTCTATTGCTAAAAAAGTGAAAATGAGTAGAAGAAAGGTTTCTAACATGTGTTCCTGTTATTTCTAGAGCAATTTCTGAAAACGTTTGCGTTTAATTTAAAAAATACCACATGATACCATCCTATTGCTTTTTGCTAAATTTATACTATAATTTGTTTAACCATTTTTCCTTTAATTTTGAACATGTATTATATCACCTTGATTTATTTCACCAATAAAGAAAAATCATGCAAAGAAGGATTAATTCCTTATGTTTAGCAAATTATGCTGTATCTTTTAATGAATTCAATTTCAGCAATAACCGTTGCAGATAATTCCAGCGTAGCAATGTCCGTTCACTGTTGGCAAAAACTCGATTTAGGATGTCTCGGTCCGGTGCAGCATCCAATGAAATGTTTTACTATAAAAATAAACATTTTGCAGTTAAAATTTGCTTGTTTCTGAATAATATTATAAGACTAATGTGAATGTATTACGACTATTTATTCCTTATATCTTCATTCGGATTTTACAAAGTTTTTCATCCTCCTTTTATAATATCATGAAATCTTTCTATTTTTTGAAAATTTTCATTTTTAAAGGTTTTACAAACCAGACTGTCTGCGAAAATTTAAATTCTACTTTTCGTATCTTTCCTCAGGATGCATATCGGGAAAATACAATTCAGTTTAGCCCTGTTTTGTTATTGAATCAATTAATTAGGTGTTGACTAATCTCAATAATCAGGTATCAATTTTGAATTTGTTTTTCTCTGGAATTTTTGTTTACGAAGTGCGCGCGCGCGCGGAGAGAAATCGTGTAAGAAAAATAAGCATCCAGATATCACTTTTACATTAAGCACAGAAAACACGCTTCGCTACAAAAACACTACAGCCAGCTATATTTAGATTTACAGTAGGGATTATAAGCGCCGATACTTTTGAATCACATCTCCCTGACGTTTATCTTGAATATATCAAAATTACAGTGATTCAGTAGCTCTGTCACACCATCAAAGTTCCACAAAACTTGGTAACATTCCTAGATGGCTGCCTGAGCACAAGAACAATTCAGGGATTCGCATAACCCTAGATGTGTCAAGCGAATCACTGATACTTGAATCACAATTCTTATCTGTTACAGAAATATGAAAATAACAGTGATTTAGTAATAGTGATTGTTGAAACAGCAACTGAGAGTAGAGCGCCTATATAATAAAAGAGGCGACAAGGGACCAAATTTGGCCCAATGCCCATTCGCGGCAGCCATTTTTCTACCAGAATCGTCTCCAAGGGTTTTTTTCTTCCATCAGTTTCCCACATTTCTTCCTCACTCTTTCTTTTGGCGATAGTGTTAAAGTCCCGAAATTCGTATGCTCACAACTTATTGAAATAGTTTTAGTGAATATTAACAAGAAAAAGAAAAAAGTTATGCTTAGATCTTCAGTGTTAAATAAAATAGGATCTGATGTCTCTCTCAGGAACTTCATATTTTCTTTAAATTCTTTCCATGCTGTGTGATAGAAGTTTACGCATTAATTTTATAACATTAAATGTTGTTGGTGTTGTCAAAAATCAAAATCGGAACGCCATTTTCCACAGAATCAGTAATATTACTTACTCATCAAACATTTATTGCGTAAGATACACGCAGTGCCTAGATGGTCTGTTGATGATAAATGTGATCATCTGATATTAGGAAAGTAAGGGAGAGCGCGAACGCAGACCCCGCTATCAAAAAATTCTGTACGCCAAGCTTCCACACATAGTGGAAATGGCGAACTCGAACCCACCGTAGTTCAATGGTGGGGTCACTGCTACTACCTGGATCTGAGAAACTTTCTAGGTGATGAAGGCCATACCAGATCCGGGTCAGTATGAAAGGTAGTGAAACATTTGAACATATTAAATGAGATAGGCAGTTTTCTGTAGTGGTGGCTGACAAACTGTTTGCAATAAAAAAAATCAGTCCACCAGTGGTCGTATGTCAGGAAGAATACAACCAAATGAGTTTTACAAACATTCAATCTCCCCCTTTTGAATGCTGGAAGCTCTCTAACCTAGTAATGAATTTTTTTTAAAGCAGAGAAAACACCCCTGAAAAACCCCTAAATTTCGAAAAGCTGCTAACAGATGGCGCTGTATGTACCTGAAAACAATTTTAATAAATATTTAACGATTCCGATATTACAGAAAAGAACTAACTAAAACCAGTCACCAATTTTATTTGTTTAGCTTCTCTTCGCTCGAGTCGACGCAGGAAATGAATCTGGCGACAATCTCAGACGAATTTGATATGAAATACCGGTCTCTCTATATATAAATCAATGAATGTAATTTTAAACACATCAAATTGGAAAAGTTTCCATTATCATCAGAAAACACCTTGTTTGTAGAATAGAACAATAAATCTAATATTTTTCTTCTAATATTCCGTTTTTATTTTAAGAATAGTCCGTAGTTACGCCAGTGTGTCGTAAATTAACTTCTTCTCCACATTTTAATTAATATTTTATAAAAATTGTATGATTTATAAACTAAAGTATGGGACAGAAATTGTTGAAACAAGTCAAAAGTCGATGAATCCCTCTCTATGTAAGCTTTTTAAAAGTTTTTAACAAAAATATCCAATTAAGATTATTAGAAAAATTAAGATAAATTGTTTACAATAGTTTGTACCAGTATCCGGAAAGAAATAGTATAGAAAAAAAACTGTAGTTATGGTGCTGTAACGTCCTGGGTATAGTATGCGTGGCATGAAGATAATTAAAACTAGGGATGTTACTAACAGTGATTTGACAGTAGCAGTTCTAACTGTGACTTCTACTGACGAATATCTGTGATTCAAAACTGTGATTGTGATTCAAACTGTGACTGAATCTGATTGATTGACTGCAAAGTATCTCTGGTCACTCGTAGCAACGGAATGCTTTTATTTATGTGTTGAATATTTTCAATAATACGATTTCGTCGAAGGAATACATAGCTAAGTCGGTAACGTCGTGGCCTTACAGTGCTCTAGTTTACAGTTCGAAGCCCAGTATTTTTTTCATCCAGATCAACTGGAATTTATTTAATAAAATGCACAACTGCCACTCTATAAACCTTCAATTATAAAATGAATTTTTCATTTTTATTCCGCCACTATGAGCCGTTTTTTATTTTTAGCCCGTAATTCATTTTTTAAAGGTACTTTTTCTCCTCAATAAATTAATATTGGTGACTAAGATGGTTTCAACTATATCGAAATTTTCATATAAATTAAACTTTATAATTAATTAAACATTAAAATCAAGAGATATACATTAGAATGCTTGATCATTTTGCTTCTAATTGAATTCAAATTATGGATTTTTAATCTTTAAATAAATATATATAATTGGCAAACCTATTTTTTATCTTTAAATCCGTTTCACTAAATAACCTTCATCCAAAATATTTGTTTGCTGAAGAAAAATGTTTTCATCGTAGTATGTGTAGCAAGACAATTTCCTTACATTTGATAATCTGACAATTTAAAAAAAAAAGTAATTTTTCTAAATCTCTAGTAACATTCGAATTAATTTGTATTGTTGTATTCGTGGTGGTGCAAAGACACAACAATTTTATTTGAGACGAAGAAAACACAAAACGAACAACATCAGAAAAGTCAAACCTTACTGTGAAAAATCTGTAGCTTTTGACTTGTTTCAACAATTTCTGTCCGATACTTTAGTTTATAAATCATACACTTTTCACAAAATATTAACTAAAATGTGGAGTAGTTCAGTTTCCACACAACACTGGAGTAACCACGTACTATTGTCAAAGGTCCGGAATCCACCCCGAAGACAAAAGATGAAGATATTCTCTTTAGTAGCACTTTAAAATTGATAAGCGGAGTGAAAGTATATAATTTATCTCTAAGACAAACAGGGAATATTCTAACGAGTAACATTATTATTTGTTTTGAAAACAGTCTGAAAAGGAATTCCAGAGAATCAGTGTTTACAAACAACAAATTATACGTTTTAAAAAATTAAACATTCAGTCATCAAAATTTTGTGTACTTGCATTACGATATTTCAGAATGCATTCTTTACCGCTGTAAACATTGCTGTGTTGATCCTCCCTCTGAAACGGTTTCATCTTAAGAGACAAACTTTAAAGAAGGCAGAAACTCGTAAAACGTATTCTAATCACTAGCGAAATTAAATAAATATCTCCCTCCCCCTCCTGTGATTTCGACTCATTCAAGTTATACTTTCAGAAGCACATAATTCCTTTTTTAGAATTAAAAACAATTTACAAGAGGTTAAACAGAACAATTTTAATTATAAACAAACCAAAAATAATAAAAACAAGTTCTAGTCATGTTACTCTATATAAAAAAACAACAAAATAAATAATGAGTGATAGTTTAAGAACGAACAAAAAATTGTTATTTAAAACAGAGAATTTAATATCTTTTTTTTGAACTCTCCTTAAAACTGTCCAGCTTCTTTTTTCTTTAGAAAAAGGCTCGGGAATCTGGTGACTCATAAACCAACATATTACCTTCTTAAACATCAGGTTAAAAATCCTCCAGAGAATTCCCAATCCGTCACAGACCAACTGGCACCGCTACCAAATAACCAAAACTCAGTCACAGCTTCCACTGCTACCGAATCACCGATCGCATTAACAGTATCAATATCAGCCAAGGTACCAGCTTAGCGATATCAGTTTAGTAACTGTTACCGAATCACTGATACCAAATCAATGGTACCGAATCACTGATACTGAATCACTGTAACCCAATCACTGATATTTTGATATTTGAGTAACAGGTATGAACTGTGATTCACAAGTATCTGTGATTGAGTAGCAGTTCTGTGATTTGCTTAACATCCCTAATTAAAACGACATTTAAAATTACAGCACATTTAATTAATTATAGAAGAATACATATAAGTTAAAACTATTTCGAGGCTAATAGATACTGTACAAATTAGGGTTTCAGTCCCGCGTCTTCAATCGGAGCAGAGTCCGCCCAAAGGGAAGGGGGTGCCCCCATCAGGTCATAAATTCATGGACCACCATGAAAGCTGTGGTCAGAGGGACCCCTACGGTGATTCTACAAACACAGCTTCAAAAAAGAACCGAGTTGTATAAAATCAGTCATCAATAGAATTTATTTGAATTTTCTGTCTTTCAATTCTAGAACATCTGATAATTACGCCAGATGGCGCTTTACGCAAAAGGTAGTAAACGATTTGTTTATATAATAAATACTCACAATCAATGCTCCTAACATGTTCCGAACGAAGCACAGATGTTTCGGGAATTTGTGACCAAAGGTAAGTGGATTGACCTCTGATGACGAGCTGTTATTTATGTTGACGAGCTGTTCATTGCATTTCAAGCTTCAACGGACGCTACAGCTAAGTGTGCAATGAAATTGCATTTGTCAAACACATTTTTAGTAACTACTCCAATTTTACAGTTCAACGACAACACTTTAGATTTTAACTTCAAATCTCTATAAAAAGACTCCAAGAAAATTCATTTCTAATTCATTTAGACATTTGTTTTTACAAGTTAATCCATGGTTAAATAATATCTCATGTGTTATTATGTAGTTTCTGAATTTGCTCTAGTGCAAATAAGTCAGAAGGAATAATAAATGTGTACTTCTGGAATACAAATGTTCCCACACGATACATACAGGAAAAAGATACACGGGTACCGATGATAAGTTAAGTTATACCCCAAAGAAGAGATAGCGCTCAACGTAAGAGGCAAATGGCATTCTGTTTAATATTATATATTTACCATCCTCAAAAAATGATCAAATACAAATGAAGTACATCAAGTGAATTAAAAATCGACTCCAAACATCGGTAAAACAGCGATAAATCAAAATGGCTCCCATCAATAATATTTAATATCCTGTAATTTGTTGAGGTTTATAACAATCAAAACCATTTTCATTTTAGAAGAATCAGCGAGCCCGTTCATAAAACTATGCAATCTAAACTGTCACGAGTAGAAATATTTAAAACAATTCAATAGATAAAAATGAAATATAGATCCTGGTAGACTTGTTTAAAAAAGCGTGTGTTTGGCTCAGGCTTGACGCTTCAAAAAAAAAGGATGATATGCTATATGGTGTTTGTCGGAAAAGTAAAGTAAAGTAAGCTTATAAATCCGTGGCGTATATGTTTTCTGTGTTGGACTGAGCGATGAAAGTAATATATTTTAGTATCTACTAACTCCAAACCTGAACAAAAAAATCTTGATTTTTCAAAAAATAGTCTAGCGTTTTGAATACTCAGATATTAAAACTATATTTTTTCTGAAACTATATTTAATCAGTGCATTAAAAGCCAACATGAAATTCAGTTGGATGAATAATTTGTTTTAAAATCTATTATTTGCGCCTCTTTTGTATTAAAAGGGAAAAGACGAAGTTTAATGTCTATTAAAAGTTCCAAGTTTTTAAAATATAAATATATTTCGAGGTGATGATATTGGGATCCAGTCAAGTAATAGAAACCATGTTTCACTAAAAACTTGTCTCGGAACCTTTGCGCAATCTTCTACACATGGTCCAATTTATATTGCCTTGCACATGTATGTGAAGATTGATGCATTTCAGTTGACTTCAATATCACAAGCTCATATTATCAGTTAACAAAACAAATGACACCGAAAAATTTATTCTGATTTTGCATTTACTTTTAAATCAAACAAAAGAAGAAATTGAGGTTTAATGAATTGAAGTTGCTGTATACATTTTTTTCATTTGGTTTGGTGCAGTAAATTTAACTTGTCCGGAGCTAAAAATGATCCATTTCCGTGTAAGAATTTTGAATTCTTGATTGTATATTTTCCCGCTTATACAACCAAATTTTCACCTTGTATTTCTTAACCCTTCTTTGCATAATGGTGGAAATTTCCATCTTAACATTGAATGCCCAAAAATTATATAAAAGAACAAGTTCACTTTAAGTTGATCGTGTCTTGATACCTTTTTAATGTCCAATGCATAAAAAAAAACATAGCTGTCAAAAATAAGCAATTGTCACTATCAGTAAAACGAGCTTGAAGTTGTCATTCCGCTGTTTGTTGTAGTTGCAATAAACGTATGATTTCGTTTTTAATTTGTTTTATTATATTTGAGTTTCTATTGCTAAAAAAGTGAAAATGAGTAGAAGAAAGGTTTCTAACATGTGTTCCTGTTATTTCTAGAGCAATTTCTGAAAACGTTTGCGTTTAATTTAAAAAATACCACATGATACCATCCTATTGCTTTTTGCTAAATTTATACTATAATTTGTTTAACCATTTTTCCTTTAATTTTGAACATGTATTATATCACCTTGATTTATTTCACCAATAAAGAAAAATCATGCAAAGAAGGATTAATTCCTTATGTTTAGCAAATTATGCTGTATCTTTTAATGAATTCAATTTCAGCAATAACCGTTGCAGATAATTCCAGCGTAGCAATGTCCGTTCACTGTTGGCAAAAACTCGATTTAGGATGTCTCGGTCCGGTGCAGCATCCAATGAAATGTTTTACTATAAAAATAAACATTTTGCAGTTAAAATTTGCTTGTTTCTGAATAATATTATAAGACTAATGTGAATGTATTACGACTATTTATTCCTTATATCTTCATTCGGATTTTACAAAGTTTTTCATCCTCCTTTTATAATATCATGAAATCTTTCTATTTTTTGAAAATTTTCATTTTTAAAGGTTTTACAAACCAGACTGTCTGCGAAAATTTAAATTCTACTTTTCGTATCTTTCCTCAGGATGCATATCGGGAAAATACAATTCAGTTTAGCCCTGTTTTGTTATTGAATCAATTAATTAGGTGTTGACTAATCTCAATAATCAGGTATCAATTTTGAATTTGTTTTTCTCTGGAATTTTTGTTTACGAAGTGCGGAGAGAAATCGTGTAAGAAAAATAAGCATCCAGATATCACTTTTACATTAAGCACAGAAAACACGCTTCGCTACAAAAACACTACAGCCAGCTATATTTAGATTTACAGTAGGAATTATAAGCGCCGATACTTTTGAATCACATCTCCCTGACGTTTATCTTGAATATATCAAAATTACAGTGATTCAGTAGCTCTGTCACACCATCAAAGTTCCACAAAACTTGGTAACATTCCTAGATGGCTGCCTGAGCACAAGAACAATTCAGGGATTCGCATAACCCTAGATGTGTCAAGCGAATCACTGATACTTGAATCACAATTCTTATCTGTTACAGAAATATGAAAATAACAGTGATTTAGTAATAGTGATTGTTGAAATAGCAACTGAGAGTAGAGCGCCTATATAATAAAAGAGGCGACAAGGGACCAAATTTGGCCCAATGCCCATTCGCGGCAGCCATTTTTCTACCAGAATCGTCTCCAAGGGTTTTTTTCTTCCATCAGTTTCCCACATTTCTTCCTCACTCTTTCTTTTGGCGATAGTGTTAAAGTCCCGAAATTCGTATGCTCACAACTTATTGAAATAGTTTTAGTGAATATTAACAAGAAAAAGAAAAAAGTTATGCTTAGATCTTCAGTGTTAAATAAAATAGGATCTGATGTCTCTCTCAGGAACTTCATATTTTCTTTAAATTCTTTCCATGCTGTGTGATAGAAGTTTACGCATTAATTTTATAACATTAAATGTTGTTGGTGTTGTCAAAAATCAAAATCGGAACGCCATTTTCCACAGAATCAGTAATATTACTTACTCATCAAACATTTATTGCGTAAGATACACGCAGTGCCTAGATGGTCTGTTGATGATAAATGTGATTATCTGATATTAGGAAAGTAAGGGAGAGCGCGAACGCAGACCCCGCTATCAAAAATTCTGTACGCCAAGCTTCCACACATAGTGGAAATGGCGAACTCGAACCCACCGTAGTTCAATAGTGGGGTCACTGCTACTACCTGGATCTGAGAAACTTTCTAGGTGATGAAGGCCATACCAGATCCGGGTCAGTATGAAAGGTAGTGAAACATTTGAACATATTAAATGAGATAGACAGTTTTCTGTAGTGGTGGCTAACAAACTGTTTGCAATAAAAAAAATCAGTCCACCAGTGGTCGTATGTCAGGAAGAATACAACCAAATGAGTTTTACAAACATTCAATCTCCCCCTTTTGAATGCTGGAAGCTCTCTAACCTAGTAATGAATTTTTTTAAAAGCAGAGAAAACACCCCTGAAAAACCCCTAAATTTCGAAAAGCTGCTAACAGATGGCGCTGTATGTACCTGAAAACAATTTTAATAAATATTTAACGATTCCGATATTACAGAAAAGAACTAACTAAAACCAGTCACCAATTTTATTTGTTTAGCTTCTCTTCGCTCGAGTCGACGCAGGAAATGAATCTGGCGACAATCTCAGACGAATTTGATATGAAATACCGGTCTCTCTATATATAAATCAATGAATATAATTTTAAACACATCAAATTGGAAAAGTTTCCATTATCATCAGAAAACACCTTGTTTGTAGAATAGAACAATAAATCTAATATTTTTCTTCTAATATTCCGTTTTTATTTTAAGAATAGTCCGTAGTTACGCCAGTGTGTCGTAAATTAACTTCTTCTCCACATTTTAATTAATATTTTATAAAAATTGTATGATTTATAAACTAAAGTATGGGACAGAAATTGTTGAAACAAGTCAAAAGTCGATGAATCCCTCTCTATGTAAGCTTTTTAAAAGTTTTTAACAAAAATATCCAATTAAGATTATTAGAAAAATTAAGATAAATTGTTTACAATAGTTTGTACCAGTATCCGGAAAGAAATAGTATAGAAAAAAAACTGTAGTTATGGTGCTGTAACGTCCTGGGTATAGTATGCGTGGCATGAAGATAATTAAAACTAGGGATGTTACTAACAGTGATTTGACAGTAGCAGTTCTAACTGTGACTTCTACTGACGAATATCTGTGATTCAAAACTGTGATTGTGATTCAAACTGTGACTGAATCTGATTGATTGACTGCAAAGTATCTCTGGTCACTCGTAGCAACGGAATGCTTTTATTTATGTGTTGAATATTTTCAATAATACGATTTCGTCGAAGGAATACATAGCTAAGTCGGTAACGTCGTGGCCTTACAGTGCTCTAGTTTACAGTTCGAAGCCCAGTATTTTTTTCATCCAGATCAACTGGAATTTATTTAATAAAATGCACAACTGCCACTCTATAAACCTTCAATTATAAAATGAATTTTCATTTTTATTCCGCCACTATGAGCCGTTTTTTATTTTTAGCCCGTAATTCATTTTTTAAAGGTACTTTTTCTCCTCAATAAATTAATATTGGTGACTAAGATGGTTTCAACTATATCGAAATTTTCATATAAATTAAACTTTATAATTAATTAAACATTAAAATCAAGAGATATACATTAGAATGCTTGATCATTTTGCTTCTAATTGAATTCAAATTATGGATTTTTAATCTTTAAATAAATATATATAATTGGCAAACCTATTTTTTATCTTTAAATCCGTTTCACTAAATAACCTTCATCCAAAATATTTGTTTGCTGAAGAAAAATGTTTTCATCGTAGTATGTGTAGCAAGACAATTTCCTTACATTTGATAATCTGACAATTTAAAAAAAAAAGTAATTTTTCTGAATCTCTAGTAACATTCGAATTAATTTGTATTGTTGTATTCGTGGTGGTGCAAAGACACAACAATTTTATTTGAGACGAAGAAAACACAAAACGAACAACATCAGAAAAGTCAAACCTTACTGTGAAAAATCTGTAGCTTTTGACTTGTTTCAACAATTTCTGTCCGATACTTTAGTTTATAAATCATACACTTTTTACAAAATATTAACTAAAATGTGGAGTAGTTCAGTTTCCACACAACACTGGAGTAACCACGTACTATTGTCAAAGGTCCGGAATCCACCCCGAAGACAAAAGATGAAGATATTCTCTTTAGTAGCACTTTAAAATTGATAAGCGGAGTGAAAGTATATAATTTATCTCTAAGACAAACAGGGAATATTCTAACGAGTAACATTATTATTTGTTTTGAAAACAGTCTGAAAAGGAATTCCAGAGAATCAGTGTTTACAAACAACAAATTATACGTTTTAAAAAATTAAACATTCAGTCATCAAAATTTTGTGTACTTGCATTACGATATTTCAGAATGCATTCTTTACCGCTGTAAACATTGCTGTGTTGATCCTCCCTCTGAAACGGTTTCATCTTAAGAGACAAACTTTAAAGAAGGCAGAAACTCGTAAAACGTATTCTAATCACTAGCGAAATGAAATAAATATCTCCCTCCCCCTCCTGTGATTTCGACTCATTCAAGTTATACTTTCAGAAGCACATAATTCCTTTTTTAGAATTAAAAACAATTTACAAGAGGTTAAACAGAACAATTTTAATTATAAACAAACCAAAAATAATAAAAACAAGTTCTAGTCATGTTACTCTATATAAAAAAACAACAAAATAAATAATGAGTGATAGTTTAAGAACGAACAAAAAATTGTTATTTAAAACAGAGAATTTAATATCTTTTTTTTGAACTCTCCTTAAAACTGTCCAGCTTCTTTTTTCTTTAGAAAAAGGCTCGGGAATCTGGTGACTCATAAACCAACATATTACCTTCTTAAACATCAGGTTAAAAATCCTCCAGAGAATTCCCAATCCGTCACAGACCAACTGGCACCGCTACCAAATAACCAAAACTCAGTCACAGCTTCCACTGCTACCGAATCACCGATCGCATTAACAGTATCAATATCAGCCAAGGTACCAGCTTAGCGATATCAGTTTAGTAACTGTTACCGAATCACTGATACCAAATCAATGGTACCGAATCACTGATACTGAATCACTGTAACCCAATCACTGATATTTTGATATTTGAGTAACAGGTATGAACTGTGATTCACAAGTATCTGTGATTGAGTAGCAGTTCTGTGATTTGCTTAACATCCCTAATTAAAACGACATTTAAAATTACAGCACATTTAATTAATTATAGAAGAATACATATAAGTTAAAACTATTTCGAGGCTAATAGATACTGTACAAATTAGGGTTTCAGTCCCGCGTCTTCAATCGGAGCAGAGTCCGCCCAAAGGGAAGGGGGTGCCCCCATCAGGTCATAAATTCATGGACCACCATGAAAGCTGTGGTCAGAGGGACCCCTACGGTGATTCTACAAACACAGCTTCAAAAAAGAACCGAGTTGTATAAAATCAGTCATCAATAGAATTTATTTGAATTTTCTGTCTTTCAATTCTAGAACATCTGATAATTACGCCAGATGGCGCTTTACGCAAAAGGTAGTAAACGATTTGTTTATATAATAAATACTCACAATCAATGCTCCTAACATGTTCCGAACGAAGCACAGATGTTTCGGGAATTTGTGACCAAAGGTAAGTGGATTGACCTCTGATGACGAGCTGTTATTTATGTTGACGAGCTGTTCATTGCATTTCAAGCTTCAACGGACGCTACAGCTAAGTGTGCAATGAAATTGCATTTGTCAAACACATTTTTAGTAACTACTCCAATTTTACAGTTCAACGACAACACTTTAGATTTTAACTTCAAATCTCTATTAAAAGACTCCAAGAAAATTCATTTCTAATTCATTTAGACATTTGTTTTTACAAGTTAATCCATGGTTAAATAATATCTCATGTGTTATTATGTAGTTTCTGAATTTGCTCTAGTGCAAATAAGTCAGAAGGAATAATAAATGTGTACTTCTGGAATACAAATGTTCCCACACGATACATACAGGAAAAAGATACACGGGTACCGATGATAAGTTAAGTTATACCCCAAAGAAGAGATAGCGCTCAACGTAAGAGGCAAATGGCATTCTGTTTAATATTATATATTTACCATCCTCAAAAAATGATCAAATACAAATGAAGTACATCAAGTGAATTAAAAATCGACTCCAAACATCGGTAAAACAGCGATAAATCAAAATGGCTCCCATCAATAATATTTTATATCCTGTAATTTGTTGAGGTTTATAACAATCAAAACCATTTTCATTTTAGAAGAATCAGCGAGCCCGTTCATAAAACTATGCAATCTAAACTGTCACGAGTAGAAATATTTAAAACAATTCAATAGATAAAAATGAAATATAGATCCTGGTAGACTTGTTTAAAAAAGCGTGTGTTTGGCTCAGGCTTGACGCTTCAAAAAAAAAGGATGATATGCTATATGGTGTTTGTCGGAAAAGTAAAGTAAAGTAAGCTTATAAATCCGTGGCGTATATGTTTTCTGTGTTGGACTGAGCGATGAAAGTAATATATTTTAGTATCTACTAACTCCAAACCTGAACAAAAAATCTTGATTTTTCAAAAAATAGTCTAGCGTTTTGAATACTCAGATATTAAAACTATATTTTTTCTGAAACTATATTTAATCAGTGCATTAAAAGCCAACATGAAATTCAGTTGGATGAATAATTTGTTTTAAAATCTATTATTTGCGCCTCTTTTGTATTAAAAGGGAAAAGACGAAGTTTAATGTCTATTAAAAGTTCCAAGTTTTTAAAATATAAATATATTTCGAGGTGATGATATTGGGATCCAGTCAAGTAATAGAAACCATGTTTCACTAAAAACTTGTCTCGGAACCTTTGCGCAATCTTCTACACATGGTCCAATTTATATTGCCTTGCACATGTATGTGAAGATTGATGCATTTCAGTTGACTTCAGTATCACAAGCTCATATTATCAGTTAACAAAACAAATGACACCGAAAAATTTATTCTGATTTTGCATTTACTTTTAAATCAAACAAAAGAAGAAATTGAGATTTAATGAATTGAAGTTGCTGTATACATTTTTTTCATTTGGTTTGGTGCAGTAAATTTAACTTGTCCGGAGCTAAAAATGATCCATTTCCGTGTAAGAATTTTGAATTCTTGATTGTATATTTTCCCGCTTATACAACCAAATTTTCACCTTTGATTTCTTAACCCTTCTTTGCATAATGGTGGAAATTTCCATCTTAACATTGAATGCCCAAAAATTATATAAAAGAACAAGTTCACTTTAAGTTGATCGTGTCTTGATACCTTTTTAATGTCCAATGCATAAAAAAAAACATAGCTGTCAAAAATAAGCAATTGTCACTATCAGTAAAACGAGCTTGAAGTTGTCATTCCGCTGTTTGTTGTAGTTGCAATAAACGTATGATTTCGTTTTTAATTTGTTTTATTATATTTGAGTTTCTATTGCTAAAAAAGTGAAAATGAGTAGAAGAAAGGTTTCTAACATGTGTTCCTGTTATTTCTAGAGCAATTTCTGAAAACGTTTGCGTTTAATTTAAAAAATACCACATGATACCATCCTATTGCTTTTTGCTAAATTTATACTATAATTTGTTTAACCATTTTTCCTTTAATTTTGAACATGTATTATATCACCTTGATTTATTTCACCAATAAAGAAAAATCATGCAAAGAAGGATTAATTCCTTATGTTTAGCAAATTATGCTGTATCTTTTAATGAATTCAATTTCAGCAATAACCGTTGCAGATAATTCCAGCGTAGCAATGTCCGTTCACTGTTGGCAAAAACTCGATTTAGGATGTCTCGGTCCGGTGCAGCATCCAATGAAATGTTTTACTATAAAAATAAACATTTTGCAGTTAAAATTTGCTTGTTTCTGAATAATATTATAAGACTAATGTGAATGTATTACGACTATTTATTCCTTATATCTTCATTCGGATTTTACAAAGTTTTTCATCCTCCTTTTATAATATCATGAAATCTTTCTATTTTTTGAAAATTTTCATTTTTAAAGGTTTTACAAACCAGACTGTCTGCGAAAATTTAAATTCTACTTTTCGTATCTTTCCTCAGGATGCATATCGGGAAAATACAATTCAGTTTAGCCCTGTTTTGTTATTGAATCAATTAATTAGGTGTTGACTAATCTCAATAATCAGGTATCAATTTTGAATTTGTTTTTCTCTGGAATTTTTGTTTACGAAGTGCGCGCGGAAATCGTGTAAGAAAAATAAGCATCCAGATATCACTTTTACATTAAGCACAGAAAACACGCTTCGCTACAAAAACACTACAGCCAGCTATATTTAGATTTACAGTAGGGATTATAAGCGCCGATACTTTTGAATCACATCTCCCTGACGTTTATCTTGAATATATCAAAATTACAGTGATTCAGTAGCTCTGTCACACCATCAAAGTTCCACAAAACTTGGTAACATTCCTAGATGGCTGCCTGAGCACAAGAACAATTCAGGGATTCGCATAACCCTAGATGTGTCAAGCGAATCACTGATACTTGAATCACAATTCTTATCTGTTACAGAAATATGAAAATAACAGTGATTTAGTAATAGTGATTGTTGAAACAGCAACTGAGAGTAGAGCGCCTATATAATAAAAGAGGCGACAAGGGACCAAATTTGGCCCAATGCCCATTCGCGGCAGCCATTTTTCTACCAGAATCGTCTCCAAGGGTTTTTTTCTTCCATCAGTTTCCCACATTTCTTCCTCACTCTTTCTTTTGGCGATAGTGTTAAAGTCCCGAAATTCGTATGCTCACAACTTATTGAAATAGTTTTAGTGAATATTAACAAGAAAAAGAAAAAAGTTATGCTTAGATCTTCAGTGTTAAATAAAATAGGATCTGATGTCTCTCTCAGGAACTTCATATTTTCTTTAAATTCTTTCCATGCTGTGTGATAGAAGTTTACGCATTAATTTTATAACATTAAATGTTGTTGGTGTTGTCAAAAATCAAAATCGGAACGCCATTTTCCACAGAATCAGTAATATTACTTACTCATCAAACATTTATTGCGTAAGATACACGCAGTGCCTAGATGGTCTGTTGATGATAAATGTGATTATCTGATATTAGGAAAGTAAGGGAGAGCGCGAACGCAGACCCCGCTATCAAAAATTCTGTACGCCAAGCTTCCACACATAGTGGAAATGGCGAACTCGAACCCACCGTAGTTCAATGGTGGGGTCACTGCTACTACCTGGATCTGGGAAACTTTCTAGGTGATGAAGGCCATGCCAGATCCGGGTCAGTATGAAAGGTAGTGAAACATTTGAACATATTAAATGAGATAGGCAGTTTTCTGTAGTGGTGGCTAACAAACTGTTTGCAATAAAAAAAATCAGTCCACCAGTGGTCGTATGTCAGGAAGAATACAACCAAATGAGTTTTACAAACGTTCAATCTCCCCCTTTTGAATGCTGGAAGCTCTCTAACCTAGTAATGAATTTTTTTAAAAGCAGAGAAAACACCCCTGAAAAACCCCTAAATTTCGAAAAGCTGCTAACAGATGGCGCTGTATGTACCTGAAAACAATTTTAATAAATATTTAACGATTCCGATATTACAGAAAAGAACTAACTAAAACCAGTCACCAATTTTATTTGTTTAGCTTCTCTTCGCTCGAGTCGACGCAGGAAATGAATCTGGCGACAATCTCAGACGAATTTGATATGAAATACCGGTCTCTCTATATATAAATCAATGAATGTAATTTTAAACACATCAAATTGGAAAAGTTTCCATTATCATCAGAAAACACCTTGTTTGTAGAATAGAACAATAAATCTAATATTTTTCTTCTAATATTCCGTTTTTATTTTAAGAATAGTCCGTAGTTACGCCAGTGTGTCGTAAATTAACTTCTTCTCCACATTTTAATTAATATTTTATAAAAATTGTATGATTTATAAACTAAAGTATGGGACAGAAATTGTTGAAACAAGTCAAAAGTCGATGAATCCCTCTCTATGTAAGCTTTTTAAAAGTTTTTAACAAAAATATCCAATTAAGATTATTAGAAAAATTAAGATAAATTGTTTACAATAGTTTGTACCAGTATCCGGAAAGAAATAGTATAGAAAAAAAACTGTAGTTATGGTGCTGTAACGTCCTGGGTATAGTATGCGTGGCATGAAGATAATTAAAACTAGGGATGTTACTAACAGTGATTTGACAGTAGCAGTTCTAACTGTGACTTCTACTGACGAATATCTGTGATTCAAAACTGTGATTGTGATTCAAACTGTGACTGAATCTGATTGATTGACTGCAAAGTATCTCTGGTCACTCGTAGCAACGGAATGCTTTTATTTATGTGTTGAATATTTTCAATAATACGATTTCGTCGAAGGAATACATAGCTAAGTCGGTAACGTCGTGGCCTTACAGTGCTCTAGTTTACAGTTCGAAGCCCAGTATTTTTTTCATCCAGATCAACTGGAATTTATTTAATAAAATGCACAACTGCCACTCTATAAACCTTCAATTATAAAATGAATTTTTCATTTTTATTCCGCCACTATGAGCCGTTTTTTATTTTTAGCCCGTAATTCATTTTTTAAAGGTACTTTTTCTCCTCAATAAATTAATATTGGTGACTAAGATGGTTTCAACTATATCGAAATTTTCATATAAATTAAACTTTATAATTAATTAAACATTAAAATCAAGAGATATACATTAGAATGCTTGATCATTTTGCTTCTAATTGAATTCAAATTATGGATTTTTAATCTTTAAATAAATATATATAATTGGCAAACCTATTTCTTATCTATAAATCCGTTTCACTAAATAACCTTCATCCAAAATATTTGTTTGCTGAAGAAAAATGTTTTCATCGTAGTATGTGTAGCAAGACAATTTCCTTACATTTGATAATCTGACAATTTAAAAAAAAAAAGTAATTTTTCTAAATCTCTAGTAACATTCGAATTAATTTGTATTGTTGTATTCGTGGTGGTGCAAAGACACAACAATTTTATTTGAGACGAAGAAAACACAAAACGAACAACATCAGAAAAGTCAAACCTTACTGTGAAAAATCTGTAGCTTTTGACTTGTTTCAACAATTTCTGTCCGATACTTTAGTTTATAAATCATACACTTTTTACAAAATATTAACTAAAATGTGGAGTAGTTCAGTTTCCACTCAACACTGGAGTAACCACGTACTATTGTCAAAGGTCCGGAATCCACCCCGAAGACAAAAGATGAAGATATTCTCTTTAGTAGCACTTTAAAATTGATAAGCGGAGTGAAAGTATATAATTTATCTCTAAGACAAACAGGGAATATTCTAACGAGTAACATTATTATTTGTTTTGAAAACAGTCTGAAAAGGAATTCCAGAGAATCAGTGTTTACAAACAACAAATTATACGCTTTAAAAAATTAAACATTCAGTCATCAAAATTTTGTGTACTTGCATTACGATATTTCAGAATGCATTCTTCACCGCTGTAAACATTGCTGTGTTGATCCTCCCTCTGAAACGGTTTCATCTTAAGAGACAAACTTTAAAGAAGGCAGAAACTCGTAAAACGTATTCTAATCACTAGCGCAATTAAATAAATATCTCCCTCCCCCCTCCCCCTCCTGTGATTTCGACTCATTCAAGTTATACTTTCAGAAGCACATAATTCCTTTTTTAGAATTAAAAACAATTTACAAGAGGTTAAACAGAACAATTTTAATTATAAACAAACCAAAAAAAATAAAAACAAGTTCTAGTCATGTTACTCTATATAAAAAAACAACAAAATAAATAATGAGTGATAGTTTAAGAACGAACAAAAAATTGTTATTTAAAACAGAGAATTTAATATCTTTTTTTTGAACTCTCCTTAAAACTGTCCAGCTTCTTTTTTCTTTAGAAAAAGGCTCGGGAATCTGGTGACTCATAAACCAACATATTACCTTCTTAAACATCAGGTTAAAAATCCTCCAGAGAATTCCCAATCCGTCACAGACCAACTGGCACCGCTACCAAATAACCAAAACTCAGTCACAGCTTCCACTGCTACCGAATCACCGATCGCATTAACAGTATCAATATCAGCCAAGGTACCAGCTTAGCGATATCAGTTTAGTAACTGTTACCGAATCACTGATACCAAATCAATGGTACCGAATCACTGATACTGAATCACTGTTACCCAATCACTGATATTTTGATATTTGAGTAACAGGTATGAACTGTGATTCACAAGTATCTGTGATTGAGTAGCAGTTCTGTGATTTGCTTAACATCCCTAATTAAAACGACATTTAAAATTACAGCACATTTAATTAATTATAGAAGAATACATATAAGTTAAAACTATTTCGAGGCTAATAGATACTGTACAAATTAGGGTTTCAGTCCCGCGTCTTCAATCGGAGCAGAGTCCGCCCAAAGGGAAGGGGGTGCCCCCATTCGGTCATAAATTCATGGACCACCATGAAAGCTGTGGTCAGAGGGACCCCTACCGTGACTCTACAAACACAGCTTCAAAAAAGAACCGAGTTGTATAAAATCAGTCATCAATAGAATTTATTTGAATTTTCTGTCTTTCAATTCTAGAACATCTGATAATTACGCCAGATGGCGCTTTACGCAAAAGGTAGTAAACGATTTGTTTATATAATAAATACTCACAATCAATGCTCCTAACATGTTCCGAACGAAGCACAGATGTTTCGGGAATTTGTGACCAAAGTTAAGTGGATTGACCTCTGATGACGAGCTGTTATTTATGTTGACGAGCTGTTCATTGCATTTCAAGCTTCAACGGACGCTACAGCTAAGTGTGCAATGAAATTGCATTTGTCAAACACATTTTTAGTAACTACTCCAATTTTACAGTTCAACGACAACACTTTAGATTTTAACTTCAAATCTCTATAAAAAGACTCAAAGAAAATTCATTTCTAATTCATTTAGACATTTGTTTTTACAAGTTAATCCATGGTTAAATAATATCTCATGTGTTATTATGTAGTTTCTGAATTTGCTCTAGTGCAAATAACTCAGAAGGAATAATAAATGTGTACTTCTGGAATACAAATGTTCCCACACGATACATACAGGAAAAAGATACACGGGTACCGATGATAAGTTAAGTTATACCCCAAAGAAGAGATAGCGCTCAACGTAAGAGGCAAATGGCATTCTGTTTAATATTATATATTTACCATCCTCAAAAAATGATCAAATACAAATGTAGTACATCAAGTGAATTAAAAATCGACTCCAAACATCGGTAAAACAGCGATAAATCAAAATGGCTCCCATCAATAATATTTTATATCCTGTAATTTGTTGAGGTTTATAACAATCAAAACCATTTTCATTTTAGAAGAATCAGCGAGCCCGTTCATAAAACTATGCAATCTAAACTGTCACGAGTAGAAATATTTAAAACAATTCAATAGATAAAAATGAAATATAGATCCTGGTAGACTTGTTTAAAAAAGCGTGTGTTTGGCTCAGGCTTGACGCTTCAAAAAAAAGGATGATATGCTATATGGTGTTTGTCGGAAAAGTAAAGTAAAGTAAGCTTATAAATCCGTGGCGTATATGTTTTCTGTGTTGGACTGAGCGATGAAAGTAATATATTTTAGTATCTACTAACTCCAAACCTGAACAAAAAATCTTGATTTTTCAAAAAATAGTCTAGCGTTTTGAATACTCAGATATTAAAACTATATTTTTTCTGAAACTATATTTAATCAGTGCATTAAAAGCCAACATGAAATTCAGTTGGATGAATAATTTGTTTTAAAATCTATTATTTGCGCCTCTTTTGTATTAAAAGGGAAAAGACGAAGTTTAATGTCTATTAAAAGTTCCAAGTTTTTAAAATATAAATATATTTCGAGGTGATGATATTGGGATCCAGTCAAGTAATAGAAACCATGTTTCACTAAAAACTTGTCTCGGAACCTCTGCGCAATCTTCTACACATGGTCCAATTTATATTGCCTTGCACATGTATGTGAAGATTGATGCATTTCAGTTGACTTCAATATCACAAGCTCATATTATCAGTTAACAAAACAAATGACACCGAAAAATTTATTCTGATTTTGCATTTACTTTTAAATCAAACAAAAGAAGAAATTGAGATTTAATGAATTGAAGTTGCTGTATACATTTTTTTCATTTGGTTTGGTGCAGTAAATTTAACTTGTCCGGAGCTAAAAATGATCCATTTCCGTGTAAGAATTTTGAATTCTTGATAGTATATTTTCCCGCTTATACAACCAAATTTTCACCTTTGATTTCTTAACCCTTCTTTGCATAATGGTGGAAATTTCCATCTTAACATTGAATGCCCAAAAATTATATAAAAGAACAAGTTCACTTTAAGTTGATCGTGTCTTGATACCTTTTTAATGTCCAATGCATAAAAAAAAACATAGCTGTCAAAAATAAGCAATTGTCACTATCAGTAAAACGAGCTTGAAGTTGTCATTCCGCTGTTTGTTGTAGTTGCAATAAACGTATGATTTCGTTTTTAATTTGTTTTATTATATTTGAGTTTCTATTGCTAAAAAAGTGAAAATGAGTAGAAGAAAGGTTACTAACATGTGTTCCTGTTATTTCTAGAGCAATTTCTGAAAACGTTTGCGTTTAATTTAAAAAATACCACATGATACCATCCTATTGCTTTTTGCTAAATTTATACTATAATTTGTTTAACCATTTTTCCTTTAATTTTGAACATGTATTATATCACCTTGATTTATTTCACCAATAAAGAAAAATCATGCAAAGAAGGATTAATTCCTTATGTTTAGCAAATTATGCTGTATCTTTTAATGAATTCAATTTCAGCAATAACCGTTGCAGATAATTCCAGCGTAGCAATGTCCGTTCACTGTTGGCAAAAATTCGATTTAGGATGTCTCGGTCCGGTGCAGCATCCAATGAAATGTTTTACTATAAAAATAAACATTTTGCAGTTAAAATTTGCTTGTTTCTGAATAATATTATAAGACTAATGTGAATGTATTACGACTATTTATTCCTTATATCTTCATTCGGATTTTACAAAGTTTTTCATCCTCCTTTTATAATATCATGAAATCTTTATATTTTTTGAAAATTTTCATTTTTAAAGGTTTTACAAACCAGACTGTCTGCGAAAATTTAAATTCTACTTTTCGTATCTTTCCTCAGGATGCTTATCGGGAAAATACAATTCAGTTTAGCCCTGTTTTGTTATTGAATCAATTAATTAGGTGTTGACTAATCTCAATAATCAGGTATCAATTTTGAATTTGTTTTTCTCTGGAATTTTTGTTTACGAAGTGCGCGCGCGCGGAGAGAAATCGTGTAAGAAAAATAAGCATCCAGATATCACTTTTACATTAAGCACAGAAAACACGCTTCGCTACAAAAACACTACAGCCAGCTATATTTAGATTTACAGTAGGGATTATAAGCGCCGATACTTTTGAATCACATCTCCCTGACGTTTATCTTGAATGTATCAAAATTACAGTGATTCAGTAGCTCTGTCACACCATCAAAGTTCCACAAAACTTGGTAACATTCCTAGATGGCTGCCTGAGCACAAGAACAATTCAGGGATTCGCATAACCCTAGATGTGTCAAGCGAATCACTGATACTTGAATCACAATTCTTATCTGTTACAGAAATATGAAAATAACAGTGATTTAGTAATAGTGATTGTTGAAACAGCAACTGAGAGTAGAGCGCCTATATAATAAAAGAGGCGACAAGGGACCAAATTTGGCCCAATGCCCATTCGCGGCAGCCATTTTTCTACCAGAATCGTCTCCAAGGGTTTTTTTCTTCCATCAGTTTCCCACATTTCTTCCTCACTCTTTCTTTTGGCGATAGTGTTAAAGTCCCGAAATTCGTATGCTCACAACTTATTGAAATAGTTTTAGTGAATATTAACAAGAAAAAGAAAAAAGTTATGCTTAGATCTTCAGTGTTAAATAAAATAGGATCTGATGTCTCTCTCAGGAACTTCATATTTTCTTTAAATTCTTTCCATGCTGTGTGATAGAAGTTTACGCATTAATTTTATAACATTAAATGTTGTTGGTGTTGTCAAAAATCAAAATCGGAACGCCATTTTCCACAGAATCAGTAATATTACTTACTCATCAAACATTTATTGCGTAAGATACACGCAGTGCCTAGATGGTCTGTTGATGATAAATGTGATTATCTGATATTAAGAAAGTAAGGGAGAGCGCGAACGCAGACCCCGCTATCAAAAATTCTGTACGCCAAACTTCCACACATAGTGGAAATGGCGAACTCGAACCCACCGTAGTTCAATGGTTGGGTCACTGCTACTACCTGGATCTGGGAAACTTTCTAGGTGATGAAGGCCATACCAGATCCGGGTCAGTATGAAAGGTAGTGAAACATTTGAACATATTAAATGAGATAGGCAGTTTTCTGTAGTGGTGGCTAACAAACTGTTTGCAATAAAAAAAATCAGTCCACCAGTGGTCGTATCTCAGGAAGAATACAACCAAATGAGTTTTACAAACATTCAATCTCCCCCTTTTGAATGCTGGAAGCTCTCTAACCTAGTAATGAATTTTTTTAAAAGCAGAGAAAACACCCCTGAAAAACCCCTAAATTTCGAAAAGCTGCTAACAGATGGCGCTGTATGTACCTGAAAACAATTTTAATAAATATTTAACGATTCCGATATTACAGAAAAGAACTAACTAAAACCAGTCACCAATTTTATTTGTTTAGCTTCTCTTCGCTCGAGTCGACGCAGGAAATGAATCTGGCGACAATCTCAGACGAATTTGATATGAAATACCGGTCTCTCTCTATATAAATCAATGAATGTAATTTTAAACACATCAAATTGGAAAAGTTTCCATTATCATCAGAAAACACCTTGTTTGTAGAATAGAACAATAAATCTAATATTTTTCTTCTAATATTCCGTTTTTATTTTAAGAATAGTCCGTAGTTACGCCAGTGTGTCGTAAATTAACTTCTTCTCCACATTTTAATTAATATTTTATAAAAATTGTATGATTTATAAACTAAAGAATGGGACAGAAATTGTTGAAACAAGTCAAAAGTCGATGAATCCCTCTCTATGTAAGCTTTTTAAAAGTTTTTAACAAAAATATCCAATTAAGATTATTAGAAAAATTAAGATAAATTGTTTACAATAGTTTGTACCAGTATCCGGAAAGAAATAGTATAGAAAAAAAACTGTAGTTATGGTGCTGTAACGTCCTGGGTATAGTATGCGTGGCATGAAGATAATTAAAACTAGGGATGTTACTAACAGTGATTTGACAGTAGCAGTTCTAACTGTGACTTCTACTGACGAATATCTGTGATTCAAAACTGTGATTGTGATTCAAACTGTGACTGAATCTGATTGATTGACTGCAAAGTATCTCTGGTCACTCGTAGCAACGGAATGCTTTTATTTATGTGTTGAATATTTTCAATAATACGATTTCGTCGAAGGAATACATAGCTAAGTCGGTAACGTCGTGGCCTTACAGTGCTCTAGTTTACAGTTCGAAGCCCAGTATTTTTTTCATCCAGATCAACTGGAATTTATTTAATAAAATGCACAACTGCCATTCTATAAACCTTCAATTATAAAACGAATTTTTCATTTTTATTCCGCCACTATGAGCCGTTTTTTATTTTTAGCCCGTAATTCATTTTTTAAAGGTACTTTTTCTCCTCAATAAATTAATATTGGTGACTAAGATGGTTTCAACTATATCGAAATTTTCATATAAATTAAACTTTATAATTAATTAAACATTAAAATCAAGAGATATACATTAGAATGCTTGATCATTTTGCTTCTAATTGAATTCAAATTATGGATTTTTAATCTTTAAATAAATATATATAATTGGCAAACCTATTTTTTATCTTTAAATCCGTTTCACTAAATAACCTTCATCCAAAATATTTGTTTGCTGAAGAAAAATGTTTTCATCGTAGTATGTGTAGCAAGACAATTTCCTTACATTTGATAATCTGACAATTTAAAAAAAAAAGTAATTTTTCTAAATCTCTAGTAACATTCGAATTAATTTGTATTGTTGTATTCGTGGTGGTGCAAAGACACAACAATTTTATTTGAGACGAAGAAAACACAAAACGAACAACATCAGAAAAGTCAAACCTTACTGTGAAAAATCTGTAGCTTTTGACTTGTTTCAACAATTTCTGTCCGATACTTTAGTTTATAAATCATACACTTTTTACAAAATATTAACTAAAATGTGGAGTAGTTCAGTTTCCACACAACACTGGAGTAACCACGTACTATTGTCAAAGGTCCGGAATCCACCCCGAAGACAAAAGATGAAGATATTCTCTTTAGTAGCACTTTAAAATTGATAAGCGGAGTGAAAGTATATAATTTATCTCTAAGACAAACAGGGAATATTCTAACGAGTAACATTATTATTTGTTTTGAAAACAGTCTGAAAAGGAATTCCAGAGAATCAGTGTTTACAAACAACAAATTATACGTTTTAAAAAATTAAACATTCAGTCATCAAAATTTTGTGTACTTGCATTACGATATTTCAGAATGCATTCTTTACCGCTGTAAACATTGCTGTGTTGATCCTCCCTCTGAAACGGTTTCATCTTAAGAGACAAACTTTAAAGAAGGCAGAAACTCGTAAAACGCATTCTAATCACTAGCGAAATTAAATAAATATCTCCCTCCCCCCTCCCCCTCCTGTGATTTCGACTCATTCAAGTTATACTTTCAGAAGCACATAATTCCTTTTTTAGAATTAAAAACAATTTACAAGAGGTTAAACAGAACAATTTTAATTATAAACAAACCAAAAAAAATAAAAACAAGTTCTAGTCATGTTACTCTATATAAAAAAACAACAAAATAAATAATGAGTGATAGTTTAAGAACGAACAAAAATTGTTATTTAAAACAGAGAATTTAATATCTTTTTTTTGAACTCTCCTTAAAACTGTCCAGCTTCTTTTTTCTTTAGAAAAAGGCTCGGGAATCTGGTGACTCATAAACCAACATATTACCTTCTTAAACATCAGGTTAAAAATCCTCCAGAGAATTCCCAATCCGTCACAGACCAACTGGCACCGCTACCAAATAACCAAAACTCAGTCACAGCTTCCACTGCTACCGAATCACCGATCGCATTAACAGTATCAATATCAGCCAAGGTACCAGCTTAGCGATATCAGTTTAGTAACTGTAACCGAATCACTGATACCAAATCAATGGTACCGAATCACTGATACTGAATCACTGTTACCCAATCACTGATATTTTGATATTTGAGTAACAGGTATGAACTGTGATTCACAAGTATCTGTGATTGAGTAGCAGTTCTGTGATTTGCTTAACATCCCTAATTAAAACGACATTTAAAATTACAGCACATTTAATTAATTATAGAAGAATACATATAAGTTAAAACTATTTCGAGGCTAATAGATACTGTACAAATTAGGGTTTCAGTCCCGCGTCTTCAATCGGAGCAGAGTCCGCCCAAAGGGAAGGGGGTGCCCCCATTCGGTCATAAATTCATGGACCACCATGAAAGCTGTGGTCAGAGGGACCCCTACGGTGACTCTACAAACACAGCTTCAAAAAAGAACCGAGTTGTATAAAATCAGTCATCAATAGAATTTATTTGAATTTTCTGTCTTTCAATTCTAGAACATCTGATAATTACGCCAGATGGCGCTTTACGCAAAAGGTAGTAAACGATTTGTTTATATAATAAATACTCACAATCAATGCTCCTAACATGTTCCGAACGAAGCACAGATGTTTCGGGAATTTGTGACCAAAGTTAAGTGGATTGACCTCTGATGACGAGCTGTTATTTATGTTGACGAGCTGTTCATTGCATTTCAAGCTTCAACGGACGCTACAGCTAAGTGTGCAATGAAATTGCATTTGTCAAACACATTTTTAGTAACTACTCCAATTTTACAGTTCAACGACAACACTTTAGATTTTAACTTCAAATCTCTATAAAAAGACTCCAAGAAAATTCATTTCTAATTCATTTAGACATTTGTTTTTACAAGTTAATCCATGGTTAAATAATATCTCATGTGTTATTATGTAGTTTCTGAATTTGCTCTAGTGCAAATAAGTCAGAAGGAATAATAAATGTGTACTTCTGGAATACAAATGTTCCCACACGATACATACAGGAAAAAGATACACGGGTACCGATGATAAGTTAAGTTATACCCCAAAGAAGAGATAGCGCTCAACGTAAGAGGCAAATGGCATTCTGTTTAATATTATATATTTACCATCCTCAAAAAATGATCAAATACAAATGTAGTACATCAAGTGAATTAAAAATCGACTCCAAACATCGGTAAAACAGCGATAAATCAAAATGGCTCCCATCAATAATATTTTATATCCTGTAATTTGTTGAGGTTTATAACAATCAAAACCATTTTCATTTTAGAAGAATCAGCGAGCCCGTTCATAAAACTATGCAATCTAAACTGTCACGAGTAGAAATATTTAAAACAATTCAATAGATAAAAATGAAATATAGATCCTGGTAGACTTGTTTAAAAAAGCGTGTGTTTGGCTCAGGCTTGACGCTTCGAAAAAAAGGATGATATGCTATATGGTGTTTGTCGGAAAAGTAAAGTAAAGTAAGCTTATAAATCCGTGGCGTATATGTTTTCTGTGTTGGACTGAGCGATGAAAGTAATATATTTTAGTATCTACTAACTCCAAACCTGAACAAAAAATCTTGATTTTTCAAAAAATAGTCTAGCGTTTTGAATACTCAGATATTAAAACTATATTTTTTCTGAAACTATTTTTAATCAGTGCATTAAAAGCCAACATGAAATTCAGTTGGATGAATAATTTGTTTTAAAATCTATTATTTGCGCCTCTTTTGTATTAAAAGGGAAAAGACGAAGTTTAATGTCTATTAAAAGTTCCAAGTTTTTAAAATATAAATATATTTCGAGGTGATGATATTGGGATCCAGTCAAGTAATAGAAACCATGTTTCACTAAAAACTTGTCTCGGAACCTTTGCGCAATCTTCTACACATGGTCCAATTTATATTGCCTTGCACATGTATGTGAAGATTGATGCATTTCAGTTGACTTCAATATCACAAGCTCATATTATCAGTTAACAAAACAAATGACACCGAAAAATTTATTCTGATTTTGCATTTACTTTTAAATCAAACAAAAGAAGAAATTGAGATTTAATGAATTGAAGTTGCTGTATACATTTTTTTCATTTGGTTTGGTGCAGTAAATTTAACTTGTCCGGAGCTAAAAATGATCCATTTCCGTGTAAGAATTTTGAATTCTTGATTGTATATTTTCCCGCTTATACAACCAAATTTTCACCTTTGATTTCTTAACCCTTCTTTGCATAATGGTGGAAATTTCCATCTTTTAACATTGAATGCCCAAAAATTATATAAAAGAACAAGTTCACTTTAAGTTGATCGTGTCTTGATACCTTTTTAATGTCCATTGCATAAAAAAAAACATAGCTGTCAAAAATAAGCAATTGTCACTATCAGTAAAACGAGCTTGAAGTTGTCATTCCGCTGTTTGTTGTAGTTGCAATAAACGTATGATTTCGTTTTTAATTTGTTTTATTATATTTGAGTTTCTATTGCTAAAAAAGTGAAAATGAGTGGAAGTAAGGTTTCTAACACGTGTTCCTGTTATTTCTAGAGCAATTTCTGAAAACGTTTGCGTTTAATTTAAAAAATACCACATGATACCATCCTATTGCTTTTTGCTAAATTTATACTATAATTTGTTTAACCATTTTTCCTTTAATTTTGAACATGTATTATATCACCTTGATTTATTTCACCAATAAAGAAAAATCATGCAAAGAAGGATTAATTCCTTATGTTTAGCAAATTATGCTGTATCTTTTAATGAATTCAATTTCAGCAATAACCGTTGCAGATAATTCCAGCGTAGCAATGTCCGTTCACTGTTGGCAAAAACTCGATTTAGGATGTCTCGGTCCGGTGCAGCATCCAATGAAATGTTTTACTATAAAAATAAACATTTTGCAGTTAAAATTTGCTTGTTTCTGAATAATATTATAAGACTAATGTGAATGTATTACGACTATTTATTCCTTATATCTTCATTCGGATTTTACAAAGTTTTTCATCCTCCTTTTATAATATCATGAAATCTTTCTATTTTTTGAAAATTTTCATTTTTAAAGGTTTTACAAACCAGACTGTCTGCGAAAATTTAAATTCTACTTTTCGTATCTTTCCTCAGGATGCATATCGAGAAAATACAATTCAGTTTAGCCCTGTTTTGTTATTGAATCAATTAATTAGGTGTTGACTAATCTCAATAATCAGGTATCAATTTTGAATTTGTTTTTCTCTGGAATTTTTGTTTACGAAGTGCGGAAATCGTGTAAGAAAAATAAGCATCCAGATATCACTTTTACATTAAGCACAGAAAACACGCTTCGCTACAAAAACACTACAGCCAGCTATATTTAGATTTACAGTAGGGATTATAAGCGACGATACTTTTGAATCACATCTCCCTGACGTTTATCTTGAATATATCAAAATTACAGTGATTCAGTAGCTCTGTCACACCATCAAAGTTCCACAAAACTTGGTAACATTCCTAGATGGCTGCCTGAGCACAAGAACAATTCAGGGATTCGCATAACCCTAGATGTGTCAAGCGAATCACTGATACTTGAATCACAATTCTTATCTGTTACAGAAATATGAAAATAACAGTGATTTAGTAATAGTGATTGTTGAAACAGCAACTGAGAGTAGAGCGCCTATATAATAAAAGAGGCGACAAGGGACCAAATTTGGCCCAATGCCCATTCGCGGCAGCCATTTTTCTACCAGAATCGTCTCCAAGGGTTTTTTTCTTCCATCAGTTTCCCACATTTCTTCCTCACTCTTTCTTTTGGCGATAGTGTTAAAGTCCCGAAATTCGTATGCTCACAACTTATTGAAATAGTTTTAGTGAATATTAACAAGAAAAAGAAAAAAGTTATGCTTAGATCTTCAGTGTTAAATAAAATAGGATCTGATGTCTCTCTCAGGAACTTCATATTTTCTTTAAATTCTTTCCATGCTGTGTGATAGAAGTTTACGCATTAATTTTATAACATTAAATGTTGTTGGTGTTGTCAAAAATCAAAATCAGAACGCCATTTTCCACAGATTCAGTAATATTACTTACTCATCAAACATTTATTGCGTAAGATACACGCAGTGCCTAGATGGTCTGTTGATGATAAATGTGATTATCTGATATTAGGAAAGTAAGGGAGAGCGCGAACGCAGACCCCGCTATCAAAAATTCTGTACGCCAAGCTTCCACACATAGTGGAAATGGCGAACTCGAACCCACCGTAGTTCAATGGTGGGGTCACTGCTACTACCTGGATCTGGGAAACTTTCTAAGTGATGAAGGCCAAACCAGATCCGGGTCAGTATGAAAGGTAGTGAAACATTTGAACATATTAAATGAGATAGGCAGTTTTCTGTAGTGGTGGCTAACAAACTGTTTGCAATAAAAAAAATCAGTCCACCAGTGGTCGTATCTCAGGAAGAATACAACCAAATGAGTTTTACAAACATTCAATCTCCCCCTTTTGAATGCTGGAAGCTCTCTAACCTAGTAATGAATTTTTTTAAAAGCAGAGAAAACACCCCTGAAAAACCCCTAAATTTCGAAAAGCTGCTAACAGATGGCGCTGTATGTACCTGAAAACAATTTTAATAAATATTTAACGATTCCGATATTACAGAAAAGAACTAACTAAAACCAGTCACCAATTTTATTTGTTTAGCTTCTCTTCGCTCGAGTCGACGCAGGAAATGAATCTGGCGACAATCTCAGACGAATTTGATATGAAATACCGGTCTCTCTATATATAAATCAATGAATGTAATTTTAAACACATCAAATTGGAAAAGTTTCCATTATCATCAGAAAACACCTTGTTTGTAGAATAGAACAATAAATCTAATATTTTTCTTCTAATATTCCGTTTTTATTTTAAGAATAGTCCGTAGTTACGCCAGTGTGTCGTAAATTAACTTCTTCTCCACATTTTAATTAATATTTTATAAAAATTGTATGATTTATAAACTAAAGAATGGGACAGAAATTGTTGAAACAAGTCAAAAGTCGATGAATCCCTCTCTATGTAAGCTTTTTAAAAGTTTTTAACAAAAATATCCAATTAAGATTATTAGAAAAATTAAGATAAATTGTTTACAATAGTTTGTACCAGTATCCGGAAAGAAATAGTATAGAAAAAAAACTGTAGTTATGGTGCTGTAACGTCCTGGGTATAGTATGCGTGGCATGAAGATAATTAAAACTAGGGATGTTACTAACAGTGATTTGACAGTAGCAGTTCTAACTGTGACTTCTACTGACGAATATCTGTGATTCAAAACTGTGATTGTGATTCAAACTGTGACTGAATCTGATTGATTGACTGCAAAGTATCTCTGGTCACTCGTAGCAACGGAATGCTTTTATTTATGTGTTGAATATTTTCAATAATACGATTTCGTCGAAGGAATACATAGCTAAGTCGGTAACGTCGTGGCCTTACAGTGCTCTAGTTTACAGTTCGAAGCCCAGTATTTTTTTCATCCAGATCAACTGGAATTTATTTAATAAAATGCACAACTGCCATTCTATAAACCTTCAATTATAAAACGAATTTTTCATTTTTATTCCGCCACTATGAGCCGTTTTTTATTTTTAGCCCGTAATTCATTTTTTAAAGGTACTTTTTCTCCTCAATAAATTAATATTGGTGACTAAGATGGTTTCAACTATATCGAAATTTTCATATAAATTAAACTTTATAATTAATTAAACATTAAAATCAAGAGATATACATTAGAATGCTTGATCATTTTGCTTCTAATTGAATTCAAATTATGGATTTTTAATCTTTAAATAAATATATATAATTGGCAAACCTATTTTTTATCTTTAAATCCGTTTCACTAAATAACCTTCATCCAAAATATTTGTTTGCTGAAGAAAAATGTTTTCATCGTAGTATGTGTAGCAAGACAATTTCCTTACATTTGATAATCTGACAATTTAAAAAAAAAAGTAATTTTTCTAAATCTCTAGTAACATTCGAATTAATTTGTATTGTTGTATTCGTGGTGGTGCAAAGACACAACAATTTTATTTGAGACGAAGAAAACACAAAACGAACAACATCAGAAAAGTCAAACCTTACTGTGAAAAATCTGTAGCTTTTGACTTGTTTCAACAATTTCTGTCCGATACTTTAGTTTATAAATCATACACTTTTTACAAAATATTAACTAAAATGTGGAGTAGTTCAGTTTCCACACAACACTGGAGTAACCACGTACTATTGTCAAAGGTCCGGAATCCACCCCGAAGACAAAAGATGAAGATATTCTCTTTAGTAGCACTTTAAAATTGATAAGCGGAGTGAAAGTATATAATTTATCTCTAAGACAAACAGGGAATATTCTAACGAGTAACATTATTATTTGTTTTGAAAACAGTCTGAAAAGGAATTCCAGAGAATCAGTGTTTACAAACAACAAATTATACGTTTTAAAAAATTAAACATTCAGTCATCAAAATTTTGTGTACTTGCATTACGATATTTCAGAATGCATTCTTTACCGCTGTAAACATTGCTGTGTTGATCCTCCCTCTGAAACGGTTTCATCTTAAGAGACAAACTTTAAAGAAGGCAGAAACTCGTAAAACGCATTCTAATCACTAGCGAAATTAAATAAATATCTCCCTCCCCCCTCCCCCTCCTGTGATTTCGACTCATTCAAGTTATACTTTCAGAAGCACATAATTCCTTTTTTAGAATTAAAAACAATTTACAAGAGGTTAAACAGAACAATTTTAATTATAAACAAACCAAAAAAAATAAAAACAAGTTCTAGTCATGTTACTCTATATAAAAAAACAACAAAATAAATAATGAGTGATAGTTTAAGAACGAACAAAAATTGTTATTTAAAACAGAGAATTTAATATCTTTTTTTTGAACTCTCCTTAAAACTGTCCAGCTTCTTTTTTCTTTAGAAAAAGGCTCGGGAATCTGGTGACTCATAAACCAACATATTACCTTCTTAAACATCAGGTTAAAAATCCTCCAGAGAATTCCCAATCCGTCACAGACCAACTGGCACCGCTACCAAATAACCAAAACTCAGTCACAGCTTCCACTGCTACCGAATCACCGATCGCATTAACAGTATCAATATCAGCCAAGGTACCAGCTTAGCGATATCAGTTTAGTAACTGTTACCGAATCACTGATACCAAATCAATGGTACCGAATCACTGATACTGAATCACTGTTACCCAATCACTGATATTTTGATATTTGAGTAACAGGTATGAACTGTGATTCACAAGTATCTGTGATTGAGTAGCAGTTCTGTGATTTGCTTAACATCCCTAATTAAAACGACATTTAAAATTACAGCACATTTAATTAATTATAGAAGAATACATATAAGTTAAAACTATTTCGAGGCTAATAGATACTGTACAAATTAGGGTTTCAGTCCCGCGTCTTCAATCGGAGCAGAGTCCGCCCAAAGGGAAGGGGGTGCCCCCATTCGGTCATAAATTCATGGACCACCATGAAAGCTGTGGTCAGAGGGACCCCTACGGTGACTCTACAAACACAGCTTCAAAAAAGAACCGAGTTGTATAAAATCAGTCATCAATAGAATTTATTTGAATTTTCTGTCTTTCAATTCTAGAACATCTGATAATTACGCCAGATGGCGCTTTACGCAAAAGGTAGTAAACGATTTGTTTATATAATAAATACTCACAATCAATGCTCCTAACATGTTCCGAACGAAGCACAGATGTTTCGGGAATTTGTGACCAAAGTTAAGTGGATTGACCTCTGATGACGAGCTGTTATTTATGTTGACGAGCTGTTCATTGCATTTCAAGCTTCAACGGACGCTACAGCTAAGTGTGCAATGAAATTGCATTTGTCAAACACATTTTTAGTAACTACTCCAATTTTACAGTTCAACGACAACACTTTAGATTTTAACTTCAAATCTCTATAAAAAGACTCCAAGAAAATTCATTTCTAATTCATTTAGACATTTGTTTTTACAAGTTAATCCATGGTTAAATAATATCTCATGTGTTATTATGTAGTTTCTGAATTTGCTCTAGTGCAAATAAGTCAGAAGGAATAATAAATGTGTACTTCTGGAATACAAATGTTCCCACACGATACATACAGGAAAAAGATACACGGGTACCGATGATAAGTTAAGTTATACCCCAAAGAAGAGATAGCGCTCAACGTAAGAGGCAAATGGCATTCTGTTTAATATTATATATTTACCATCCTCAAAAAATGATCAAATACAAATGTAGTACATCAAGTGAATTAAAAATCGACTCCAAACATCGGTAAAACAGCGATAAATCAAAATGGCTCCCATCAATAATATTTTATATCCTGTAATTTGTTGAGGTTTATAACAATCAAAACCATTTTCATTTTAGAAGAATCAGCGAGCCCGTTCATAAAACTATGCAATCTAAACTGTCACGAGTAGAAATATTTAAAACAATTCAATAGATAAAAATGAAATATAGATCCTGGTAGACTTGTTTAAAAAAGCGTGTGTTTGGCTCAGGCTTGACGCTTCGAAAAAAAGGATGATATGCTATATGGTGTTTGTCGGAAAAGTAAAGTAAAGTAAGCTTATAAATCCGTGGCGTATATGTTTTCTGTGTTGGACTGAGCGATGAAAGTAATATATTTTAGTATCTACTAACTCCAAACCTGAACAAAAAATCTTGATTTTTCAAAAAATAGTCTAGCGTTTTGAATACTCAGATATTAAAACTATATTTTTTCTGAAACTATTTTTAATCAGTGCATTAAAAGCCAACATGAAATTCAGTTGGATGAATAATTTGTTTTAAAATCTATTATTTGCGCCTCTTTTGTATTAAAAGGGAAAAGACGAAGTTTAATGTCTATTAAAAGTTCCAAGTTTTTAAAATATAAATATATTTCGAGGTGATGATATTGGGATCCAGTCAAGTAATAGAAACCATGTTTCACTAAAAACTTGTCTCGGAACCTTTGCGCAATCTTCTACACATGGTCCAATTTATATTGCCTTGCACATGTATGTGAAGATTGATGCATTTCAGTTGACTTCAATATCACAAGCTCATATTATCAGTTAACAAAACAAATGACACCGAAAAATTTATTCTGATTTTGCATTTACTTTTAAATCAAACAAAAGAAGAAATTGAGATTTAATGAATTGAAGTTGCTGTATACATTTTTTTCATTTGGTTTGGTGCAGTAAATTTAACTTGTCCGGAGCTAAAAATGATCCATTTCCGTGTAAGAATTTTGAATTCTTGATTGTATATTTTCCCGCTTATACAACCAAATTTTCACCTTTGATTTCTTAACCCTTCTTTGCATAATGGTGGAAATTTCCATCTTAACATTGAATGCCCAAAAATTATATAAAAGAACAAGTTCACTTTAAGTTGATCGTGTCTTGATACCTTTTTAATGTCCATTGCATAAAAAAAAACATAGCTGTCAAAAATAAGCAATTGTCACTATCAGTAAAACGAGCTTGAAGTTGTCATTCCGCTGTTTGTTGTAGTTGCAATAAACGTATGATTTCGTTTTTAATTTGTTTTATTATATTTGAGTTTCTATTGCTAAAAAAGTGAAAATGAGTGGAAGTAAGGTTTCTAACACGTGTTCCTGTTATTTCTAGAGCAATTTCTGAAAACGTTTGCGTTTAATTTAAAAAATACCACATGATACCATCCTATTGCTTTTTGCTAAATTTATACTATAATTTGTTTAACCATTTTTCCTTTAATTTTGAACATGTATTATATCACCTTGATTTATTTCACCAATAAAGAAAAATCATGCAAAGAAGGATTAATTCCTTATGTTTAGCAAATTATGCTGTATCTTTTAATGAATTCAATTTCAGCAATAACCGTTGCAGATAATTCCAGCGTAGCAATGTCCGTTCACTGTTGGCAAAAACTCGATTTAGGATGTCTCGGTCCGGTGCAGCATCCAATGAAATGTTTTACTATAAAAATAAACATTTTGCAGTTAAAATTTGCTTGTTTCTGAATAATATTATAAGACTAATGTGAATGTATTACGACTATTTATTCCTTATATCTTCATTCGGATTTTACAAAGTTTTTCATCCTCCTTTTATAATATCATGAAATCTTTCTATTTTTTGAAAATTTTCATTTTTAAAGGTTTTACAAACCAGACTGTCTGCGAAAATTTAAATTCTACTTTTCGTATCTTTCCTCAGGATGCATATCGAGAAAATACAATTCAGTTTAGCCCTGTTTTGTTATTGAATCAATTAATTAGGTGTTGACTAATCTCAATAATCAGGTATCAATTTTGAATTTGTTTTTCTCTGGAATTTTTGTTTACGAAGTGCGCGCGCGGAAATCGTGTAAGAAAAATAAGCATCCAGATATCACTTTTACATTAAGCACAGAAAACACGCTTCGCTACAAAAACACTACAGCCAGCTATATTTAGATTTACAGTAGGGATTATAAGCGACGATACTTTTGAATCACATCTCCCTGACGTTTATCTTGAATATATCAAAATTACAGTGATTCAGTAGCTCTGTCACACCATCAAAGTTCCACAAAACTTGGTAACATTCCTAGATGGCTGCCTGAGCACAAGAACAATTCAGGGATTCGCATAACCCTAGATGTGTCAAGCGAATCACTGATACTTGAATCACAATTCTTATCTGTTACAGAAATATGAAAATAACAGTGATTTAGTAATAGTGATTGTTGAAACAGCAACTGAGAGTAGAGCGCCTATATAATAAAAGAGGCGACAAGGGACCAAATTTGGCCCAATGCCCATTCGCGGCAGCCATTTTTCTACCAGAATCGTCTCCAAGGGTTTTTTTCTTCCATCAGTTTCCCACATTTCTTCCTCACTCTTTCTTTTGGCGATAGTGTTAAAGTCCCGAAATTCGTATGCTCACAACTTATTGAAATAGTTTTAGTGAATATTAACAAGAAAAAGAAAAAAGTTATGCTTAGATCTTCAGTGTTAAATAAAATAGGATCTGATGTCTCTCTCAGGAACTTCATATTTTCTTTAAATTCTTTCCATGCTGTGTGATAGAAGTTTACGCATTAATTTTATAACATTAAATGTTGTTGGTGTTGTCAAAAATCAAAATCGGAACGCCATTTTCCACAGATTCAGTAATATTACTTACTCATCAAACATTTATTGCGTAAGATACACGCAGTGCCTAGATGGTCTGTTGATGATAAATGTGATTATCTGATATTAGGAAAGTAAGGGAGAGCGCGAACGCAGACCCCGCTATCAAAAATTCTGTACGCCAAGCTTCCACACATAGTGGAAATGGCGAACTCGAACCCACCGTAGTTCAATGGTGGGGTCACTGCTACTACCTGGATCTGGGAAACTTTCTAAGTGATGAAGGCCATACCAGATCCGGGTCAGTATGAAAGGTAGTGAAACATTTGAACATATTAAATGAGATAGGCAGTTTTCTGTAGTGGTGGCTAACAAACTGTTTGCAATAAAAAAAATCAGTCCACCAGTGGTCGTATCTCAGGAAGAATACAACCAAATGAGTTTTACAAACATTCAATCTCCCCCTTTTGAATGCTGGAAGCTCTCTAACCTAGTAATGAATTTTTTTAAAAGCAGAGAAAACACCCCTGAAAAACCCCTAAATTTCGAAAAGCTGCTAACAGATGGCGCTGTATGTACCTGAAAACAATTTTAATAAATATTTAACGATTCCGATATTACAGAAAAGAACTAACTAAAACCAGTCACCAATTTTATTTGTTTAGCTTCTCTTCGCTCGAGTCGACGCAGGAAATGAATCTGGCGACAATCTCAGACGAATTTGATATGAAATACCGGTCTCTCTATATATAAATCAATGAATGTAATTTTAAACACATCAAATTGGAAAAGTTTCCATTATCATCAGAAAACACCTGTTTGTAGAATAGAACAATAAATCTAATATTTTTCTTCTAATATTCCGTTTTTATTTTAAGAATAGTCCGTAGTTACGCCAGTGTGTCGTAAATTAACTTCTTCTCCACATTTTAATTAATATTTTATAAAAATTGTATGATTTATAAACTAAAGAATGGGACAGAAATTGTTGAAACAAGTCAAAAGTCGATGAATCCCTCTCTATGTAAGCTTTTTAAAAGTTTTTAACAAAAATATCCAATTAAGATTATTAGAAAAATTAAGATAAATTGTTTACAATAGTTTGTACCAGTATCCGGAAAGAAATAGTATAGAAAAAAAACTGTAGTTATGGTGCTGTAACGTCCTGGGTATAGTATGCGTGGCATGAAGATAATTAAAACTAGGGATGTTACTAACAGTGATTTGACAGTAGCAGTTCTAACTGTGACTTCTACTGACGAATATCTGTGATTCAAAACTGTGATTGTGATTCAAACTGTGACTGAATCTGATTGATTGACTGCAAAGTATCTCTGGTCACTCGTAGCAACGGAATGCTTTTATTTATGTGTTGAATATTTTCAATAATACGATTTCGTCGAAGGAATACATAGCTAAGTCGGTAACGTCGTGGCCTTACAGTGCTCTAGTTTACAGTTCGAAGCCCAGTATTTTTTTCATCCAGATCAACTGGAATTTATTTAATAAAATGCACAACTGCCATTCTATAAACCTTCAATTATAAAACGAATTTTTCATTTTTATTCCGCCACTATGAGCCGTTTTTTATTTTTAGCCCGTAATTCATTTTTTAAAGGTACTTTTTCTCCTCAATAAATTAATATTGGTGACTAAGATGGTTTCAACTATATCGAAATTTTCATATAAATTAAACTTTATAATTAATTAAACATTAAAATCAAGAGATATACATTAGAATGCTTGATCATTTTGCTTCTAATTGAATTCAAATTATGGATTTTTAATCTTTAAATAAATATATATAATTGGCAAACCTATTTTTTATCTTTAAATCCGTTTCACTAAATAACCTTCATCCAAAATATTTGTTTGCTGAAGAAAAATGTTTTCATCGTAGTATGTGTAGCAAGACAATTTCCTTACATTTGATAATCTGACAATTTAAAAAAAAAAGTAATTTTTCTAAATCTCTAGTAACATTCGAATTAATTTGTATTGTTGTATTCGTGGTGGTGCAAAGACACAACAATTTTATTTGAGACGAAGAAAACACAAAACGAACAACATCAGAAAAGTCAAACCTTACTGTGAAAAATCTGTAGCTTTTGACTTGTTTCAACAATTTCTGTCCGATACTTTAGTTTATAAATCATACACTTTTTACAAAATATTAACTAAAATGTGGAGTAGTTCAGTTTCCACACAACACTGGAGTAACCACGTACTATTGTCAAAGGTCCGGAATCCACCCCGAAGACAAAAGATGAAGATATTCTCTTTAGTAGCACTTTAAAATTGATAAGCGGAGTGAAAGTATATAATTTATCTCTAAGACAAACAGGGAATATTCTAACGAGTAACATTATTATTTGTTTTGAAAACAGTCTGAAAAGGAATTCCAGAGAATCAGTGTTTACAAACAACAAATTATACGTTTTAAAAAATTAAACATTCAGTCATCAAAATTTTGTGTACTTGCATTACGATATTTCAGAATGCATTCTTTACCGCTGTAAACATTGCTGTGTTGATCCTCCCTCTGAAACGGTTTCATCTTAAGAGACAAACTTTAAAGAAGGCAGAAACTCGTAAAACGCATTCTAATCACTAGCGAAATTAAATAAATATCTCCCTCCCCCCTCCCCCTCCTGTGATTTCGACTCATTCAAGTTATACTTTCAGAAGCACATAATTCCTTTTTTAGAATTAAAAACAATTTACAAGAGGTTAAACAGAACAATTTTAATTATAAACAAACCAAAAAAAATAAAAACAAGTTCTAGTCATGTTACTCTATATAAAAAAACAACAAAATAAATAATGAGTGATAGTTTAAGAACGAACAAAAATTGTTATTTAAAACAGAGAATTTAATATCTTTTTTTTGAACTCTCCTTAAAACTGTCCAGCTTCTTTTTTCTTTAGAAAAAGGCTCGGGAATCTGGTGACTCATAAACCAACATATTACCTTCTTAAACATCAGGTTAAAAATCCTCCAGAGAATTCCCAATCCGTCACAGACCAACTGGCACCGCTACCAAATAACCAAAACTCAGTCACAGCTTCCACTGCTACCGAATCACCGATCGCATTAACAGTATCAATATCAGCCAAGGTACCAGCTTAGCGATATCAGTTTAGTAACTGTTACCGAATCACTGATACCAAATCAATGGTACCGAATCACTGATACTGAATCACTGTTACCCAATCACTGATATTTTGATATTTGAGTAACAGGTATGAACTGTGATTCACAAGTATCTGTGATTGAGTAGCAGTTCTGTGATTTGCTTAACATCCCTAATTAAAACGACATTTAAAATTACAGCACATTTAATTAATTATAGAAGAATACATATAAGTTAAAACTATTTCGAGGCTAATAGATACTGTACAAATTAGGGTTTCAGTCCCGCGTCTTCAATCGGAGCAGAGTCCGCCCAAAGGGAAGGGGGTGCCCCCATTCGGTCATAAATTCATGGACCACCATGAAAGCTGTGGTCAGAGGGACCCCTACGGTGACTCTACAAACACAGCTTCAAAAAAGAACCGAGTTGTATAAAATCAGTCATCAATAGAATTTATTTGAATTTTCTGTCTTTCAATTCTAGAACATCTGATAATTACGCCAGATGGCGCTTTACGCAAAAGGTAGTAAACGATTTGTTTATATAATAAATACTCACAATCAATGCTCCTAACATGTTCCGAACGAAGCACAGATGTTTCGGGAATTTGTGACCAAAGTTAAGTGGATTGACCTCTGATGACGAGCTGTTATTTATGTTGACGAGCTGTTCATTGCATTTCAAGCTTCAACGGACGCTACAGCTAAGTGTGCAATGAAATTGCATTTGTCAAACACATTTTTAGTAACTACTCCAATTTTACAGTTCAACGACAACACTTTAGATTTTAACTTCAAATCTCTATAAAAAGACTCCAAGAAAATTCATTTCTAATTCATTTAGACATTTGTTTTTACAAGTTAATCCATGGTTAAATAATATCTCATGTGTTATTATGTAGTTTCTGAATTTGCTCTAGTGCAAATAAGTCAGAAGGAATAATAAATGTGTACTTCTGGAATACAAATGTTCCCACACGATACATACAGGAAAAAGATACACGGGTACCGATGATAAGTTAAGTTATACCCCAAAGAAGAGATAGCGCTCAACGTAAGAGGCAAATGGCATTCTGTTTAATATTATATATTTACCATCCTCAAAAAATGATCAAATACAAATGTAGTACATCAAGTGAATTAAAAATCGACTCCAAACATCGGTAAAACAGCGATAAATCAAAATGGCTCCCATCAATAATATTTTATATCCTGTAATTTGTTGAGGTTTATAACAATCAAAACCATTTTCATTTTAGAAGAATCAGCGAGCCCGTTCATAAAACTATGCAATCTAAACTGTCACGAGTAGAAATATTTAAAACAATTCAATAGATAAAAATGAAATATAGATCCTGGTAGACTTGTTTAAAAAAGCGTGTGTTTGGCTCAGGCTTGACGCTTCGAAAAAAAGGATGATATGCTATATGGTGTTTGTCGGAAAAGTAAAGTAAAGTAAGCTTATAAATCCGTGGCGTATATGTTTTCTGTGTTGGACTGAGCGATGAAAGTAATATATTTTAGTATCTACTAACTCCAAACCTGAACAAAAAATCTTGATTTTTCAAAAAATAGTCTAGCGTTTTGAATACTCAGATATTAAAACTATATTTTTTCTGAAACTATTTTTAATCAGTGCATTAAAAGCCAACATGAAATTCAGTTGGATGAATAATTTGTTTTAAAATCTATTATTTGCGCCTCTTTTGTATTAAAAGGGAAAAGACGAAGTTTAATGTCTATTAAAAGTTCCAAGTTTTTAAAATATAAATATATTTCGAGGTGATGATATTGGGATCCAGTCAAGTAATAGAAACCATGTTTCACTAAAAACTTGTCTCGGAACCTTTGCGCAATCTTCTACACATGGTCCAATTTATATTGCCTTGCACATGTATGTGAAGATTGATGCATTTCAGTTGACTTCAATATCACAAGCTCATATTATCAGTTAACAAAACAAATGACACCGAAAAATTTATTCTGATTTTGCATTTACTTTTAAATCAAACAAAAGAAGAAATTGAGATTTAATGAATTGAAGTTGCTGTATACATTTTTTTCATTTGGTTTGGTGCAGTAAATTTAACTTGTCCGGAGCTAAAAATGATCCATTTCCGTGTAAGAATTTTGAATTCTTGATTGTATATTTTCCCGCTTATACAACCAAATTTTCACCTTTGATTTCTTAACCCTTCTTTGCATAATGGTGGAAATTTCCATCTTAACATTGAATGCCCAAAAATTATATAAAAGAACAAGTTCACTTTAAGTTGATCGTGTCTTGATACCTTTTTAATGTCCATTGCATAAAAAAAACATAGCTGTCAAAAATAAGCAATTGTCACTATCAGTAAAACGAGCTTGAAGTTGTCATTCCGCTGTTTGTTGTAGTTGCAATAAACGTATGATTTCGTTTTTAATTTGTTTTATTATATTTGAGTTTCTATTGCTAAAAAAGTGAAAATGAGTGGAAGTAAGGTTTCTAACACGTGTTCCTGTTATTTCTAGAGCAATTTCTGAAAACGTTTGCGTTTAATTTAAAAAATACCACATGATACCATCCTATTGCTTTTTGCTAAATTTATACTATAATTTGTTTAACCATTTTTCCTTTAATTTTGAACATGTATTATATCACCTTGATTTATTTCACCAATAAAGAAAAATCATGCAAAGAAGGATTAATTCCTTATGTTTAGCAAATTATGCTGTATCTTTTAATGAATTCAATTTCAGCAATAACCGTTGCAGATAATTCCAGCGTAGCAATGTCCGTTCACTGTTGGCAAAAACTCGATTTAGGATGTCTCGGTCCGGTGCAGCATCCAATGAAATGTTTTACTATAAAAATAAACATTTTGCAGTTAAAATTTGCTTGTTTCTGAATAATATTATAAGACTAATGTGAATGTATTACGACTATTTATTCCTTATATCTTCATTCGGATTTTACAAAGTTTTTCATCCTCCTTTTATAATATCATGAAATCTTTCTATTTTTTGAAAATTTTCATTTTTAAAGGTTTTACAAACCAGACTGTCTGCGAAAATTTAAATTCTACTTTTCGTATCTTTCCTCAGGATGCATATCGAGAAAATACAATTCAGTTTAGCCCTGTTTTGTTATTGAATCAATTAATTAGGTGTTGACTAATCTCAATAATCAGGTATCAATTTTGAATTTGTTTTTCTCTGGAATTTTTGTTTACGAAGTGCGCGCGGAAATCGTGTAAGAAAAATAAGCATCCAGATATCACTTTTACATTAAGCACAGAAAACACGCTTCGCTACAAAAACACTACAGCCAGCTATATTTAGATTTACAGTAGGGATTATAAGCGACGATACTTTTGAATCACATCTCCCTGACGTTTATCTTGAATATATCAAAATTACAGTGATTCAGTAGCTCTGTCACACCATCAAAGTTCCACAAAACTTGGTAACATTCCTAGATGGCTGCCTGAGCACAAGAACAATTCAGGGATTCGCATAACCCTAGATGTGTCAAGCGAATCACTGATACTTGAATCACAATTCTTATCTGTTACAGAAATATGAAAATAACAGTGATTTAGTAATAGTGATTGTTGAAACAGCAACTGAGAGTAGAGCGCCTATATAATAAAAGAGGCGACAAGGGACCAAATTTGGCCCAATGCCCATTCGCGGCAGCCATTTTTCTACCAGAATCGTCTCCAAGGGTTTTTTTCTTCCATCAGTTTCCCACATTTCTTCCTCACTCTTTCTTTTGGCGATAGTGTTAAAGTCCCGAAATTCGTATGCTCACAACTTATTGAAATAGTTTTAGTGAATATTAACAAGAAAAAGAAAAAAGTTATGCTTAGATCTTCAGTGTTAAATAAAATAGGATCTGATGTCTCTCTCAGGAACTTCATATTTTCTTTAAATTCTTTCCATGCTGTGTGATAGAAGTTTACGCATTAATTTTATAACATTAAATGTTGTTGGTGTTGTCAAAAATCAAAATCGGAACGCCATTTTCCACAGATTCAGTAATATTACTTACTCATCAAACATTTATTGCGTAAGATACACGCAGTGCCTAGATGGTCTGTTGATGATAAATGTGATTATCTGATATTAGGAAAGTAAGGGAGAGCGCGAACGCAGACCCCGCTATCAAAAATTCTGTACGCCAAGCTTCCACACATAGTGGAAATGGCGAACTCGAACCCACCGTAGTTCAATGGTGGGGTCACTGCTACTACCTGGATCTGGGAAACTTTCTGAGTGATGAAGGCCATACCAGATCCGGGTCAGTATGAAAGGTAGTGAAACATTTGAACATATTAAATGAGATAGGCAGTTTTCTGTAGTGGTGGCTAACAAACTGTTTGCAATAAAAAAAATCAGTCCACCAGTGGTCGTATCTCAGGAAGAATACAACCAAATGAGTTTTACAAACATTCAATCTCCCCCTTTTGAATGCTGGAAGCTCTCTAACCTAGTAATGAATTTTTTTAAAAGCAGAGAAAACACCCCTGAAAAACCCCTAAATTTCGAAAAGCTGCTAACAGATGGCGCTGTATGTACCTGAAAACAATTTTAATAAATATTTAACGATTCCGATATTACAGAAAAGAACTAACTAAAACCAGTCACCAATTTTATTTGTTTAGCTTCTCTTCGCTCGAGTCGACGCAGGAAATGAATCTGGCGACAATCTCAGACGAATTTGATATGAAATACCGGTCTCTCTATATATAAATCAATGAATGTAATTTTAAACACATCAAATTGGAAAAGTTTCCATTATCATCAGAAAACACCTTGTTTGTAGAATAGAACAATAAATCTAATATTTTTCTTCTAATATTCCGTTTTTATTTTAAGAATAGTCCGTAGTTACGCCAGTGTGTCGTAAATTAACTTCTTCTCCACATTTTAATTAATATTTTATAAAAATTGTATGATTTATAAACTAAAGAATGGGACAGAAATTGTTGAAACAAGTCAAAAGTCGATGAATCCCTCTCTATGTAAGCTTTTTAAAAGTTTTTAACAAAAATATCCAATTAAGATTATTAGAAAAATTAAGATAAATTGTTTACAATAGTTTGTACCAGTATCCGGAAAGAAATAGTATAGAAAAAAAACTGTAGTTATGGTGCTGTAACGTCCTGGGTATAGTATGCGTGGCATGAAGATAATTAAAACTAGGGATGTTACTAACAGTGATTTGACAGTAGCAGTTCTAACTGTGACTTCTACTGACGAATATCTGTGATTCAAAACTGTGATTGTGATTCAAACTGTGACTGAATCTGATTGATTGACTGCAAAGTATCTCTGGTCACTCGTAGCAACGGAATGCTTTTATTTATGTGTTGAATATTTTCAATAATACGATTTCGTCAAAGGAATACATAGCTAAGTCGGTAACGTCGTGGCCTTACAGTGCTCTAGTTTACAGTTCGAAGCCCAGTATTTTTTTCATCCAGATCAACTGGAATTTATTTAATAAAATGCACAACTGCCACTCTATAAACCTTCAATTATAAAACGAATTTTTCATTTTTATTCAGCCACTATGATCCGTTTTTTATTTTTAGCCCGTAATTCATTTTTTAAAGGTATTTTTTCTCCTCAATAAATTAATATTGGTGACTAAGATGGTTTCAACTATATCGAAATTTTCATATAAATTAAACTTTATAATTAATTAAACATTAAAATCAAGAGATATACATTAGAATGCTTGATCATTTTGCTTCTAATTGAATTCAAATTATGAATTTTTAATCTTTAAATAAATATATATAATTGGCAAACCTATTTTTTATCTTTAAATCCGTTTCACTAAATAACCTTCATCCAAAATATTTGTTTGCTGAAGAAAAATGTTTTCATCGTAGTATGTGTAGCAAGACAATTTCCCTACATTTGATAATCTGACAATTTAAAAAAAAAAGTAATTTTTCTAAATCTCTAGTAACATTCGAATTAATTTGTATTGTTGTATTCGTGGTGGTGCAAAGACACAACAATTTTATTTGAGACGAAGAAAACACAAAACGAACAACATCAGAAAAGTCAAACCTTACTGTGAAAAATCTGTAGCTTTTGACTTGTTTCAACAATTTCTGTCCGATACTTTAGTTTATAAATCATACACTTTTTACAAAATATTAACTAAAATGTGGAGTAGTTCTGTTTGCACACAACACTGGAGTAACCACGTACTATTGTCAAAGGTCCGGAATCCACCCCGAAGACAAAAGATGAAGATATTCTCTTTAGTAGCACTTTAAAATTGATAAGCGGAGTGAAAGTATATAATTTATCTCTAAGACAAACAGGGAATATTCTAACGAGTAACATTATTATTTGTTTTGAAAACAGTCTGAAAAGGAATTCCAGAGAATCAGTGTTTACAAACAACAAATTATACGTTTTAAAAAATTAAACATTCAGTCATCAAAATTTTGTGTACTTGCATTACGATATTTCAGAATGCATTCTTTACCGCTGTAAACATTGCTGTGTTGATCCTCCCTCTGAAACGGTTTCATCTTAAGAGACAAACTTTAAAGAAGGCAGAAACTCGTAAAACGTATTCTAATCACTAGCGAAATTAAATAAATATCTCCCTCCCCCTCCTGTGATTTCGACTCATTCAAGTTATACTTTCAGAAGCACATAATTCCTTTTTTAGAATTAAAAACAATTTACAAGAGGTTACACAGAACAATTTTAATTATAAACAAACCAAAAAAAATAAAAACAAGTTCTAGTCATGTTACTCTATATAAAAAAACAACAAAATAAATAATGAGTGATAGTTTAAGAACGAACAAAAAATTGTTATTTAAAACAGAGAATTTAATATCTTTTTTTTGAACTTTCCTTAAAACTGTCCAGCTTTTTTTTTCTTTAGAAAAAGGCTCGGGAATCTGGTGACTCATAAACCAACATATTACCTTCTTAAACATCAGGTTAAAAATCCTCCAGAGAATTCCCAATCCGTCACAGACCAACTGGCACCGCTACCAAATAACCAAAACTCAGTCACAGCTTCCACTGCTACCGAATCACCGATCGCATTAACAGTATCAATATCAGCCAAAGTACCAGCTTAGCGATATCAGTTTAGTAACTGTTACCGAATCACTGATACCAAATCAATGGTACCGAATCACTGATACTGAATCACTGTTACCCAATCACTGATATTTTGATATTTGAGTAACAGGTATGAACTGTGATTCACAAGTATCTGTGATTGAGTAGCAGTTCTGTGATTTGCTTAACATCCCTAATAGGGATGTTACTAACAGTGATTTGACAGTAGCAGTTCTAACTGTGACTTCTACTGACGAATATCTGTGATTCAAAACTGTGATTGTGATTTAAACTGAGACTGAATCTGATTGATTGACTGCAAAGTATCTCTGGTCACTCGTAGCAACGGAATGCTTTTATTTATGTGTTGAATATTTTCAATAATACGATTTCGTCGAAGGAATACATAGCTAAGTCGGTAACGTCGTGGCCTTACAGTGCTCTAGTTTACAGTTCGAAGCCCAGTATTTTTTTCATCCAGATCAACTGGAATTTATTTAATAAAATGCACAACTGCCACTCTATAAACCTTCAATTATAAAACGAATTTTTCATTTTTATTCCGCCACTATGAGCCGTTTTTTATTTTTAGCCCGTAATTCATTTTTTAAAGGTACTTTTTCTCCTCAATAAATTAATATTGGTGACTAAGATGGTTTCAACTATATCGAAATTTTCATATAAATTAAACTTTATAATTAATTAAACATTAAAATCAAGAGATATACATTAGAATGCTTAATCATTTTGCTTCTAATTGAATTCAAATTATGGATTTTTAATCTTTAAATAAATATATATAATTGGCAAACCTATTTTTTATCTTTAAATCCGTTTCACTAAATAACCTTCATCCAAAATATTTGTTTGCTGAAGAAAAATGTTTTCATCGTAGTATGTGTAGCAAGACAATTTCCCTACATTTGATAATCTGACAATTTAAAAAAAAAAGTAATTTTTCTAAATCTCTAGTAACATTCGAATTAATTTGTATTGTTGTATTCGTGGTGGTGCAAAGACACAACAATTTTATTTGAGACGAAGAAAACACAAAACGAACAACATCAGAAAAGTCAAACCTTACTGTGAAAAATCTGTAGCTTTTGACTTGTTTCAACAATTTCTGTCCGATACTTTAGTTTATAAATCATACACTTTTTACAAAATATTAACTAAAATGTGGAGTAGTTCTGTTTGCACACAACACTGGAGTAACCACGTACTATTGTCAAAGGTCCGGAATCCACCCCGAAGACAAAAGATGAAGATATTCTCTTTAGTAGCACTTTAAAATTGATAAGCGGAGTGAAAGTATATAATTTATCTCTAAGACAAACAGGGAATATTCTAACGAGTAACATTATTATTTGTTTTGAAAACAGTCTGAAAAGGAATTCCAGAGAATCAGTGTTTACAAACAACAAATTATACGTTTTAAAAAATTAAACATTCAGTCATCAAAATTTTGTGTACTTGCATTACGATATTTCAGAATGCATTCTTTACCGCTGTAAACATTGCTGTGTTGATCCTCCCTCTGAAACGGTTTCATCTTAAGAGACAAACTTTAAAGAAGGCAGAAACTCGTAAAACGTATTCTAATCACTAGCGAAATGAAATAAATATCTCCCTCCCCCTCCTGTGATTTCGACTCATTCAAGTTATACTTTCAGAAGCACATAATTCCTTTTTTAGAATTAAAAACAATTTACAAGAGGTTACACAGAACAATTTTAATTATAAACAAACCAAAAAAAATAAAAACAAGTTCTAGTCATGTTACTCTATATAAAAAAACAACAAAATAAATAATGAGTGATAGTTTAAGAACGAACAAAAAATTGTTATTTAAAACAGAGAATTTAATATCTTTTTTTTGAACTTTCCTTAAAACTGTCCAGCTTTTTTTTTCTTTAGAAAAAGGCTCGGGAATCTGGTGACTCATAAACCAACATATTACCTTCTTAAACATCAGGTTAAAAATCCTCCAGAGAATTCCCAATCCGTCACAGACCAACTGGCACCGCTACCAAATAACCAAAACTCAGTCACAGCTTCCACTGCTACCGAATCACCGATCGCATTAACAGTATCAATATCAGCCAAGGTACCAGCTTAGCGATATCAGTTTAGTAACTGTTACCGAATCACTGATACCAAATCAATGGTACCGAATCACTGATACTGAATCACTGTTACCCAATCACTGATATTTTGATATTTGAGTAACAGGTATGAACTGTGATTCACAAGTATCTGTGATTGAGTAGCAGTTCTGTGATTTGCTTAACATCCCTAATAGGGATGTTACTAACAGTGATTTGACAGTAGCAGTTCTAACTGTGACTTCTACTGACGAATATCTGTGATTCAAAACTGTGATTGTGATTCAAACTGAGACTGAATCTGATTGATTGACTGCAAAGTATCTCTGGTCACTCGTAGCAACGGAATGCTTTTATTTATGTGTTGAATATTTTCAATAATACGATTTCGTCGAAGGAATACATAGCTAAGTCGGTAACGTCGTGACCTTACAGTGCTCTAGTTTACAGTTCGAAGCCCAGTATTTTTTTCATCCAGATCAACTGGAATGTATTTAATAAAATGCACAACTGCCACTCTATAAACCTTCAATTATACAATGAATTTTTCATTTTTATTCCGCCACTATGAGCCGTTTTTTATTTTTAGCCCGTAATTCATTTTTTAAAGGTACTTTTTCTCCTCAATAAATTAATATTGGTGACTAAGATGGTTTCAACTATATCGAAATTTTCATATAAATTAAACTTTATAATTAATTAAACATTAAAATCAAGAGATATACATTAGAATGCTTGATCATTTTGCTTCTAATTGAATTCAAATTATGGATTTTTAATCTTTAAATAAATATATATAATTGGCAAACCTATTTTTTATCTTTAAATCCGTTTCACTAAATAACCTTCATCCAAAATATTTGTTTGCTGAAGAAAAATGTTTTCATCGTAGTATGTGTAGCAAGACAATTTCCTTACATTTGATAATCTGACAATTTAAAAAAAAAAGTAATTTTTCTAAATCTCTAGTAACATTCGAATTAATTTGTATTGTTGTATTCGTGGTGGTGCAAAGACACAACAATTTTATTTGAGACGAAGAAAACACAAAACGAACAACATCAGAAAAGTCAAACCTTACTGTGAAAAATCTGTAGCTTTTGACTTGTTTCAACAATTTCTGTCCGATACTTTAGTTTATAAATCATACACTTTTACAAAATATTAACTAAAATGTGGAGTAGTTCTGTTTGCACACAACACTGGAGTAACCACGTACTATTGTCAAAGGTCCGGAATCCACCCCGAAGACAAAAGATGAAGATATTCTCTTTAGTAGCACTTTAAAATTGATAAGCGGAGTAAAAGTATATAATTTATCTCTAAGACAAACAGGGAATATTCTAACGAGTAACATTATTATTTGTTTTGAAAACAGTCTGAAAAGGAATTCCAGAGAATCAGTGTTTACAAACAACAAATTATACGTTTTAAAAAATTAAACATTCAGTCATCCAAATTTTGTGTACTTGCATTACGATATTTCAGAATGCATTCTTTACCGCTGTAAACATTGCTGTGTTGATCCTCCCTCTGAAACGGTTTCATCTTAAGAGACAAACTTTAAAGAAGGCAGAAACTCGTAAAACGTATTCTAATCACTAGCGAAATGAAATAAATATCTCCCTCCCCCTCCTGTGATTTCGACTCATTCAAGTTATACTTTTAGAAGCACATAATTCCTTTTTTAGAATTAAAAACAATTTACAAGAGGTTAAACAGAACAATTTTAATTATAAACAAACCAAAAAAAATAAAAACAAGTTCTATAGTCATGTTACTCTATATAAAAAAACAACAAAATAAATAATGAGTGATAGTTTAAGAACGAACAAAAAATTGTTATTTAAAACAGAGAATTTAATATTTTTTTTTTTAACTTTCCTTAAAACTGTCCAGCTTTTTTTTTCTTTAGAAAAAGGCTCGGGAATCTGGTGACTCATAAACCAACATATTACCTTCTTAAACATCAGGTTAAAAATCCTCCAGAGAATTCCCAATCCTTCACAGACCAACTGGCACCGCTACCAAATAACCAAAACTCAGTCACAGCTTCCACTGCTACCGAATCACCGATCGCATTAACAGTATCAATATCAGCCAAGGTACCAGCTTAGCGATATCAGTTTAGTAACTGTTACCGAATCACTGATACCAAATCAATGGTACCGAATCACTGATACTGAATCACTGTTACCCAATCACTGATATTTTGATATTTGAGTAACAGGTATGAACTGTGATTCACAAGTATCTGTGATTGAGTAGCAGTTCTGTGATTTGCTTAACATCCCTAATAGGGATGTTACTAACAGTGATTTGACAGTAGCAGTTCTAACTGTGACTTCTACTGACGAATATCTGTGATTCAAAACTGTGATTGTGATTCAAACTGAGACTGAATCTGATTGATTGACTGCAAAGTATCTCTGGTCACTCGTAGCAACGGAATGCTTTTATTTATGTGTTGAATATTTTCAATAATACGATTTCGTCGAAGGAATACATAGCTAAGTCGGTAACGTCGTGGCCTTACAGTGCTCTAGTTTACAGTTCGAAGCCCAGTATTTTTTTCATCCAGATCAACTGGAATGTATTTAATAAAATGCACAACTGCCACTCTATAAACCTTCAATTATAAAATGAATTTTTCATTTTTATTCCGCCACTATGAGCCGTTTTTTATTTTTAGCCCGTAATTCATTTTTTAAAGGTACTTTTTCTCCTCAATAAATTAATATTGGTGACTAAGATGGTTTCAACTATATCGAAATTTTCATATAAATTAAACTTTATAATTAATTAAACATTAAAATCAAGAGATATACATTAGAATGCTTGATCATTTTGCTGCTAATTGAATTTAAATTATGGATTTTTAATCTTTAAATAAATATATATAATTGGCAAACCTATTTTTTATCTTTAAATCCGTTTCACTAAATAACCTTCATCCAAAATATTTGTTTGCTGAAGAAAAATGTTTTCATCGTAGTATGTGTAGCAAGACAATTTCCTTACATTTGATAATCTGACAATTAAAAAAAAAAAAAGTAATTTTTCTAAATCTCTAGTAACATTCGAATTAATTTGTATTGTTGTATTCGTGGTGGTGCAAAGACACAACAATTTTATTTGAGACGAAGAAAACACAAAACGAACAACATCAGAAAAGTCAAACCTTACTGTGAAAAATCTGTAGCTTTTGACTTGTTTCAACAATTTCTGTCCGATACTTTAGTTTATAAATCATACACTTTTTACAAAATATTAACTAAAATGTGGAGTAGTTCTGTTTGCACACAACACTGGAGTAACCACGTACTAAGATAAGTATTGTCAAAGGTCCGGAATCCACCCCGAAGACAAAAGATGAAGATATTCTCTTTAGTAGCACTTTAAAATTGATAAGCGGAGTGAAAGTATATAATTTATCTCTAAGACAAACAGGGAATATTCTAACGAGTAACATTATTATTTGTTTTGAAAACAGTCTGAAAAGGAATTCCAGAGAATCAGTGTTTACAAACAACAAATTATACGTTTTAAAAAATTAAACATTCAGTCATCAAAATTTTGTGTACTTGCATTACGATATTTCAGAATGCATTCTTTACCGCTGTAAACATTGCTGTGTTGATCCTCCCTCTGAAACGGTTTCATCTTAAGAGACAAACTTTAAAGAAGGCAGAAACTCGTAAAACGTATTCTAATCACTAGCGAAATGAAATAAATATCTCCCTCCCCCTCCTGTGATTTCGACTCATTCAAGTTATACTTTTAGAAGCACATAATTCCTTTTTTAGAATTAAAAACAATTTACAAGAGGTTAAACAGAACAATTTTAATTATAAACAAACCAAAAAAAATAAAAACAAGTTCTAGTCATGTTACTCTATATAAAAAAACAACAAAATAAATAATGAGTGATAGTTTAAGAACGAACAAAAAATTATTATTTAAAACAGAGAATTTAATATCTTTTTTTTGAACTCTCCTTAAAACTGTCCAGCTTCTTTTTTCTTTAGAAAAAGGCTCGGGAATCTGGTGACTCATAAACCAACATATTACCTTCTTAAACATCAGGTTAAAAATCCTCCAGAGAATTCCCAATCCGTCACAGACCAACTGGCACCGCTACCAAATAACCAAAACTCAGTCACAGCTTCCACTGCTACCGAATCACCGATCGCATTAACAGTATCAATATCAGCAAAGGTACCAGCTTAGCGATATCAGTTTAGTAACTGTTACCGAATCACTGATACCAAATCAATGGTACCGAATCACTGATACTGAATCACTGTTACCCAATCACTGATATTTTGATATTTGAGTAACAGGTATGAACTGTGATTCACAAGTATCTGTGATTGAGTAGCAGTTCTGTGATTTGCTTAACATCCCTAATAGGGATGTTACTAACAGTGATTTGACAGTAGCAGTTCTAACTGTGACTTCTACTGACGAATATCTGTGATTCAAAACTGTGATTGTGATTCAAACTGAGACTGAATCTGATTGATTGACTGCAAAGTATCTCTGGTCACTCGTAGCAACGGAATGCTTTTATTTATGTGTTGAATATTTTCAATAATACGATTTCGTCGAAGGAATACATAGCTAAGTCGGTAACGTCGTGGCCTTACAGTGCTCTAGTTTACAGTTCGAAGCCCAGTATTTTTTTCATCCAGATCAACTGGAATGTATTTAATAAAATGCACAACTGCCACTCTATAAACCTTCAATTATAAAATGAATTTTTCATTTTTATTCCGCCACTATGAGCCGTTTTTTATTTTTAGCCCGTAATTCATTTTTTAAAGGTACTTTTTCTCCTCAATAAATTAATATTGGTGACTAAGATGGTTTCAACTATATCGAAATTTTCATATAAATTAAACTTTATAATTAATTAAACATTAAAATCAAGAGATATACATTAGAATGCTTGATCATTTTGCTGCTAATTGAATTTAAATTATGGATTTTTAATCTTTAAATAAATATATATAATTGGCAAACCTATTTTTTATCTTTAAATCCGTTTCACTAAATAACCTTCATCCAAAATATTTGTTTGCTGAAGAAAAATGTTTTCATCGTAGTATGTGTAGCAAGACAATTTCCTTACATTTGATAATCTGACAATTAAAAAAAAAAAAAGTAATTTTTCTAAATCTCTAGTAACATTCGAATTAATTTGTATTGTTGTATTCGTGGTGGTGCAAAGACACAACAATTTTATTTGAGACGAAGAAAACACAAAACGAACAACATCAGAAAAGTCAAACCTTACTGTGAAAAATCTGTAGCTTTTGACTTGTTTCAACAATTTCTGTCCGATACTTTAGTTTATAAATCATACACTTTTTACAAAATATTAACTAAAATGTGGAGTAGTTCTGTTTGCACACAACACTGGAGTAACCACGTACTAAGATAAGTATTGTCAAAGGTCCGGAATCCACCCCGAAGACAAAAGATGAAGATATTCTCTTTAGTAGCACTTTAAAATTGATAAGCGGAGTGAAAGTATATAATTTATCTCTAAGACAAACAGGGAATATTCTAACGAGTAACATTATTATTTGTTTTGAAAACAGTCTGAAAAGGAATTCCAGAGAATCAGTGTTTACAAACAACAAATTATACGTTTTAAAAAATTAAACATTCAGTCATCAAAATTTTGTGTACTTGCATTACGATATTTCAGAATGCATTCTTTACCGCTGTAAACATTGCTGTGTTGATCCTCCCTCTGAAACGGTTTCATCTTAAGAGACAAACTTTAAAGAAGGCAGAAACTCGTAAAACGTATTCTAATCACTAGCGAAATGAAATAAATATCTCCCTCCCCCTCCTGTGATTTCGACTCATTCAAGTTATACTTTTAGAAGCACATAATTCCTTTTTTAGAATTAAAAACAATTTACAAGAGGTTAAACAGAACAATTTTAATTATAAACAAACCAAAAAAAATAAAAACAAGTTCTAGTCATGTTACTCTATATAAAAAAACAACAAAATAAATAATGAGTGATAGTTTAAGAACGAACAAAAAATTATTATTTAAAACAGAGAATTTAATATCTTTTTTTTGAACTCTCCTTAAAACTGTCCAGCTTCTTTTTTCTTTAGAAAAAGGCTCGGGAATCTGGTGACTCATAAACCAACATATTACCTTCTTAAACATCAGGTTAAAAATCCTCCAGAGAATTCCCAATCCGTCACAGACCAACTGGCACCGCTACCAAATAACCAAAACTCAGTCACAGCTTCCACTGCTACCGAATCACCGATCGCATTAACAGTATCAATATCAGCAAAGGTACCAGCTTAGCGATATCAGTTTAGTAACTGTTACCGAATCACTGATACCAAATCAATGGTACCGAATCACTGATACTGAATCACTGTTACCCAATCACTGATATTTTGATATTTGAGTAACAGGTATGAACTGTGATTCACAAGTATCTGTGATTGAGTAGCAGTTCTGTGATTTGCTTAACATCCCTAATTAAAACGACATTTAAAATTACAGCACATTTAATTAATTATAGAAGAATACATATAAGTTAAAACTATTTCGAGGCTAATAGATACTGTACAAATTAGGGTTTCAGTCCCGCGTCTTCAATCGGAGCAGAGTTCGCCCAAAGGGAAGGGGGTGCCCCCATTCGGTCATAAATTCATGGACCACCATGAAAGCTGTCAGAGGGACCCCTACGGTGACTCTACAAACACAGCTTCAAAAAAGAACCGAGTTGTATAAAATCAGTCATCAATAGAATTTATTTGAATTTTCTGTCTTTCAATTCTAGAACATCTGATAATTACGCCAGATGGCGCTTTACGCAAAAGGTAGTAAACGATTTGTTTATATAATAAATACTCACAATCAATGCTCCTAACATGTTCCGAACGAAGCACAGATGTTTCGGGAATTTGTGACCAAAGGTAAGTGGATTGACCTCTGATGACGAGCTGTTATTTATGTTGACGAGCTGTTCATTGCATTTCAAGCTTCAACGGACGCTACAGCTAAGTGTGCAATGAAATTGCATTTGTCAAACACATTTTTAGTAACTACTCCAATTTTACAGTTCAACGACAACACTTTAGATTTTAACTTCAAATCTCTATAAAAAGACTCCAAGAAAATTCATTTCTAATTCATTTAGACATTTGTTTTTACAAGTTAATCCATGGTTAAATAATATCTCATGTGTTATTATGTAGTTTCTGAATTTGCTCTAGTGCAAATAAGTCAGAAGGAATAATAAATGTGTACTTCTGGAATACAAATGTTCCCACACGATACATACAGGAAAAAGATACACGGGTACCGATGATAAGTTAAGTTATACCCCAAAGAAGAGATAGCGCTCAACGTAAGAGGCAAATGGCATTCTGTTTAATATTATATATTTACCATCCTCAAAAAATGATCAAATACAAATGTAGTACATCAAGTGAATTAAAAATCGACTCCAAACATCGGTAAAACAGCGATAAATCAAAATGGCTCCCATCAATAATATTTTATATCCTGTAATTTGTTGAGGTTTATAACAATCAAAACCATTTTCATTTTAGAAGAATCAGCGAGCCCGTTCATAAAACTATGCAATCTAAACTGTCACGAGTAGAAATATTTAAAACAATTCAATAGATAAAAATGAAATATAGATCCTGGTAGACTTGTTTAAAAAAGCGTGTGTTTGGCTCAGGCTTGACGCTTCGAAAAAAAGGATGATATGCTATATGGTGTTTGTCGGAAAAGTAAAGTAAAGTAAGCTTATAAATCCGTGGCGTATATGTTTTCTGTGTTGGACTGAGCGATGAAAGTAATATATTTTAGTATCTACTAACTCCAAACCTGAACAAAAAATCTTGATTTTTCAAAAAATAGTCTAGCGTTTTGAATACTCAGATATTAAAACTATATTTTTTCTGAAACTATTTTTAATCAGTGCATTAAAAGCCAACATGAAATTCAGTTGGATGAATAATTTGTTTTAAAATCTATTATTTGCGCCTCTTTTGTATTAAAAGGGAAAAGACGAAGTTTAATGTCTATTAAAAGTTCCAAGTTTTTAAAATATAAATATATTTCGAGGTGATGATATTGGGATCCAGTCAAGTAATAGAAACCATGTTTCACTAAAAACTTGTCTCGGAACCTTTGCGCAATCTTCTACACATGGTCCAATTTATATTGCCTTGCACATGTATGTGAAGATTGATGCATTTCAGTTGACTTCAATATCACAAGCTCATATTATCAGTTAACAAAACAAATGACACCGAAAAATTTATTCTGATTTTGCATTTACTTTTAAATCAAACAAAAGAAGAAATTGAGATTTAATGAATTGAAGTTGCTGTATACATTTTTTTCATTTGGTTTGGTGCAGTAAATTTAACTTGTCCGGAGCTAAAAATGATCCATTTCCGTGTAAGAATTTTGAATTCTTGATTGTATATTTTCCCGCTTATACAACCAAATTTTCACCTTTGATTTCTTAACCCTTCTTTGCATAATGGTGGAAATTTCCATCTTAACATTGAATGCCCAAAAATTATATAAAAGAACAAGTTCACTTTAAGTTGATCGTGTCTTGATACCTTTTTAATGTCCATTGCATAAAAAAAAACATAGCTGTCAAAAATAAGCAATTGTCACTATCAGTAAAACGAGCTTGAAGTTGTCATTCCGCTGTTTGTTGTAGTTGCAATAAACGTATGATTTCGTTTTTAATTTGTTTTATTATATTTGAGTTTCTATTGCTAAAAAAGTGAAAATGAGTGGAAGTAAGGTTTCTAACACGTGTTCCTGTTATTTCTAGAGCAATTTCTGAAAACGTTTGCGTTTAATTTAAAAAATACCACATGATACCATCCTATTGCTTTTTGCTAAATTTATACTATAATTTGTTTAACCATTTTTCCTTTAATTTTGAACATGTATTATATCACCTTGATTTATTTCACCAATAAAGAAAAATCATGCAAAGAAGGATTAATTCCTTATGTTTAGCAAATTATGCTGTATCTTTTAATGAATTCAATTTCAGCAATAACCGTTGCAGATAATTCCAGCGTAGCAATGTCCGTTCACTGTTGGCAAAAACTCGATTTAGGATGTCTCGGTCCGGTGCAGCATCCAATGAAATGTTTTACTATAAAAATAAACATTTTGCAGTTAAAATTTGCTTGTTTCTGAATAATATTATAAGACTAATGTGAATGTATTACGACTATTTATTCCTTATATCTTCATTCGGATTTTACAAAGTTTTTCATCCTCCTTTTATAATATCATGAAATCTTTCTATTTTTTGAAAATTTTCATTTTTAAAGGTTTTACAAACCAGACTGTCTGCGAAAATTTAAATTCTACTTTTCGTATCTTTCCTCAGGATGCATATCGAGAAAATACAATTCAGTTTAGCCCTGTTTTGTTATTGAATCAATTAATTAGGTGTTGACTAATCTCAATAATCAGGTATCAATTTTGAATTTGTTTTTCTCTGGAATTTTTGTTTACGAAGTGCGGAAATCGTGTAAGAAAAATAAGCATCCAGATATCACTTTTACATTAAGCACAGAAAACACGCTTCGCTACAAAAACACTACAGCCAGCTATATTTAGATTTACAGTAGGGATTATAAGCGACGATACTTTTGAATCACATCTCCCTGACGTTTATCTTGAATATATCAAAATTACAGTGATTCAGTAGCTCTGTCACACCATCAAAGTTCCACAAAACTTGGTAACATTCCTAGATGGCTGCCTGAGCACAAGAACAATTCAGGGATTCGCATAACCCTAGATGTGTCAAGCGAATCACTGATACTTGAATCACAATTCTTATCTGTTACAGAAATATGAAAATAACAGTGATTTAGTAATAGTGATTGTTGAAACAGCAACTGAGAGTAGAGCGCCTATATAATAAAAGAGGCGACAAGGGACCAAATTTGGCCCAATGCCCATTCGCGGCAGCCATTTTTCTACCAGAATCGTCTCCAAGGGTTTTTTTCTTCCATCAGTTTCCCACATTTCTTCCTCACTCTTTCTTTTGGCGATAGTGTTAAAGTCCCGAAATTCGTATGCTCACAACTTATTGAAATAGTTTTAGTGAATATTAACAAGAAAAAGAAAAAAGTTATGCTTAGATCTTCAGTGTTAAATAAAATAGGATCTGATGTCTCTCTCAGGAACTTCATATTTTCTTTAAATTCTTTCCATGCTGTGTGATAGAAGTTTACGCATTAATTTTATAACATTAAATGTTGGTGTTGTCAAAAATCAAAATCGGAACGCCATTTTCCACAGATTCAGTAATATTACTTACTCATCAAACATTTATTGCGTAAGATACACGCAGTGCCTAGATGGTCTGTTGATGATAAATGTGATTATCTGATATTAGGAAAGTAAGGGAGAGCGCGAACGCAGACCCCGCTATCAAAAATTCTGTACGCCAAGCTTCCACACATAGTGGAAATGGCGAACTCGAACCCACCGTAGTTCAATGGTGGGGTCACTGCTACTACCTGGATCTGGGAAACTTTCTAAGTGATGAAAGCTATACCAGATCCGGGTCAGTATGAAAGGTAGTGAAACATTTGAACATATTAAATGAGATAGGCAGTTTTCTGTAGTGGTGGCTAACAAACTGTTTGCAATAAAAAAAATCAGTCCACCAGTGGTCGTATCTCAGGAAGAATACAACCAAATGAGTTTTACAAACATTCAATCTCCCCCTTTTGAATGCTGGAAGCTCTCTAACCTAGTAATGAATTTTTTTAAAAGCAGAGAAAACACCCCTGAAAAACCCCTAAATTTCGAAAAGCTGCTAACAGATGGCGCTGTATGTACCTGAAAACAATTTTAATAAATATTTAACGATTCCGATATTACAGAAAAGAACTAACTAAAACCAGTCACCAATTTTATTTGTTTAGCTTCTCTTCGCTCGAGTCGACGCAGGAAATGAATCTGGCGACAATCTCAGACGAATTTGATATGAAATACCGGTCTCTCTATATATAAATCAATGAATGTAATTTTAAACACATCAAATTGGAAAAGTTTCCATTATCATCAGAAAACACCTTGTTTGTAGAATAGAACAATAAATCTAATATTTTTCTTCTAATATTCCGTTTTTATTTTAAGAATAGTCCGTAGTTACGCCAGTGTGTCGTAAATTAACTTCTTCTCCACATTTTAATTAATATTTTATAAAAATTGTATGATTTATAAACTAAAGAATGGGACAGAAATTGTTGAAACAAGTCAAAAGTCGATGAATCCCTCTCTATGTAAGCTTTTTAAAAGTTTTTAACAAAAATATCCAATTAAGATTATTAGAAAAATTAAGATAAATTGTTTACAATAGTTTGTACCAGTATCCGGAAAGAAATAGTATAGAAAAAAAACTGTAGTTATGGTGCTGTAACGTCCTGGGTATAGTATGCGTGGCATGAAGATAATTAAAACTAGGGATGTTACTAACAGTGATTTGACAGTAGCAGTTCTAACTGTGACTTCTACTGACGAATATCTGTGATTCAAAACTGTGATTGTGATTCAAACTGTGACTGAATCTGATTGATTGACTGCAAAGTATCTCTGGTCACTCGTAGCAACGGAATGCTTTTATTTATGTGTTGAATATTTTCAATAATACGATTTCGTCGAAGGAATACATAGCTAAGTCGGTAACGTCGTGGCCTTACAGTGCTCTAGTTTACAGTTCGAAGCCCAGTATTTTTTTCATCCAGATCAACTGGAATTTATTTAATAAAATGCACAACTGCCATTCTATAAACCTTCAATTATAAAACGAATTTTTCATTTTTATTCCGCCACTATGAGCCGTTTTTTATTTTTAGCCCGTAATTCATTTTTTAAAGGTACTTTTTCTCCTCAATAAATTAATATTGGTGACTAAGATGGTTTCAACTATATCGAAATTTTCATATAAATTAAACTTTATAATTAATTAAACATTAAAATCAAGAGATATACATTAGAATGCTTGATCATTTTGCTTCTAATTGAATTCAAATTATGGATTTTTAATCTTTAAATAAATATATATAATTGGCAAACCTATTTTTTATCTTTAAATCCGTTTCACTAAATAACCTTCATCCAAAATATTTGTTTGCTGAAGAAAAATGTTTTCATCGTAGTATGTGTAGCAAGACAATTTCCTTACATTTGATAATCTGACAATTTAAAAAAAAAAGTAATTTTTCTAAATCTCTAGTAACATTCGAATTAATTTGTATTGTTGTATTCGTGGTGGTGCAAAGACACAACAATTTTATTTGAGACGAAGAAAACACAAAACGAACAACATCAGAAAAGTCAAACCTTACTGTGAAAAATCTGTAGCTTTTGACTTGTTTCAACAATTTCTGTCCGATACTTTAGTTTATAAATCATACACTTTTTACAAAATATTAACTAAAATGTGGAGTAGTTCAGTTTCCACACAACACTGGAGTAACCACGTACTATTGTCAAAGGTCCGGAATCCACCCCGAAGACAAAAGATGAAGATATTCTCTTTAGTAGCACTTTAAAATTGATAAGCGGAGTGAAAGTATATAATTTATCTCTAAGACAAACAGGGAATATTCTAACGAGTAACATTATTATTTGTTTTGAAAACAGTCTGAAAAGGAATTCCAGAGAATCAGTGTTTACAAACAACAAATTATACGTTTTAAAAAATTAAACATTCAGTCATCAAAATTTTGTGTACTTGCATTACGATATTTCAGAATGCATTCTTTACCGCTGTAAACATTGCTGTGTTGATCCTCCCTCTGAAACGGTTTCATCTTAAGAGACAAACTTTAAAGAAGGCAGAAACTCGTAAAACGTATTCTAATCACTAGCGAAATGAAATAAATATCTCCCTCCCCCTCCTGTGATTTCGACTCATTCAAGTTATACTTTCAGAAGCACATAATTCCTTTTTTAGAATTAAAAACAATTTACAAGAGGTTAAACAGAACAATTTTAATTATAAACAAACCAAAAAAAATAAAAACAAGTTCTAGTCATGTTACTCTATATAAAAAAACAACAAAATAAATAATGAGTGATAGTTTAAGAACGAACAAAAAATTATTATTTAAAACAGAGAATTTAATATCTTTTTTTTGAACTCTCCTTAAAACTGTCCAGCTTCTTTTTTCTTTAGAAAAAGGCTCGGGAATCTGGTGACTCATAAACCAACATATTACCTTCTTAAACATCAGGTTAAAAATCCTCCAGAGAATTCCCAATCCGTCACAGACCAACTGGCACCGCTACCAAATAACCAAAACTCAGTCACAGCTTCCACTGCTACCGAATCACCGATCGCATTAACAGTATCAATATCAGCAAAGGTACCAGCTTAGCGATATCAGTTTAGTAACTGTTACCGAATCACTGATACCAAATCAATGGTACCGAATCACTGATACTGAATCACTGTTACCCAATCACTGATATTTTGATATTTGAGTAACAGGTATGAACTGTGATTCACAAGTATCTGTGATTGAGTAGCAGTTCTGTGATTTGCTTAACATCCCTAATTAAAACGACATTTAAAATTACAGCACATTTAATTAATTATAGAAGAATACATATAAGTTAAAACTATTTCGAGGCTAATAGATACTGTACAAATTAGGGTTTCAGTCCCGCGTCTTCAATCGGAGCAGAGTTCGCCCAAAGGGAAGGGGGTGCCCCCATTCGGTCATAAATTCATGGACCACCATGAAAGCTGTCAGAGGGACCCCTACGGTGACTCTACAAACACAGCTTCAAAAAAGAACCGAGTTGTATAAAATCAGTCATCAATAGAATTTATTTGAATTTTCTGTCTTTCAATTCTAGAACATCTGATAATTACGCCAGATGGCGCTTTACGCAAAAGGTAGTAAACGATTTGTTTATATAATAAATACTCACAATCAATGCTCCTAACATGTTCCGAACGAAGCACAGATGTTTCGGGAATTTGTGACCAAAGGTAAGTGGATTGACCTCTGATGACGAGCTGTTATTTATGTTGACGAGCTGTTCATTGCATTTCAAGCTTCAACGGACGCTACAGCTAAGTGTGCAATGAAATTGCATTTGTCAAACACATTTTTAGTAACTACTCCAATTTTACAGTTCAACGACAACACTTTAGATTTTAACTTCAAATCTCTATAAAAAGACTCCAAGAAAATTCATTTCTAATTCATTTAGACATTTGTTTTTACAAGTTAATCCATGGTTAAATAATATCTCATGTGTTATTATGTAGTTTCTGAATTTGCTCTAGTGCAAATAAGTCAGAAGGAATAATAAATGTGTACTTCTGGAATACAAATGTTCCCACACGATACATACAGGAAAAAGATACACGGGTACCGATGATAAGTTAAGTTATACCCCAAAGAAGAGATAGCGCTCAACGTAAGAGGCAAATGGCATTCTGTTTAATATTATATATTTACCATCCTCAAAAAATGATCAAATACAAATGTAGTACATCAAGTGAATTAAAAATCGACTCCAAACATCGGTAAAACAGCGATAAATCAAAATGGCTCCCATCAATAATATTTTATATCCTGTAATTTGTTGAGGTTTATAACAATCAAAACCATTTTCATTTTAGAAGAATCAGCGAGCCCGTTCATAAAACTATGCAATCTAAACTGTCACGAGTAGAAATATTTAAAACAATTCAATAGATAAAAATGAAATATAGATCCTGGTAGACTTGTTTAAAAAAGCGTGTGTTTGGCTCAGGCTTGACGCTTCGAAAAAAAGGATGATATGCTATATGGTGTTTGTCGGAAAAGTAAAGTAAAGTAAGCTTATAAATCCGTGGCGTATATGTTTTCTGTGTTGGACTGAGCGATGAAAGTAATATATTTTAGTATCTACTAACTCCAAACCTGAACAAAAAATCTTGATTTTTCAAAAAATAGTCTAGCGTTTTGAATACTCAGATATTAAAACTATATTTTTTCTGAAACTATTTTTAATCAGTGCATTAAAAGCCAACATGAAATTCAGTTGGATGAATAATTTGTTTTAAAATCTATTATTTGCGCCTCTTTTGTATTAAAAGGGAAAAGACGAAGTTTAATGTCTATTATAAGTTCCAAGTTTTTAAAATATAAATATATTTCGAGGTGATGATATTGGGATCCAGTCAAGTAATAGAAACCATGTTTCACTAAAAACTTGTCTCGGAACCTTTGCGCAATCTTCTACACATGGTCCAATTTATATTGCCTTGCACATGTATGTGAAGATTGATGCATTTCAGTTGACTTCAATATCACAAGCTCATATTATCAGTTAACAAAACAAATGACACCGAAAAATTTATTCTGATTTTGCATTTACTTTTAAATCAAACAAAAGAAGAAATTGAGATTTAATGAATTGAAGTTGCTGTATACATTTTTTTCATTTGGTTTGGTGCAGTAAATTTAACTTGTCCGGAGCTAAAAATGATCCATTTCCGTGTAAGAATTTTGAATTCTTGATTGTATATTTTCCCGCTTATACAACCAAATTTTCACCTTTGATTTCTTAACCCTTCTTTGCATAATGGTGGAAATTTCCATCTTAACATTGAATGCCCAAAAATTATATAAAAGAACAAGTTCACTTTAAGTTGATCGTGTCTTGATACCTTTTTAATGTCCATTGCATAAAAAAAAACATAGCTGTCAAAAATAAGCAATTGTCACTATCAGTAAAACGAGCTTGAAGTTGTCATTCCGCTGTTTGTTGTAGTTGCAATAAACGTATGATTTCGTTTTTAATTTGTTTTATTATATTTGAGTTTCTATTGCTAAAAAAGTGAAAATGAGTGGAAGTAAGGTTTCTAACACGTGTTCCTGTTATTTCTAGAGCAATTTCTGAAAACGTTTGCGTTTAATTTAAAAAATACCACATGATACCATCCTATTGCTTTTTGCTAAATTTATACTATAATTTGTTTAACCATTTTTCCTTTAATTTTGAACATGTATTATATCACCTTGATTTATTTCACCAATAAAGAAAAATCATGCAAAGAAGGATTAATTCCTTATGTTTAGCAAATTATGCTGTATCTTTTAATGAATTCAATTTCAGCAATAACCGTTGCAGATAATTCCAGCGTAGCAATGTCCGTTCACTGTTGGCAAAAACTCGATTTAGGATGTCTCGGTCCGGTGCAGCATCCAATGAAATGTTTTACTATAAAAATAAACATTTTGCAGTTAAAATTTGCTTGTTTCTGAATAATATTATAAGACTAATGTGAATGTATTACGACTATTTATTCCTTATATCTTCATTCGGATTTTACAAAGTTTTTCATCCTCCTTTTATAATATCATGAAATCTTTCTATTTTTTGAAAATTTTCATTTTTAAAGGTTTTACAAACCAGACTGTCTGCGAAAATTTAAATTCTACTTTTCGTATCTTTCCTCAGGATGCATATCGAGAAAATACAATTCAGTTTAGCCCTGTTTTGTTATTGAATCAATTAATTAGGTGTTGACTAATCTCAATAATCAGGTATCAATTTTGAATTTGTTTTTCTCTGGAATTTTTGTTTACGAAGTGCGGAAATCGTGTAAGAAAAATAAGCATCCAGATATCACTTTTACATTAAGCACAGAAAACACGCTTCGCTACAAAAACACTACAGCCAGCTATATTTAGATTTACAGTAGGGATTATAAGCGACGATACTTTTGAATCACATCTCCCTGACGTTTATCTTGAATATATCAAAATTACAGTGATTCAGTAGCTCTGTCACACCATCAAAGTTCCACAAAACTTGGTAACATTCCTAGATGGCTGCCTGAGCACAAGAACAATTCAGGGATTCGCATAACCCTAGATGTGTCAAGCGAATCACTGATACTTGAATCACAATTCTTATCTGTTACAGAAATATGAAAATAACAGTGATTTAGTAATAGTGATTGTTGAAACAGCAACTGAGAGTAGAGCGCCTATATAATAAAAGAGGCGACAAGGGACCAAATTTGGCCCAATGCCCATTCGCGGCAGCCATTTTTCTACCAGAATCGTCTCCAAGGGTTTTTTTCTTCCATCAGTTTCCCACATTTCTTCCTCACTCTTTCTTTTGGCGATAGTGTTAAAGTCCCGAAATTCGTATGCTCACAACTTATTGAAATAGTTTTAGTGAATATTAACAAGAAAAAGAAAAAAGTTATGCTTAGATCTTCAGTGTTAAATAAAATAGGATCTGATGTCTCTCTCAGGAACTTCATATTTTCTTTAAATTCTTTCCATGCTGTGTGATAGAAGTTTACGCATTAATTTTATAACATTAAATGTTGGTGTTGTCAAAAATCAAAATCGGAACGCCATTTTCCACAGATTCAGTAATATTACTTACTCATCAAACATTTATTGCGTAAGATACACGCAGTGCCTAGATGGTCTGTTGATGATAAATGTGATTATCTGATATTAGGAAAGTAAGGGAGAGCGCGAACGCAGACCCCGCTATCAAAAATTCTGTACGCCAAGCTTCCACACATAGTGGAAATGGCGAACTCGAACCCACCGTAGTTCAATGGTGGGGTCACTGCTACTACCTGGATCTGGGAAACTTTCTAAGTGATGAAAGCTATACCAGATCCGGGTCAGTATGAAAGGTAGTGAAACATTTGAACATATTAAATGAGATAGGCAGTTTTCTGTAGTGGTGGCTAACAAACTGTTTGCAATAAAAAAAATCAGTCCACCAGTGGTCGTATCTCAGGAAGAATACAACCAAATGAGTTTTACAAACATTCAATCTCCCCCTTTTGAATGCTGGAAGCTCTCTAACCTAGTAATGAATTTTTTTAAAAGCAGAGAAAACACCCCTGAAAAACCCCTAAATTTCGAAAAGCTGCTAACAGATGGCGCTGTATGTACCTGAAAACAATTTTAATAAATATTTAACGATTCCGATATTACAGAAAAGAACTAACTAAAACCAGTCACCAATTTTATTTGTTTAGCTTCTCTTCGCTCGAGTCGACGCAGGAAATGAATCTGGCGACAATCTCAGACGAATTTGATATGAAATACCGGTCTCTCTATATATAAATCAATGAATGTAATTTTAAACACATCAAATTGGAAAAGTTTCCATTATCATCAGAAAACACCTTGTTTGTAGAATAGAACAATAAATCTAATATTTTTCTTCTAATATTCCGTTTTTATTTTAAGAATAGTCCGTAGTTACGCCAGTGTGTCGTAAATTAACTTCTTCTCCACATTTTAATTAATATTTATAAAAATTGTATGATTTATAAACTAAAGAATGGGACAGAAATTGTTGAAACAAGTCAAAAGTCGATGAATCCCTCTCTATGTAAGCTTTTTAAAAGTTTTTAACAAAAATATCCAATTAAGATTATTAGAAAAATTAAGATAAATTGTTTACAATAGTTTGTACCAGTATCCGGAAAGAAATAGTATAGAAAAAAAACTGTAGTTATGGTGCTGTAACGTCCTGGGTATAGTATGCGTGGCATGAAGATAATTAAAACTAGGGATGTTACTAACAGTGATTTGACAGTAGCAGTTCTAACTGTGACTTCTACTGACGAATATCTGTGATTCAAAACTGTGATTGTGATTCAAACTGTGACTGAATCTGATTGATTGACTGCAAAGTATCTCTGGTCACTCGTAGCAACGGAATGCTTTTATTTATGTGTTGAATATTTTCAATAATACGATTTCGTCAAAGGAATACATAGCTAAGTCGGTAACGTCGTGGCCTTACAGTGCTCTAGTTTACAGTTCGAAGCCCAGTATTTTTTTCATCCAGATCAACTGGAATTTATTTAATAAAATGCACAACTGCCACTCTATAAACCTTCAATTATAAAACGAATTTTTCATTTTTATTCAGCCACTATGATCCGTTTTTTATTTTTAGCCCGTAATTCATTTTTTAAAGGTATTTTTTCTCCTCAATAAATTAATATTGGTGACTAAGATGGTTTCAACTATATCGAAATTTTCATATAAATTAAACTTTATAATTAATTAAACATTAAAATCAAGAGATATACATTAGAATGCTTGATCATTTTGCTTCTAATTGAATTCAAATTATGAATTTTTAATCTTTAAATAAATATATATAATTGGCAAACCTATTTTTTATCTTTAAATCCGTTTCACTAAATAACCTTCATCCAAAATATTTGTTTGCTGAAGAAAAATGTTTTCATCGTAGTATGTGTAGCAAGACAATTTCCCTACATTTGATAATCTGACAATTTAAAAAAAAAAGTAATTTTTCTAAATCTCTAGTAACATTCGAATTAATTTGTATTGTTGTATTCGTGGTGGTGCAAAGACACAACAATTTTATTTGAGACGAAGAAAACACAAAACGAACAACATCAGAAAAGTCAAACCTTACTGTGAAAAATCTGTAGCTTTTGACTTGTTTCAACAATTTCTGTCCGATACTTTAGTTTATAAATCATACACTTTTTACAAAATATTAACTAAAATGTGGAGTAGTTCTGTTTGCACACAACACTGGAGTAACCACGTACTATTGTCAAAGGTCCGGAATCCACCCCGAAGACAAAAGATGAAGATATTCTCTTTAGTAGCACTTTAAAATTGATAAGCGGAGTGAAAGTATATAATTTATCTCTAAGACAAACAGGGAATATTCTAACGAGTAACATTATTATTTGTTTTGAAAACAGTCTGAAAAGGAATTCCAGAGAATCAGTGTTTACAAACAACAAATTATACGTTTTAAAAAATTAAACATTCAGTCATCAAAATTTTGTGTACTTGCATTACGATATTTCAGAATGCATTCTTTACCGCTGTAAACATTGCTGTGTTGATCCTCCCTCTGAAACGGTTTCATCTTAAGAGACAAACTTTAAAGAAGGCAGAAACTCGTAAAACGTATTCTAATCACTAGCGAAATTAAATAAATATCTCCCTCCCCCTCCTGTGATTTCGACTCATTCAAGTTATACTTTCAGAAGCACATAATTCCTTTTTTAGAATTAAAAACAATTTACAAGAGGTTACACAGAACAATTTTAATTATAAACAAACCAAAAAAAATAAAAACAAGTTCTAGTCATGTTACTCTATATAAAAAAACAACAAAATAAATAATGAGTGATAGTTTAAGAACGAACAAAAAATTGTTATTTAAAACAGAGAATTTAATATCTTTTTTTTGAACTTTCCTTAAAACTGTCCAGCTTTTTTTTTCTTTAGAAAAAGGCTCGGGAATCTGGTGACTCATAAACCAACATATTACCTTCTTAAACATCAGGTTAAAAATCCTCCAGAGAATTCCCAATCCGTCACAGACCAACTGGCACCGCTACCAAATAACCAAAACTCAGTCACAGCTTCCACTGCTACCGAATCACCGATCGCATTAACAGTATCAATATCAGCCAAAGTACCAGCTTAGCGATATCAGTTTAGTAACTGTTACCGAATCACTGATACCAAATCAATGGTACCGAATCACTGATACTGAATCACTGTTACCCAATCACTGATATTTTGATATTTGAGTAACAGGTATGAACTGTGATTCACAAGTATCTGTGATTGAGTAGCAGTTCTGTGATTTGCTTAACATCCCTAATAGGGATGTTACTAACAGTGATTTGACAGTAGCAGTTCTAACTGTGACTTCTACTGACGAATATCTGTGATTCAAAACTGTGATTGTGATTTAAACTGAGACTGAATCTGATTGATTGACTGCAAAGTATCTCTGGTCACTCGTAGCAACGGAATGCTTTTATTTATGTGTTGAATATTTTCAATAATACGATTTCGTCGAAGGAATACATAGCTAAGTCGGTAACGTCGTGGCCTTACAGTGCTCTAGTTTACAGTTCGAAGCCCAGTATTTTTTTCATCCAGATCAACTGGAATTTATTTAATAAAATGCACAACTGCCACTCTATAAACCTTCAATTATAAAACGAATTTTTCATTTTTATTCCGCCACTATGAGCCGTTTTTTATTTTTAGCCCGTAATTCATTTTTTAAAGGTACTTTTTCTCCTCAATAAATTAATATTGGTGACTAAGATGGTTTCAACTATATCGAAATTTTCATATAAATTAAACTTTATAATTAATTAAACATTAAAATCAAGAGATATACATTAGAATGCTTAATCATTTTGCTTCTAATTGAATTCAAATTATGGATTTTTAATCTTTAAATAAATATATATAATTGGCAAACCTATTTTTTATCTTTAAATCCGTTTCACTAAATAACCTTCATCCAAAATATTTGTTTGCTGAAGAAAAATGTTTTCATCGTAGTATGTGTAGCAAGACAATTTCCCTACATTTGATAATCTGACAATTTAAAAAAAAAAAGTAATTTTTCTAAATCTCTAGTAACATTCGAATTAATTTGTATTGTTGTATTCGTGGTGGTGCAAAGACACAACAATTTTATTTGAGACGAAGAAAACACAAAACGAACAACATCAGAAAAGTCAAACCTTACTGTGAAAAATCTGTAGCTTTTGACTTGTTTCAACAATTTCTGTCCGATACTTTAGTTTATAAATCATACACTTTTTACAAAATATTAACTAAAATGTGGAGTAGTTCTGTTTGCACACAACACTGGAGTAACCACGTACTATTGTCAAAGGTCCGGAATCCACCCCGAAGACAAAAGATGAAGATATTCTCTTTAGTAGCACTTTAAAATTGATAAGCGGAGTGAAAGTATATAATTTATCTCTAAGACAAACAGGGAATATTCTAACGAGTAACATTATTATTTGTTTTGAAAACAGTCTGAAAAGGAATTCCAGAGAATCAGTGTTTACAAACAACAAATTATACGTTTTAAAAAATTAAACATTCAGTCATCAAAATTTTGTGTACTTGCATTACGATATTTCAGAATGCATTCTTTACCGCTGTAAACATTGCTGTGTTGATCCTCCCTCTGAAACGGTTTCATCTTAAGAGACAAACTTTAAAGAAGGCAGAAACTCGTAAAACGTATTCTAATCACTAGCGAAATGAAATAAATATCTCCCTCCCCCTCCTGTGATTTCGACTCATTCAAGTTATACTTTCAGAAGCACATAATTCCTTTTTTAGAATTAAAAACAATTTACAAGAGGTTACACAGAACAATTTTAATTATAAACAAACCAAAAAAAATAAAAACAAGTTCTAGTCATGTTACTCTATATAAAAAAACAACAAAATAAATAATGAGTGATAGTTTAAGAACGAACAAAAAATTGTTATTTAAAACAGAGAATTTAATATCTTTTTTTTGAACTTTCCTTAAAACTGTCCAGCTTTTTTTTTCTTTAGAAAAAGGCTCGGGAATCTGGTGACTCATAAACCAACATATTACCTTCTTAAACATCAGGTTAAAAATCCTCCAGAGAATTCCCAATCCGTCACAGACCAACTGGCACCGCTACCAAATAACCAAAACTCAGTCACAGCTTCCACTGCTACCGAATCACCGATCGCATTAACAGTATCAATATCAGCCAAGGTACCAGCTTAGCGATATCAGTTTAGTAACTGTTACCGAATCACTGATACCAAATCAATGGTACCGAATCACTGATACTGAATCACTGTTACCCAATCACTGATATTTTGATATTTGAGTAACAGGTATGAACTGTGATTCACAAGTATCTGTGATTGAGTAGCAGTTCTGTGATTTGCTTAACATCCCTAATAGGGATGTTACTAACAGTGATTTGACAGTAGCAGTTCTAACTGTGACTTCTACTGACGAATATCTGTGATTCAAAACTGTGATTGTGATTCAAACTGAGACTGAATCTGATTGATTGACTGCAAAGTATCTCTGGTCACTCGTAGCAACGGAATGCTTTTATTTATGTGTTGAATATTTTCAATAATACGATTTCGTCGAAGGAATACATAGCTAAGTCGGTAACGTCGTGGCCTTACAGTGCTCTAGTTTACAGTTCGAAGCCCAGTATTTTTTTCATCCAGATCAACTGGAATGTATTTAATAAAATGCACAACTGCCACTCTATAAACCTTCAATTATAAAATGAATTTTTCATTTTTATTCCGCCACTATGAGCCGTTTTTTATTTTTAGCCCGTAATTCATTTTTTAAAGGTACTTTTTCTCCTCAATAAATTAATATTGGTGACTAAGATGGTTTCAACTATATCGAAATTTTCATATAAATTAAACTTTATAATTAATTAAACATTAAAATCAAGAGATATACATTAGAATGCTTGATCATTTTGCTTCTAATTGAATTCAAATTATGGATTTTTAATCTTTAAATAAATATATATAATTGGCAAACCTATTTTTTATCTTTAAATCCGTTTCACTAAATAACCTTCATCCAAAATATTTGTTTGCTGAAGAAAAATGTTTTCATCGTAGTATGTGTAGCAAGACAATTTCCTTACATTTGATAATCTGACAATTTAAAAAAAAAAGTAATTTTTCTAAATCTCTAGTAACATTCGAATTAATTTGTATTGTTGTATTCGTGGTGGTGCAAAGACACAACAATTTTATTTGAGACGAAGAAAACACAAAACGAACAACATCAGAAAAGTCAAACCTTACTGTGAAAAATCTGTAGCTTTTGACTTGTTTCAACAATTTCTGTCCGATACTTTAGTTTATAAATCATACACTTTTTACAAAATATTAACTAAAATGTGGAGTAGTTCTGTTTGCACACAACACTGGAGTAACCACGTACTATTGTCAAAGGTCCGGAATCCACCCCGAAGACAAAAGATGAAGATATTCTCTTTAGTAGCACTTTAAAATTGATAAGCGGAGTGAAAGTATATAATTTATCTCTAAGACAAACAGGGAATATTCTAACGAGTAACATTATTATTTGTTTTGAAAACAGTCTGAAAAGGAATTCCAGAGAATCAGTGTTTACAAACAACAAATTATACGTTTTAAAAAATTAAACATTCAGTCATCAAAATTTTGTGTACTTGCATTACGATATTTCAGAATGCATTCTTTACCGCTGTAAACATTGCTGTGTTGATCCTCCCTCTGAAACGGTTTCATCTTAAGAGACAAACTTTAAAGAAGGCAGAAACTCGTAAAACGTATTCTAATCACTAGCGAAATGAAATAAATATCTCCCTCCCCCTCCTGTGATTTCGACTCATTCAAGTTATACTTTTAGAAGCACATAATTCCTTTTTTAGAATTAAAAACAATTTACAAGAGGTTAAACAGAACAATTTTAATTATAAACAAACCAAAAAAATAAAAACAAGTTCTAGTCATGTTACTCTATATAAAAAAACAACAAAATAAATAATGAGTGATAGTTTAAGAACGAACAAAAAATTGTTATTTAAAACAGAGAATTTAATATCTTTTTTTTGAACTTTCCTTAAAACTGTCCAGCTTTTTTTTTCTTTAGAAAAAGGCTCGGGAATCTGGTGACTCATAAACCAACATATTACCTTCTTAAACATCAGGTTAAAAATCCTCCAGAGAATTCCCAATCCTTCACAGACCAACTGGCACCGCTACCAAATAACCAAAACTCAGTCACAGCTTCCACTGCTACCGAATCACCGATCGCATTAACAGTATCAATATCAGCCAAGGTACCAGCTTAGCGATATCAGTTTAGTAACTGTTACCGAATCACTGATACCAAATCAATGGTACCGAATCACTGATACTGAATCACTGTTACCCAATCACTGATATTTTGATATTTGAGTAACAGGTATGAACTGTGATTCACAAGTATCTGTGATTGAGTAGCAGTTCTGTGATTTGCTTAACATCCCTAATAGGGATGTTACTAACAGTGATTTGACAGTAGCAGTTCTAACTGTGACTTCTACTGACGAATATCTGTGATTCAAAACTGTGATTGTGATTCAAACTGTGACTGAATCTGATTGATTGACTGCAAAGTATCTCTGGTCACTCGTAGCAACGGAATGCTTTTATTTATGTGTTGAATATTTTCAATAATACGATTTCGTCGAAGGAATACATAGCTAAGTCGGTAACGTCGTGGCCTTACAGTGCTCTAGTTTACAGTTCGAAGCCCAGTATTTTTTTCATCCAGATCAACTGGAATTTATTTAATAAAATGCACAACTGCCACTCTATAAACCTTCAATTATAAAATGAATTTTTCATTTTTATTCCGCCACTATGAGCCGTTTTTTATATTTAGCCCGTAATTCATTTTTTAAAGGTACTTTTTCTCCTCAATAAATTAATATTGGTGACTAAGATGGTTTCAACTATATCGAAATTTTCATATAAATTAAACTTTATAATTAATTAAACATTAAAATCAAGAGATATACATTAGAATGCTTGATCATTTTGCTTCTAATTGAATTCAAATTATGGATTTTTAATCTTTAAATAAATATATATAATTGGCAAACCTATTTTTTATCTTTAAATCCGTTTCACTAAATAACCTTCATCCAAAATATTTGTTTGCTGAAGAAAAATGTTTTCATCGTAGTATGTGTAGCAAGACAATTTCCTTACATTTGATAATCTGACAAATTAAAAAAAAAAGTAATTTTTCTAAATCTCTAGTAACATTCGAATTAATTTGTATTGTTGTATTCGTGGTGGTGCAAAGACACAACAATTTTATTTGAGACGAAGAAAACACAAAACGAACAACATCAGAAAAGTCAAATCTTACTGTGAAAAATCTGTAGCTTTTGACTTGTTTCAACAATTTCTGTCCGATACTTTAGTTTATAAATCATACACTTTTTACAAAATATTAACTAAATTGAGGAGTAGTTCAGTTTCCACACAACACTGGAGTAACCACGTACTATTGTCAAAGGTCCGGAATCCACCCCGAAGACAAAAGATGAAGATATTCTCTTTAGTAGCACTTTAAAATTGATAAGCGGAGTGAAAGTATATAATTTATCTCTAAGACAAACAGGGAATATTCTAACGAGTAACATTATTATTTGTTTTGAAAACAGTCTGAAAAGGAATTCCAGAGAATCAGTGTTTACAAACAACAAATTATACGTTTCAAAAAATTAAACATTCAGTCATCAAAATTTTGTGTACTTGCATTACGATATTTCAGAATGCATTCTTTACCGCTGCAAACATTGCTGTTTTGATCCTCGCTCTGAAACGGTTTCATCTTAAGAGACAAACTTTAAAGAAGGCAGAAACTCGTAAAACGTATTCTAATCACTAGCGAAATTAAATAAATATCTCCCTCCCACTCCTGTGATTTCGACTCATTCAAGTTATACTTTCAGAAGCACATAATTCCTTTTTTAGAATTAAAAACAATTTACAAGAGGTTAAACAGAACAATTTTAATTATAAACAAACCAAAAAAAATAAAAACAAGTTCTAGTCATGTTACTCTATATAAAAAAACAACAAAATAAATAATGAGTGATAGTTTAAGAACGAACAAAAAATTGTTATTTAAAACAGAGATTTTAATATCTTTTTTTTGAACTCTCCTTAAAACTGTCCAGCTTCTTTTTTCTTTAGAAAAAGGCTCGGGAATCTGGTGACTCATAAACCAACATATTACCTTCTTAAACATCAGGTTAAAAATCCTCCAGAGAATTCCCAATCCGTCACAGACCAACTGGCACCGCTACCAAATAACCAAAACTCAGTCACAGCTTCCACTGCTACCGAATCACCGATCGCATTAACAGTATCAATATCAGCCAAGGTACCAGCTTAGCGATATCAGTTTAGTAACTGTTACCGAATCACTGATACCAAATCAATGGTACCGAATCACTGATACTGAATCACTGTTACCCAATCACTGATATTTTGATATTTGAGTAACAGGTATGAACTGTGATTCACAAGTATCTGTGATTGAGTAGCAGTTCTGTGATTTGCTTAACATCCCTAATTAAAACGACATTTAAAATTACAGCACATTTAATTAATTATAGAAGAATACATATAAGTTAAAACTATTTCGAGGCTAATAGATACTGTACAAATTAGGGTTTCAGTCCCGCGTCTTCAATCGGAGCAGAGTCCGCCCAAAGGGAAGGGGGTGCCCCCATTCGGTCATAAATTCATGGACCACCATGAAAGCTGTGGTCAGAGGGACCCCTACGGTGATTCTACAAACACAGCTTCAAAAAAGAACCGAGTTGTATAAAATCAGTCATCAATAGAATTTATTTGAATTTTCTGTCTTTCAATTCTAGAACATCTGATAATTACGCCAGATGGCGCTTTACGCAAAAGGTAGTAAACGATTCGTTTATATAATAAATACTCACAATCAATGCTCCTAACATGTTCCGAACGAAGCACAGATGTTTCGGGAATTTGTGACCAAAGGTAAGTGGATTGACCTCTGATGACGAGCTGTTATTTATGTTGACGAGCTGTTCATTGCATTTCAAGCTTCAACGGACGCTACAGCTAAGTGTGCAATGAAATTGCATTTGTCAAACACATTTTTAGTAACTACTCCAATTTTACAGTTCAACGACAACACTTTAGATTTTAACTTCAAATCTCTATAAAAAGACTCCAAGAAAATTCATTTCTAATTCATTTAGACATTTGTTTTTACAAGTTAATCCATGGTTAAATAATATCTCATGTGTTATTATGTAGTTTCTGAATTTGCTCTAGTGCAAATAAGTCAGAAGGAATAATAAATGTGTACTTCTGGAATACAAATGTTCCCACACGATACATACAGGAAAAAGATACACGGGTACCGATGATAAGTTAAGTTATACCCCAAAGAAGAGATAGCGCTCAACGTAAGAGGCAAATGGCATTCTGTTTAATATTATATATTTACCATCCTCAAAAAATGATCAAATACAAATGTAGTACATCAAGTGAATTAAAAATCGACTCCAAACATCGGTAAAACAGCGATAAATCAAAATGGCTCCCATCAATAATATTTTATATCCTGTAATTTGTTGAGGTTTATAACAATCAAAACCATTTTCATTTTAGAAGAATCAGCGAGCCCGTTCATAAAACTATGCAATCTAAACTGTCACGAGTAGAAATATTTAAAACAATTCAATAGATAAAAATGAAATATAGATCCTGGTAGACTTGTTTAAAAAAGCGTGTGTTTGGCTCAGGCTTGACGCTTCGAAAAAAAGGATCATATGCTATATGGTGTTTGTCGGAAAAGTAAAGTAAAGTAAGCTTATAAATCCGTGGCGTATATGTTTTCTGTGTTGGACTGAGCGATGAAAGTAATATATTTTAGTATCTACTAACTCCAAACCTGAACAAAAAATCTTGATTTTTCAAAAAATAGTCTAGCGTTTTGAATACTCAGATATTAAAACTATATTTTTTCTGAAACTATTTTTAATCAGTGCATTAAAAGCCAACATGAAATTCAGTTGGATGAATAATTTGTTTTAAAATCTATTATTTGCGCCTCTTTTGTATTAAAAGGGAAAAGACGAAGTTTAATGTCTATTAAAAGTTCCAAGTTTTTAAAATATAAATATATTTCGAGGTGATGATATTGGGATCCAGTCAAGTAATAGAAACCATGTTTCACTAAAAACTTGTCTCGGAACCTTTGCGCAATCTTCTACACATGGTCCAATTTATATTGCCTTGCACATGTATGTGAAGATTGATGCATTTCAGTTGACTTCAATATCACAAGCTCATATTATCAGTTAACAAAACAAATGACACCGAAAAATTTATTCTGATTTTGCATTTACTTTTAAATCAAACAAAAGAAGAAATTGAGATTTAATGAATTGAAGTTGCTGTATACATTTTTTTCATTTGGTTTGGTGCAGTAAATTTAACTTGTCCGGAGCTAAAAATGATCCATTTCCGTGTAAGAATTTTGAATTCTTGATTGTATATTTTCCCGCTTATACAACCAAATTTTCACCTTTGATTTCTTAACCCTTCTTTGCATAATGGTGGAAATTTCCATCTTAACATTGAATGCCCAAAAATTATATAAAAGAACAAGTTCACTTTAAGTTGATCGTGTCTTGATACCTTTTTAACGTCCATTGCATAAAAAAAACATAGCTGTCAAAAATAAGCAATTGTCACTATCAGTAAAACGAGCTTGAAGTTGTCATTCCGCTGTTTGTTGTAGTTGCAATAAACGTATGATTTCGTTTTTAATTTGTTTTATTATATTTGAGTTTCTATTGCTAAAAAAGTGAAAATGAGTAGAAGAAAGGTTTCTAACATGTGTTCCTGTTATTTCTAGAGCAATTTCTGAAAACGTTTGCGTTTAATTTAAAAAATACCACATGATACCATCCTATTGCTTTTTGCTAAATTTATACTATAATTTGTTTAACCATTTTTCCTTTAATTTTGAACATGTATTATATCACCTTGATTTATTTCACCAATAAAGAAAAATCATGCAAAGAAGGATTAATTCCTTATGTTTAGCAAATTATGCTGTATCTTTTAATGAATTCAATTTCAGCAATAACCGTTGCAGATAATTCCAGCGTAGCAATGTCCGTTCACTGTTGGCAAAAACTCGATTTAGGATGTCTCGGTCCGGTGCAGCATCCAATGAAATGTTTTACTATAAAAATAAACATTTTGCAGTTAAAATTTGCTTGTTTCTGAATAATATTATAAGACTAATGTGAATGTATTACGACTATTTATTCCTTATATCTTCATTCGGATTTTACAAAGTTTTTCATCCTCCTTTTATAATATCATGAAATCTTTCTATTTTTTGAAAATTTTCATTTTTAAAGGTTTTACAAACCAGACTGTCTGCGAAAATTTAAATTCTACTTTTCGTATCTTTCCTCAGGATGCATATCGGGAAAATACAATTCAGTTTAGCCCTGTTTTGTTATTGAATCAATTAATTAGGTGTTGACTAATCTCAATAATCAGGTATCAATTTTGAATTTGTTTTTCTCTGGAATTTTTGTTTACGAAGTGCGCGCGGAAATCGTGTAAGAAAAATAAGCATCCAGATATCACTTTTACATTAAGCACAGAAAACACGCTTCGCTACAAAAACACTACAGCCAGCTATATTTAGATTTACAGTAGGGATTATAAGCGCCGATACTTTTGAATCACATCTCCCTGACGTTTATCTTGAATATATCAAAATTACAGTGATTCAGTAGCTCTGTCACACCATCAAAGTTCCACAAAACTTGGTAACATTCCTAGATGGCTGCCTGAGCACAAGAACAATTCAGGGATTCGCATAACCCTAGATGTGTCAAGCGAATCACTGATACTTGAATCACAATTCTTATCTGTTACAGAAATATGAAAATAACAGTGATTTAGTAATAGTGATTGTTGAAACAGCAACTGAGAGTAGAGCGCCTATATAATAAAAGAGGCGACAAGGGACCAAATTTGGCCCAATGCCCATTCGCGGCAGCCATTTTTCTACCAGAATCGTCTCCAAGGGTTTTTTTCTTCCATCAGTTTCCCACATTTCTTCCTCACTCTTTCTTTTGGCGATAGTGTTAAAGTCCCGAAATTCGTATGCTCACAACTTATTGAAATAGTTTTAGTGAATATTAACAAGAAAAAGAAAAAAGTTATGCTTAGATCTTCAGTGTTAAATAAAATAGGATCTGATGTCTCAGGAACTTCATATTTTCTTTAAATTCTTTCCATGCTGTGTGATAGAAGTTTACGCATTAATTTTATAACATTAAATGTTGTTGGTGTTGTCAAAAATCAAAATCGGAACGCCATTTTCCACAGAATCAGTAATATTACTTACTCATCAAACATTTATTGCGTAAGATACACGCAGTGCCTAGATGGTCTGTTGATGATAAATGTGATTATCTGATATTAAGAAAGTAAGGGAGAGAGCGAACGCAGACCCCGCTATCAAAAATTCTGTACGCCAAGCTTCCACACATAGTGGAAATGGCGAACTCGAACCCACCGTAGTTCAATGGTGGGGTCACTGCTACTACCTGGATCTGGGAAACTTTCTAGGTGATGAAGGCCATACCAGATCCGGGTCAGTATGAAAGGTAGTGAAACATTTGAACATATTAAATGAGATAGGCAGTTTTCTGTAGTGGTGGCTAACAAACTGTTTGCAATAAAAAAAATCAGTCCACCAGTGGTCGTATGTCAGGAAGAATACAACCAAATGAGTTTTACAAACATTCAATCTCCCCCTTTTGAATGCTGGAAGCTCTCTAATCTAGTAATGAATTTTTTTAAAAGCAGAGAAAACACCCCTGAAAAACCCCTAAATTTCGAAAAGCTGCTAACAGATGGCGCTGTATGTACCTGAAAACAATTTTAATAAATATTTAACGATTCCGATATTACAGAAAAGAACTAACTAAAACCAGTCACCAATTTTATTTGTTTAGCTTCTCTTCGCTCGAGTCGACGCAGGAAATGAATCTGGCGACAATCTCAGACGAATTTGATATGAAATACCGGTCTCTCTATATATAAATCAATGAATGTAATTTTAAACACATCAAATTGGAAAAGTTTCCATTATCATCAGAAAACACCTTGTTTGTAGAATAGAACAATAAATCTAATATTTTTCTTCTAATATTCCGTTTTTAATTTAAGAATAGTCCGTAGTTACGCCAGTGTGTCGTAAATTAACTTCTTCTCCACATTTTAATTAATATTTTATAAAAATTGTATGATTTATAAACTAAAGTATGGGACAGAAATTGTTGAAACAAGTCAAAAGTCGATGAATCCCTCTCTATGTAAGCTTTTTAAAAGTTTTTAACAAAAATATCCAATTAAGATTATTAGAAAAATTAAGATAAATTGTTTACAATAGTTTGTACCAGTATCCGGAAAGAAATAGTATAGAAAAAAAACTGTAGTTATGGTGCTGTAACGTCCTGGGTATAGTATGCGTGGCATGAAGATAATTAAAACTATACTCTGTTTAACCTTAACTTGTCAGTAGAGTAAAGGCTACGTTGACCGCATCACAGCCGTTGTCGTAGAAACTAGGGTTACAATGTCAGAAGAAGTCAGCTCTAAGCGAGGAAATTCGCCCTTTTTAGCAAGGAGAGATAAAATGCACGTGAAAATTCTATACGTTTCACAGATCTTTAATTTCTAATGGCTCTTGCATTACATTTGTTAATTAAACAAAAAGCTACTCTATGTTAATATAAATGCGTTTTGATTTTTCTAAATGAGTATTATTTTTAGTTATTTAAAAATATATATATTTAAAATTTTTTTACAATAAATGTTGTTTAAAAAAACAGTCTATTTAAAGATGTGATGAACCATAAAATTCATTTTTTGAATTTACTTACCTGAAAGCTAAACACCTTGATTAATACTTCTTTTTTCAATTTTAATAATTTTATTAAAGGAAATTAATCCAATTTAATTACTCCTTTGGTCTTACATTTGGTTGGACAAGGTAGGGGAGAGTGCGTCGTCTGCTAAAATATGTGTTTTTCTTAACAGCAAAATATAGTCTCCAAATTAAATCAAATTTATTCTGATATTAAAGAAAGTAAATAACAAATAAAAATACATATAACATAGAGGATATAAAATACATTCACAATAAATAAATAGAATATAAAAAATACAAATATAGTGAATACACATACAATAATAAAAAAATGAAACCATTTTAAAAATTAGAGTTAAAAAAAATAAACCTTATATGTGTGAAACATATTCTGAAACTCGCGGAACGGTGTCGGGTTGATTAGTAGTAAATTATTAATTTTATGAATAATTTAAAATAGTTTACAAGAAAGTGTACAGAAGAAACCAATCTCTTTCATGAATAGTAGTTACAATGAGAAAACTATATTTACGTTTTACTTATTCATCACATGCATTTATACATCATCAATATATGTAAAACATAGCAAACATCATAACAAATCTATTTACATTATAATATACTTATTCATCACATGAATTTACACATCATCATCACTTAACATTTCCGAATCGCTATCAGACTCACTATTAAAAGAAATTACCAAGTTCTTACTTTCCCAAATATCATCCACAAGTCCATCTACTTCCCACATGTATTTCTCTTTTTCAGTAACATGGTTTATGCAGTTTTTCCAATTTTGTACAGAGACCTTTTCAATCCCTTGGATGACTAAATCCTTCACATCGTTCAGTTTAAAAGTCTTGTTTTCCCTGGCAACGTGTCCTTTTACTTGACTCCATATCATTTCAATGGGATTAAGCTCACAGTGATACGGGGGAAGTCTCAAAACCTTATGTCCAAATTTTTCGGCAATTTCTTCAACTCTGTATTTATCAAACATATGTTTGATTTCGCTAACTTTTTTCAACAGTTCAATCTTGATCATGTCCTGGTTCCACGTAATGTTTTTCAACGATAGCCATTCTTGAATTGCACTTTTTTTCCAAGATGTCGTCGGAATTTTTTCTTTCTTCACCGAGTGACAGGGGGCATTGTCCATCACTACAAAGCTGTTTCGTTTCAATTTAGGCATGATATCTTCAAACCACTTCTCAAAATGGTTACCATCCATTTCTTCGTGGTAGTCACCGGATTTTTTTCCTACAAAAATGTCAGTCGCATCAGGTACAAATCCTTCATCACTTCCGATATGGGTAATGATGAGTCTTCTTCCTTTTCCTTTTGGTGCAGCCAAGCCTGTTGTCAAACTTGAAGAGGAAGCTTCATTGGTGCTTTTGATGTTTTTGTCTTGCCATACTCGACTTTGTGAGTGTCCTTCATTCACCCATGTTTCATCTAAATAATAGATTGAAGCATTTTCATTCTTCAGTTCTCTAATTTTTCGTAAATAATTTCTTCGCCATAAAATTATGTCGTGTCTTTCTAAAAGCATAGCCTGCCTTTTTCGCTTTTCAAAGGAAAATCCCAAATCTTTCAGTATCCTGTACAGTGTACTTCGGCTAATGTTTGTCGAAAAAATATCCTTATCATTGTTAATTTCATTTAGAACTTTGTCCAATGTAGGAATTTCATTTCGACGAAAACAATCATGAATTTTTCGTCGGATGCACGATAAAGTAAAGTTGTCATATTTCATCATTCTTGTTCTTTTTCCAACGGCATAAGGTCGTTTTTTTCCTGGAGTACTCAAAGGACTTGTCGTCTTCTTTTCTTTTTTCAAACGAAAAACAGTTCTTTTGGAAACACCAGTTAGTTGAGACACCTTTCCGACGATTTGGTTAATGGAATCACTATGGTTTTCTTCTCGAAGTCTAGAATAAACATTCAATATGTTCCTGCGAGCTCCACTACCAATTGATTTTCCTTGCTTTGATGGCGTATACAGCTTGGATGGTGACGTTCCTTTTTCAGCCATGTTCAGAGTATCAAACACACTCCAATAAAATAGCACAAGAGAGATATGAACGTAAATACACACGCTAGCAAAGACGCAGAGCGAAATGGCGCAGACTTGGCCGGAAAGCGTATTTAGCTCGCCAGAAATGTTACCATGGAAACCGGTTTAGAATTCCGTTTCGGATATATTCATTCGCTTCGGTCAAAAAAAAATGCTTTTTACAAATAAATAACCGATTATAAAGGTTCAAAAATCACTCCTTCATTGTAGGACAATTTTTACACGTTTATATGCATTTTCTTTATTTTAAATTCCAAATCAAGTTGGAATTATTTTTCATGCGGATGAACATCATTTCTGCCTTTCCCAATACTGACAAGTTAAGGTGAAACAGAGTATAGGGATGTTACTAACAGTGATTTGACAGTAGCAGTTCTAACTGTGACTTCTACTGACGAATATCTGTGATTCAAAACTGTGATTGTGATTCAAACTGTGACTGAATCTGATTGATTGACTGCAAAGTATCTCTGGTCACTCGTAGCAACGGAATGCTTTTATTTATGTGTTGAATATTTTCAATAATACGATTTCGTCGAAGGAATACATAGCTAAGTCGGTAACGTCGTGGCCTTACAGTGCTCTAGTTTACAGTTCGAAGCCCAGTATTTTTTTCATCCAGATCAACTGGAATGTATTTAATAAAATGCTCAACTGCCACTCTATAAACCTTCAATTATAAAATGAATTTTTCATTTTTATTCCGCCACTATGAGCCGTTTTTTATTTTTAGCCCGTAATTCATTTTTTAAAGGTACTTTTTCTCCTCGATAAATTAATATTGGTGACTAAGATGGTTTCAACTATATCGAAATTTTCATATAAATTAAACTTTATAATTAATTAAACATTAAAATCAAGAGATATACATTAGAATGCTTGATCATTTTGCTTCTAATTGAATTCAAATTATGGATTTTTAATCTTTAAATAAATATATATAATTGGCAAACCTATTTCTTATCTATAAATCCGTTTCACTAAATAACCTTCATCCAAAATATTTGTTTGCTGAAGAAAAATGTTTTCATCGTAGTATGTGTAGCAAGACAATTTCCTTACATTTGATAATCTGACAATTTAAAAAAAAAAAGTAATTTTTCTAAATCTCTAGTAACATTCGAATTAATTTGTATTGTTGTATTCGTGGTGGTGCAAAGACACAACAATTTTATTTGAGACGAAGAAAACACAAAACGAACAACATCAGAAAAGTCAAACCTTACTGTGAAAAATCTGTAGCTTTTGACTTGTTTCAACAATTTCTGTCCGATACTTTAGTTTATAAATCATACACTTTTTACAAAATATTAACGAAAATGTGGAGTAGTTCAGTTTCCACACAACACTGGAGTAACCACGTACTATTGTCAAAGGTCCGGAATCCACCCCGAAGACAAAAGATGAAGATATTCTCTTTAGTAGCACTTTAAAATTGATAAGCGGAGTGAAAGTATATAATTTATCTCTAAGACAAACAGGGAATATTCTAACGAGTAACATTATTATTTGTTTTGAAAACAGTCTGAAAAGGAATTCCAGAGAATCAGTGTTTACAAACAACAAATTATACGTTTTAAAAAATTAAACATTCAGTCATCAAAATTTTGTGTACTTGCATTACGATATTTCAGAATGCATTCTTTACCGCTGTAAACATTGCTGTGTTGATCCTCCCTCTGAAACGGTTTCATCTTAAGAGACAAACTTTAAAGAAGGCAGAAACTCGTAAAACGTATTCTAATCACTAGCGAAATTAAATAAATATCTCCCTCCCCCTCCCCCTCCTGTGATTTCGACTCATTCAAGTTATACTTTCAGAAGCACATAATTCCTTTTTTAGAATTAAAAACAATTTACAAGAGGTTAAACAGAACAATTTTAATTATAAACAAACCAAAAAAAAATAAAAACAAGTTCTAGTCATGTTACTCTATATAAAAAAACAACAAAATAAATAATGAGTGATAGTTTAAGAACGAACAAAAAATTGTTATTTAAAACAGAGAATTTAATATCTTTTTTTTGAACTCTCCTTAAAACTGTCCAGCTTCTTTTTTCTTTAGAAAAAGGCTCGGGAATCTGGTGACTCATAAACCAACATATTACCTTCTTAAACATCAGGTTAAAAATCCTCCAGAGAATTCCCAATCCGTCACAGACCAACTGGCACCGCTACCAAATAACCAAAACTCAGTCACAGCTTCCACTGCTACCGAATCACCGATCGCATTAACAGTATCAAAATCAGCCAAGGTACCAGCTTAGCGATATCAGTTTAGTAACTGTTACCGAATCACTGATACCAAATCAATGGTACCGAATCCCTGATACTGAATCACTGTTACCCAATCACTGATATTTTGATATTTGAGTAACAGGTATGAACTGTGATTCACAAGTATCTGTGATTGAGTAGCAGTTCTGTGATTTGCTTAACATCCCTAATTAAAACGACATTTAAAATTACAGCACATTTAATTAATTATAGAAGAATACATATAAGTTAAAACTATTTCGAGGCTAATAGATACTGTACAAATTAGGGTTTCAGTCCCGCGTATTCAATCGGAGCAGAGTCCGCCCAAAGGGAAGGGGGTGCCCCCATCCGGTCATAAATTCATGGACCACCATGAAAGCTGTGGTCAGAGGGACCCCTACGGTGACTCTACAAACACAGCTTCAAAAAAGAACCGAGTTGTATAAAATCAGTCATCAATAGAATTTATTTGAATTTTCTGTCTTTCAATTCTAGAACATCTGATAATTACGCCAGATGTCGCTTTACGCAAAAGGTAGTAAACGATTTGTTTATATAATAAATACTCACAATCAATGCTCCTAACATGTTCCGAACGAAGCACAGATGTTTCGGGAATTTGTGACCAAAGTTAAGTGGATTGACCTCTGATGACGAGCTGTTATTTATGTTGACGAGCTGTTCATTGCATTTCAAGCTTCAACGGACGCTACAGCTAAGTGTGCAATGAAATTGCATTTGTCAAACACATTTTTAGTAACTACTCCAATTTTACAGTTCAACGACAACACTTTAGATTTTAACTTCAAATCTCTATAAAAAGACTCCAAGAAAATTCATTTCTAATTCATTTAGACATTTGTTTTTACAAGTTAATCCATGGTTAAATAATATCTCATGTGTTATTATGTAGTTTCTGAATTTGCTCTAGTGCAAATAAGTCAGAAGGAATAATAAATGTGTACTTCTGGAATACAAATGTTCCCACACGATACATACAGGAAAAAGATACACGGGTACCGATGATAAGTTAAGTTATACCCCAAAGAAGAGATAGCGCTCAACGTAAGAGGCAAATGGCATTCTGTTTAATATTATATATTTACCATCCTCAAAAAATGATCAAATACAAATGAAGTACATCAAGTGAATTAAAAATCGACTCCAAACATCGGTAAAACAGCGATAAATCAAAATGGCTCCCATCAATAATATTTTATATCCTGTAATTTGTTGAGGTTTATAACAATCAAAACCATTTTCATTTTAGAAGAATCAGCGAGCCCGTTCATAAAACTATGCAATCTAAACTGTCACGAGTAGAAATATTTAAAACAATTCAATAGATAAAAATGAAATATAGATCCTGGTAGACTTGTTTAAAAAAGCGTGTGTTTGGCTCAGGCTTGACGCTTCGAAAAAAAGGATCATATGCTATATGGTGTTTGTCGGAAAAGTAAAGTAAAGTAAGCTTATAAATCCGTGGCGTATATGTTTTCTGTGTTGGACTGAGCGATGAAAGTAATATATTTTAGTATCTACTAACTCCAAACCTGAACAAAAAAATCTTGATTTTTCAAAAAATAGTCTAGCGTTTTGAATACTCAGATATTAAAGCTATATTTTTTCTGAAACTATTTTTAATCAGTGCATTAAAAGCCAACATGAAATTCAGTTGGATGAATAATTTGTTTTAAAATCTATTATTTGCGCCTCTTTTGTATTAAAAGGGAAAAGACGAAGTTTAATGTCTATTAAAAGTTCCAAGTTTTTAAAATATAAATATATTTCGAGGTGATGATATTGGGATCCAGTCAAGTAATAGAAACCATGTTTCACTAAAAACTTGTCTCGGAACCTTTGCGCAATCTTCTACACATGGTCCAATTTATATTGCCTTGCACATGTATGTGAAGATTGATGCATTTCAGTTGACTTCAATATCACAAGCTCATATTATCAGTTAACAAAACAAATGACACCGAAAAATTTATTCTGATTTTGCATTTACTTTTAAATCAAACAAAAGAAGAAATTGAGATTTAATGAATTGAAGTTGCTGTATACATTTTTTTCATTTGGTTTGGTGCAGTAAATTTAACTTGTCCGGAGCTAAAAATGATCCATTTCCGTGTAAGAATTTTGAATTCTTGATTGTATATTTTCCCGCTTATACAACCAAATTTTCACCTTTGATTTCTTAACCCTTCTTTGCATAATGGTGGAAATTTCCATCTTAACATTGAATGCCCAAAAATTATATAAAAGAACAAGTTCACTTTAAGTTGATCGTGTCTTGATACCTTTTTAATGTCCATTGCATAAAAAAAACATAGCTGTCAAAAATAAGCAATTGTCACTATCAGTAAAACGAGCTTGAAGTTGTCATTCCGCTGTTTGTTGTAGTTGCAATAAACGTATGATTTCGTTTTTAATTTGTTTTATTATATTTGAGTTTCTATTGCTAAAAAAGTGAAAATGAGTAGAAGAAAGGTTTCTAACATGTGTTCCTGTTATTTCTAGAGCAATTTCTGAAAACGTTTGCGTTTAATTTAAAAAATACCACATGATACCATCCTATTGCTTTTTGCTAAATTTATACTATAATTTGTTTAACCATTTTTCCTTTAATTTTGAACATGTATTATATCACCTTGATTTATTTCACCAATAAAGAAAAATCATGCAAAGAAGGATTAATTCCTTATGTTTAGCAAATTATGCTGTATCTTTTAATGAATTCAATTTCAGCAATAACCGTTGCAGATAATTCCAGCGTAGCAATGTCCGTTCACTGTTGGCAAAAACTCGATTTAGGATGTCTCGGTCCGGTGCAGCATCCAATGAAATGTTTTACTATAAAAATAAACATTTTGCAGTTAAAATTTGCTTGTTTCTGAATAATATTATAAGACTAATGTGAATGTATTACGACTATTTATTCCTTATATCTTCATTCGGATTTTACAAAGTTTTTCATCCTCCTTTTATATCATGAAATCTTTCTATTTTTTGAAAATTTTCATTTTTAAAGGTTTTACAAACCAGACTGTCTGCGAAAATTTAAATTCTACTTTTCGTATCTTTCCTCAGGATGCATATCGGGAAAATACAATTCAGTTTAGCCCTGTTTTGTTATTGAATCAATTAATTAGGTGTTGACTAATCTCAATAATCAGGTATCAATTTTGAATTTGTTTTTCTCTGGAATTTTTGTTTACGAAGTGCGGAAATCGTGTAAGAAAAATAAGCATCCAGATATCACTTTTACATTAAGCACAGAAAACACGCTTCGCTACAAAAACACTACAGCCAGCTATATTTAGATTTACAGTAGGGATTATAAGCGCCGATACTTTTGAATCACATCTCCCTGACGTTTATCTTGAATATATCAAAATTACAGTGATTCAGTAGCTCTGTCACACCATCAAAGTTCCACAAAACTTGGTAACATTCCTAGATGGCTGCCTGAGCACAAGAACAATTCAGGGATTCGCATAACCCTAGATGTGTCAAGCGAATCACTGATACTTGAATCACAATTCTTATCTGTTACAGAAATATGAAAATAACAGTGATTTAGTAATAGTGATTGTTGAAACAGCAACTGAGAGTAGAGCGCCTATATAATAAAAGAGGCGACAAGGGACCAAATTTCGCCCAATGCCCATTCGCGGCAGCCATTTTTCTACCAGAATCGTCTCCAAGGGTTTTTTTCTTCCATCAGTTTCCCACATTTCTTCCTCACTCTTTCTTTTGGCGATAGTGTTAAAGTCCCGAAATTCGTATGCTCACAACTTATTGAAATAGTTTTAGTGAATATTAACAAGAAAAAGAAAAAAGTTATGCTTTGATCTTCAGTGTTAAATAAAATAGGATCTGATGTCTCTCTCAGGAACTTCATATTTTCTTTAAATTCTTTCCATGCTGTGTGATAGAAGTTTACGCATTAATTTTATAACATTAAATGTTGTTGGTGTTGTCAAAAATCAAAATCGGAACGCCATTTTCCACAGAATCAGTAATATTACTTACTCATCAAACATTTATTGCGTAAGATACACGCAGTGCCTAGATGGTCTGTTGATGATAAATGTGATTATCTGATATTAAGAAAGTAAGGGAGAGAGCGAACGCAGACCCCGCTATCAAAAATTCTGTACGCCAAGCTTCCACACATAGTGGAAATGGCGAACTCGAACCCACCGTAGTTCAATGGTGGGGTCACTGCTACTACCTGGATCTGGGAAACTTTCTAGGTGATGAAGGCCATACCAGATCCGGGTCAGTATGAAAGGTAGTGAAACATTTGAACATATTAAATGAGATAGGCAGTTTTCTGTAGTGGTGGCTAACAAACTGTTTGCAATAAAAAAATCAGTCCACCAGTGGTCGTATGTCAGGAAGAATACAACCAAATGAGTTTTACAAACATTCAATCTCCCCCTTTTGAATGCTGGAAGCTCTCTAATCTAGTAATGAATTTTTTTAAAAGCAGAGAAAACACCCCTGAAAAACCCCTAAATTTCGAAAAGCTGCTAACAGATGGCGCTGTATGTACCTGAAAACAATTTTAATAAATATTTAACGATTCCGATATTACAGAAAAGAACTAACTAAAACCAGTCACCAATTTTATTTGTTTAGCTTCTCTTCGCTCGAGTCGACGCAGGAAATGAATCTGGCGACAATCTCAGACGAATTTGATATGAAATACCGGTCTCTCTCTATATAAATCAATGAATGTAATTTTAAACACATCAAATTGGAAAAGTTTCCATTATCATCAGAAAACACCTTGTTTGTAGAATAGAACAATAAATCTAATATTTTTCTTCTAATATTCCGTTTTTCGCCAGTGTGTCGTAAATTAACTTCTTCTCCACATTTTAATTAATATTTTATAAAAATTGTATGATTTATAAACTAAAGTATGGGACAGAAATTGTTGAAACAAGTCAAAAGTCGATGAATCCCTCTCTATGTAAGCTTTTTAAAAGTTTTTAACAAAAATATCCAATTAAGATTATTAGAAAAATTAAGATAAATTGTTTACAATAGTTTGTACCAGTATCCGGAAAGAAATAGTATAGAAAAAAAACTGTAGTTATGGTGCTGTAACGTCCTGGGTATAGTATGCGTGGCATGAAGATAATTAAAACTAGGGATGTTACTAACAGTGATTTGACAGTAGCAGTTCTAACTGTGACTTCTACTGACGAATATCTGTGATTCAAAACTGTGATTGTGATTCAAACTGTGACTGAATCTGATTGATTGACTGCAAAGTATCTCTGGTCACTCGTAGCAACGGAATGCTTTTATTTATGTGTTGAATATTTTCAATAATACGATTTCGTCGAAGGAATACATAGCTAAGTCGGTAACGTCGTGGCCTTACAGTGCTCTAGTTTACAGTTCGAAGCCCAGTATTTTTTTCATCCAGATCAACTGGAATTTATTTAATAAAATGCACAACTGCCACTCTATAAACCTCCAATTATAAAATGAATTTTTCATTTTTATTCCGCCACTATGAGCCGTTTTTTATTTTTAGCCCGTAATTCATTTTTTAAAGGTACTTTTTCTCCTCAATAAATTAATATTGGTGACTAAGATGGTTTCAACTATATCGAAATTTTCATATAAATTAAACTTTATAATTAATTAAACATTAAAATCAAGAGATATACATTAGAATGCTTGATCATTTTGCTTCTAATTGAATTCAAATTATGGATTTTTAATCTTTAAATAAATATATATAATTGGCAAACCTATTTTTTATCTTTAAATCCGTTTCACTAAATAACCTTCATCCAAAATATTTGTTTGCTGAAGAAAAATGTTTTCATCGTAGTATGTGTAGCAAGACAATTTCCTTACATTTGATAATCTGACAATTTAAAAAAAAAGTAATTTTTCTAAATCTCTAGTAACATTCGAATTAATTTGTATTGTTGTATTCGTGGTGGTGCAAAGACACAACAATTTTATTTGAGACGAAGAAAACACAAAACGAACAACATCAGAAAAGTCAAACCTTACTGTGAAAAATCTGTAGCTTTTGACTTGTTTCAACAATTTCTGTCCGATACTTTAGTTTATAAATCATACACTTTTTACAAAATATTAACTAAAATGTGGAGTAGTTCAGTTTCCACACAACACTGGAGTAACCACGTACTATTGTCAAAGGTCCGGAATCCACCCCGAAGACAAAAGATGAAGATATTCTCTTTAGTAGCACTTTAAAATTGATAAGCGGAGTGAAAGTATATAATTTATCTCTAAGACAAACAGGGAATATTCTAACGAGTAACATTATTATTTGTTTTGAAAACAGTCTGAAAAGGAATTCCAGAGAATCAGTGTTTACAAACAACAAATTATACGTTTCAAAAAATTAAACATTCAGTCATCAAAATTTTGTGTACTTGCATTACGATATTTCAGAATGCATTCTTTACCGCTGTAAACATTGCTGTGTTGATCCTCCCTCTGAAACGGTTTCATCTTAAGAGACAAACTTTAAAGAAGGCAGAAACTCGTAAAACGTATTCTAATCACTAGCGAAATTAAATAAATATCTCCCTCCCCCTCCTGTGATTTCGACTCATTCAAGTTATACTTTCAGAAGCACATAATTCCTTTTTTAGAATTAAAAACAATTTACAAGAGGTTAAACAGAACAATTTTAATTATATACAAACCAAAAAAAATAATAACAAGTTCTAGTCTTGTTACTCTATATAAAAAAACAACAAAATAAATAATGAGTGATAGTTTAAGAACGAACAAAAAATTGTTATTTAAAACAGAGAATTTAATATCTTTTTTTTGAACTCTCCTTAAAACTGTCCAGCTTCTTTTTTCTTTAGAAAAAGGCTCGGGAATCTGGTGACTCATAAACCAACATATTACCTTCTTAAACATCAGGTTAAAAATCCTCCAGAGAATTCCCAATCCGTCACTGACCAACTGGCACCGCTACCAAATAACCAAAACTCAGTCACAGCTTCCACTGCTACCGAATCACCGATCGCATTAACAGTATCAATATCAGCCAAGGTACCAGCTTAGCGATATCAGTTTAGTAACTGTTACAGAATCACTGATACCAAATCAATGGTACCGAATCACTGATACTGAATCACTGTTACCCAATCACTGATATTTTGATATTTGAGTAACAGGTATGAACTGTGATTCACAAGTATCTGTGATTGAGTAGCAGTTCTGTGATTTGCTTAACATCCCTAATTAAAACGACATTTAAAATTACAGCACATTTAATTAATTATAGAAGAATACATATAAGTTAAAACTATTTCGAGGCTAATAGATACTGTACAAATTAGGGTTTCAGTCCCGCGTCTTCAATCGGAGCAGAGTCCGCCCAAAGGGAAGGGGGTGCCCCCATCCGGTCATAAATTCATGGACCACCATGAAAGCTGTGGTCAGAGGGACCCCTACGGTTACTCTACAAACACAGCTACAAAAAAGAACCGAGTTGTATAAAATCAGTCATCAATAGAATTTATTTGAATTTTCTGTCTTTCAATTCTAGAACATCTGATAATTACGCCAGATGTCGCTTTACGCAAAAGGTAGTAAACGATTTGTTTATATAATAAATACTCACAATCAATGCTCCTAACATGTTCCGAACGAAGCACAGATGTTTCGGGAATTTGTGACCAAAGGTAAGTGGATTGACCTCTGATGACGAGCTGTTATTTATGTTGACGAGCTGTTCATTGCATTTCAAGCTTTAACGGACGCTACAGCTAAGTGTGCAATGAAATTGCATTTGTCAAACACATTTTTAGTAACTACTCAAATTTTACAGTTCAACGACAACACGTTAGATTTTAACTTCAAATCTCTATAAAAAGACTCCAAGAGAATTCATTTATTATTCATTTAGACATTTGTTTTTACAAGTTAATCCATGGTTAAATAATATCTCATGTGTTATTATGTAGTTTCTGAATTTGCTCTAGTGCAAATAAGTCAGAAGGAATAATAAATGTGTACTTCTGGAATACAAATGTTCCCACACGATACATACAGGAAAAAGATACACGGGTACCGATGATAAGTTTAGTTATACCCCAAAGAAGAGATAGCGCTTAACGTAAGATGCAAATGGCATTCTGTTTAATATTATATATTTACCATCCTCAAAAAATTATCAAATACAAATGTAGTACATCAAGTGAATTAAAAATCGACTCCAAACATCGGTAAAACAGGGATAAATCAAAATGGCTCCCATCAATAATATTTTATATCCTGTAATTTGTTGAGGTTTATAACAATCAAAACCATTTTCATTTTAGAAGAATCAGCGAGCCCGTTCATAAAACTATGCAATCTAAACTGTCACGAGTAGAAATATTTAAAACAATTCAATAGATAAAAATGAAATATAGATCCTGGTAGACTTGTTTAAAAAAGCGTGTGTTTGGCTCAGGCTTGACGCTTCGAAAAAAAGGATCATATGCTATATGGTGTTTGTCGGAAAAGTAAAGTAAAGTAAGCTTATAAATCCGTGGCGTATATGTTTTCTGTGTTGGACTGAGCGATGAAAGTAATATATTTTAGTATCTACTAACTCCAAACCTGAACAAAAAAATCTTGATTTTTCAAAAAATAGTCTAGCGTTTTGAATACTCAGATATTAAAGCTATATTTTTTCTGAAACTATTTTTAATCAGTGCATTAAAAGCCAACATGAAATTCAGTTGGATGAATAATTTGTTTTAAAATCTATTATTTGCGCCTCTTTTGTATTAAAAGGGAAAAGACGAAGTTTAATGTCTATTAAAAGTTCCAAGTTTTTAAAATATAAATATATTTCGAGGTGATGATATTGGGATCCAGTCAAGTAATAGAAACCATGTTTCACTAAAAACTTGTCTCGGAACCTTTGCGCAATCTTCTACACATGGTCCAATTTATATTGCCTTGCACATGTATGTGAAGATTGATGCATTTCAGTTGACTTCAATATCACAAGCTCATATTATCAGTTAACAAAACAAATGACACCGAAAAATTTATTCTGATTTTGCATTTACTTTTAAATCAAACAAAAGAAGAAATTGAGATTTAATGAATTGAAGTTGCTGTATACATTTTTTTCATTTGGTTTGGTGCAGTAAATTTAACTTGTCCGGAGCTAAAAATGATCCATTTCCGTGTAAGAATTTTGAATTCTTGATTGTATATTTTCCCGCTTATACAACCAAATTTTCACCTTTGATTTCTTAACCCTTCTTTGCATAATGGTGGAAATTTCCATCTTAACATTGAATGCCCAAAAATTATATAAAAGAACAAGTTCACTTTAAGTTGATCGTGTCTTGATACCTTTTTAATGTCCATTGCATAAAAAAAACATAGCTGTCAAAAATAAGCAATTGTCACTATCAGTAAAACGAGCTTGAAGTTGTCATTCCGCTGTTTGTTGTAGTTGCAATAAACGTATGATTTCGTTTTTAATTTGTTTTATTATATTTGAGTTTCTATTGCTAAAAAAGTGAAAATGAGTAGAAGAAAGGTTTCTAACATGTGTTCCTGTTATTTCTAGAGCAATTTCTGAAAACGTTTGCGTTTAATTTAAAAAATACCACATGATACCATCCTATTGCTTTTTGCTAAATTTATACTATAATTTGTTTAACCATTTTTCCTTTAATTTTGAACATGTATTATATCACCTTGATTTATTTCACCAATAAAGAAAAATCATGCAAAGAAGGATTAATTCCTTATGTTTAGCAAATTATGCTGTATCTTTTAATGAATTCAATTTCAGCAATAACCGTTGCAGATAATTCCAGCGTAGCAATGTCCGTTCACTGTTGGCAAAAACTCGATTTAGGATGTCTCGGTCCGGTGCAGCATCCAATGAAATGTTTTACTATAAAAATAAACATTTTGCAGTTAAAATTTGCTTGTTTCTGAATAATATTATAAGACTAATGTGAATGTATTACGACTATTTATTCCTTATATCTTCATTCGGATTTTACAAAGTTTTTCATCCTCCTTTTATAATATCATGAAATCTTTCTATTTTTTGAAAATTTTCATTTTTAAAGGTTTTACAAACCAGACTGTCTGCGAAAATTTAAATTCTACTTTTCGTATCTTTCCTCAGGATGCATATCGGGAAAATACAATTCAGTTTAGCCCTGTTTTGTTATTGAATCAATTAATTAGGTGTTGACTAATCTCAATAATCAGGTATCAATTTTGAATTTGTTTTTCTCTGGAATTTTTGTTTACGAAGTGCGGAGAGAGAAATCGTGTAAGAAAAATAAGCATCCAGATATCACTTTTACATTAAGCACAGAAAACACGCTTCGCTACAAAAACACTACAGCCAGCTATATTTAGATTTACAGTAGGGATTATAAGCGCCGATACTTTTGAATCACATCTCCCTGACGTTTATCTTGAATATATCAAAATTACAGTGATTCAGTAGCTCTGTCACACCATCAAAGTTCCACAAAACTTGGTAACATTCCTAGATGGCTGCCTGAGCACAAGAACAATTCAGGGATTCGCATAACCCTAGATGTGTCAAGCGAATCACTGATACTTGAATCACAATTCTTATCTGTTACAGAAATATGAAAATAACAGTGATTTAGTAATAGTGATTGTTGAAACAGCAACTGAGAGTAGAGCGCCTATATAATAAAAGAGGCGACAAGGGACCAAATTTCGCCCAATGCCCATTCGCGGCAGCCATTTTTCTACCAGAATCGTCTCCAAGGGTTTTTTTCTTCCATCAGTTTCCCACATTTCTTCCTCACTCTTTCTTTTGGCGATAGTGTTAAAGTCCCGAAATTCGTATGCTCACAACTTATTGAAATAGTTTTAGTGAATATTAACAAGAAAAAGAAAAAAGTTATGCTTTGATCTTCAGTGTTAAATAAAATAGGATCTGATGTCTCTCTCAGGAACTTCATATTTTCTTTAAATTCTTTCCATGCTGTGTGATAGAAGTTTACGCATTAATTTTATAACATTAAATGTTGTTGGTGTTGTCAAAAATCAAAATCGGAACGCCATTTTCCACAGAATCAGTAATATTACTTACTCATCAAACATTTATTGCGTAAGATACACGCAGTGCCTAGATGGTCTGTTGATGATAAATGTGATTATCTGATATTAAGAAAGTAAGGGAGAGAGCGAACGCAGACCCCGCTATCAAAAATTCTGTACGCCAAGCTTCCACACATAGTGGAAATGGCGAACTCGAACCCACCGTAGTTCAATGGTGGGGTCACTGCTACTACCTGGATCTGGGAAACTTTCTAGGTGATGAAGGCCATACCAGATCCGGGTCAGTATGAAAGGTAGTGAAACATTTGAACATATTAAATGAGATAGGCAGTTTTCTGTAGTGGTGGCTAACAAACTGTTTGCAATAAAAAAATCAGTCCACCAGTGGTCGTATGTCAGGAAGAATACAACCAAATGAGTTTTACAAACATTCAATCTCCCCCTTTTGAATGCTGGAAGCTCTCTAATCTAGTAATGAATTTTTTTAAAAGCAGAGAAAACACCCCTGAAAAACCCCTAAATTTCGAAAAGCTGCTAACAGATGGCGCTGTATGTACCTGAAAACAATTTTAATAAATATTTAACGATTCCGATATTACAGAAAAGAACTAACTAAAACCAGTCACCAATTTTATTTGTTTAGCTTCTCTTCGCTCGAGTCGACGCAGGAAATGAATCTGGCGACAATCTCAGACGAATTTGATATGAAATACCGGTCTCTCTCTATATAAATCAATGAATGTAATTTTAAACACATCAAATTGGAAAAGTTTCCATTATCATCAGAAAACACCTTGTTTGTAGAATAGAACAATAAATCTAATATTTTTCTTCTAATATTCCGTTTTTCGCCAGTGTGTCGTAAATTAACTTCTTCTCCACATTTTAATTAATATTTTATAAAAATTGTATGATTTATAAACTAAAGTATGGGACAGAAATTGTTGAAACAAGTCAAAAGTCGATGAATCCCTCTCTATGTAAGCTTTTTAAAAGTTTTTAACAAAAATATCCAATTAAGATTATTAGAAAAATTAAGATAAATTGTTTACAATAGTTTGTACCAGTATCCGGAAAGAAATAGTATAGAAAAAAAACTGTAGTTATGGTGCTGTAACGTCCTGGGTATAGTATGCGTGGCATGAAGATAATTAAAACTAGGGATGTTACTAACAGTGATTTGACAGTAGCAGTTCTAACTGTGACTTCTACTGACGAATATCTGTGATTCAAAACTGTGATTGTGATTCAAACTGTGACTGAATCTGATTGATTGACTGCAAAGTATCTCTGGTCACTCGTAGCAACGGAATGCTTTTATTTATGTGTTGAATATTTTCAATAATACGATTTCGTCGAAGGAATACATAGCTAAGTCGGTAACGTCGTGGCCTTACAGTGCTCTAGTTTACAGTTCGAAGCCCAGTATTTTTTTCATCCAGATCAACTGGAATTTATTTAATAAAATGCACAACTGCCACTCTATAAACCTCCAATTATAAAATGAATTTTTCATTTTTATTCCGCCACTATGAGCCGTTTTTTATTTTTAGCCCGTAATTCATTTTTTAAAGGTACTTTTTCTCCTCAATAAATTAATATTGGTGACTAAGATGGTTTCAACTATATCGAAATTTTCATATAAATTAAACTTTATAATTAATTAAACATTAAAATCAAGAGATATACATTAGAATGCTTGATCATTTTGCTTCTAATTGAATTCAAATTATGGATTTTTAATCTTTAAATAAATATATATAATTGGCAAACCTATTTTTTATCTTTAAATCCGTTTCACTAAATAACCTTCATCCAAAATATTTGTTTGCTGAAGAAAAATGTTTTCATCGTAGTATGTGTAGCAAGACAATTTCCTTACATTTGATAATCTGACAATTTAAAAAAAAAAGTAATTTTTCTAAATCTCTAGTAACATTCGAATTAATTTGTATTGTTGTATTCGTGGTGGTGCAAAGACACAACAATTTTATTTGAGACGAAGAAAACACAAAACGAACAACATCAGAAAAGTCAAACCTTACTGTGAAAAATCTGTAGCTTTTGACTTGTTTCAACAATTTCTGTCCGATACTTTAGTTTATAAATCATACACTTTTTACAAAATATTAACTAAAATGTGGAGTAGTTCAGTTTCCACACAACACTGGAGTAACCACGTACTATTGTCAAAGGTCCGGAATCCACCCCGAAGACAAAAGATGAAGATATTCTCTTTAGTAGCACTTTAAAATTGATAAGCGGAGTGAAAGTATATAATTTATCTCTAAGACAAACAGGGAATATTCTAACGAGTAACATTATTATTTGTTTTGAAAACAGTCTGAAAAGGAATTCCAGAGAATCAGTGTTTACAAACAACAAATTATACGTTTCAAAAAATTAAACATTCAGTCATCAAAATTTTGTGTACTTGCATTACGATATTTCAGAATGCATTCTTTACCGCTGTAAACATTGCTGTGTTGATCCTCCCTCTGAAACGGTTTCATCTTAAGAGACAAACTTTAAAGAAGGCAGAAACTCGTAAAACGTATTCTAATCACTAGCGAAATTAAATAAATATCTCCCTCCCCCTCCTGTGATTTCGACTCATTCAAGTTATACTTTCAGAAGCACATAATTCCTTTTTTAGAATTAAAAACAATTTACAAGAGGTTAAACAGAACAATTTTAATTATATACAAACCAAAAAAAATAATAACAAGTTCTATAGTCTTGTTACTCTATATAAAAAAACAACAAAATAAATAATGAGTGATAGTTTAAGAACGAACAAAAAATTGTTATTTAAAACAGAGAATTTAATATCTTTTTTTTGAACTCTCCTTAAAACTGTCCAGCTTCTTTTTTCTTTAGAAAAAGGCTCGGGAATCTGGTGACTCATAAACCAACATATTACCTTCTTAAACATCAGGTTAAAAATCCTCCAGAGAATTCCCAATCCGTCACTGACCAACTGGCACCGCTACCAAATAACCAAAACTCAGTCACAGCTTCCACTGCTACCGAATCACCGATCGCATTAACAGTATCAATATCAGCCAAGGTACCAGCTTAGCGATATCAGTTTAGTAACTGTTACCGAATCACTGATACCAAATCAATGGTACCGAATCACTGATACTGAATCACTGTTACCCAATCACTGATATTTTGATATTTGAGTAACAGGTATGAACTGTGATTCACAAGTATCTGTGATTGAGTAGCAGTTCTGTGATTTGCTTAACATCCCTAATTAAAACGACATTTAAAATTACAGCACATTTAATTAATTATAGAAGAATACATATAAGTTAAAACTATTTCGAGGCTAATAGATACTGTACAAATTAGGGTTTCAGTCCCGCGTCTTCAATCGGAGCAGAGTCCGCCCAAAGGGAAGGGGGTGCCCCCATCCGGTCATAAATTCATGGACCACCATGAAAGCTGTGGTCAGAGGGACCCCTACGGTTACTCTACAAACACAGCTACAAAAAAGAACCGAGTTGTATAAAATCAGTCATCAATAGAATTTATTTGAATTTTCTGTCTTTCAATTCTAGAACATCTGATAATTACGCCAGATGTCGCTTTACGCAAAAGGTAGTAAACGATTTGTTTATATAATAAATACTCACAATCAATGCTCCTAACATGTTCCGAACGAAGCACAGATGTTTCGGGAATTTGTGACCAAAGGTAAGTGGATTGACCTCTGATGACGAGCTGTTATTTATGTTGACGAGCTGTTCATTGCATTTCAAGCTTTAACGGACGCTACAGCTAAGTGTGCAATGAAATTGCATTTGTCAAACACATTTTTAGTAACTACTCAAATTTTACAGTTCAACGACAACACGTTAGATTTTAACTTCAAATCTCTATAAAAAGACTCCAAGAGAATTCATTTCTAATTCATTTAGACATTTGTTTTTACAAGTTAATCCATGGTTAAATAATATCTCATGTGTTATTATGTAGTTTCTGAATTTGCTCTAGTGCAAATAAGTCAGAAGGAATAATAAATGTGTACTTCTGGAATACAAATGTTCCCACACGATACATACAGGAAAAAGATACACGGGTACCGATGATAAGTTTAGTTATACCCCAAAGAAGAGATAGCGCTTAACGTAAGATGCAAATGGCATTCTGTTTAATATTATATATTTACCATCCTCAAAAAATTATCAAATACAAATGTAGTACATCAAGTGAATTAAAAATCGACTCCAAACATCGGTAAAACAGGGATAAATCAAAATGGCTCCCATCAATAATATTTTATATCCTGTAATTTGTTGTGGTTTATAACAATCAAAACCATTTTAATTTTAGAAGACTCAGCGAGCCCGTTCATAAAACTATGCAATCTAAACTGTCACGAGTAGAAATATTTAAAACAATTCAATAGATAAAAATGAAATATAGATCCTGGTAGACTTGTTTAAAAAAGCGTGTGTTTGGCTCAGGCTTGACGCTTCGAAAAAAAGGATCATATGCTATATGGTGTTTGTCGGAAAAGTAAAGTAAAATAAGCTTATAAATCCGTGGCGTATATGTTTTCTGTGTTGGACTAAACGATGAAAGTAATATATTTTAGTATCTACTAACTCCAAACCTGAACAAAAAATCTTGATTTTTCAAAAAATAGTCTAGCGTTTTGAATACTCAGATACTAAAACTATATTTTTTCTGAAACTATTTTTAATCAGTGCATTAAAAGCCAACATGAAATTCAGTTGGATGAATAATTTGTTTTAAAATCTATTATTTGCGCCTCTTTTGTATTAAAAGGGAAAAGACGAAGTTTAATGTCTATTAAAAGTTCCAAGTTTTTAAAATATAAATATATTTCGAGGTGATGATATTGGGATCCAGTCAAGTAATAGAAACCATGTTTCACTAAAAACTTGTCTCGGAACCTTTGTACAATCTTCTACACATGGTCCAATTTATATTGCCTTGCACATGTATGTGAAGATTGATGCATTTCAGTTGACTTCAATATCACAAGCTCATATTATCAGTTAACAAAACACATGACACCGAAAAATTTATTTTGATTTTGCATTTACTTTTAAATCAAACAAAAGAAGAAATTGAGATTTAATGAATTGACGTTGCTGTATACATTTTTTTCATTTGGTTTGGTGCAGTAAATTTAATTTGTCCGTAGCTAAAAATGATCCATTTCCGTGTAAGAATTTTGAATTCTTGATTGTATATTTTCCCGCTTATACAACCAAATTTTCACCTTTGATTTCTTAACCCTTCTTTGCATAATGGTGGAAATTTCCATCTTAACATTGAATGCCCAAAAATTATATAAAAGAACAAGTTCACTTTAAGTTGATCGTATCTTGATACCTTTTTAATGTCCATTGCATAAAAAAAAAGATAGCTGTCAAAAATAAGCAATTGTCACTATCAGTAAAACGAGCTTGAAGTTGTCATTCCGCTGTTTGTTGTAGTTGCAATAAACGTATGATTTCGTTTTTAATTTGTTTTATTATATTTGAGTTTCTATTGCTAAAAAAGTGAAAATGAGTAGAAGAAAGGTTTCTAACATGTGTTCCTGTTATTTCTAGAGCAATTTCTGAAAACGTTTGCGTTTAATTTAAAAAATACCACATGATACCATCCTATTGCTTTTTGCTAAATTTATACTATAATTTGTTTAACCATTTTTCCTTTAATTTTGAACATGTATTATATCACCTTGATTTATTTCACCAATAAAGAAAAATCATGCAAAGAAGGATTAATTCCTTATGTTTAGCAAATTATGCTGTATCTTTTAATGAATTCAATTTCAGCAATAACCGTTGCAGATAATTCCAGCGTAGCAATGTCCGTTCACTGTTGGCAAAAACTCGATTTAGGATGTCTCGGTCCGGTGCAGCATCCAATGAAATGTTTTACTATAAAAATAAACATTTTGCAGTTAAAATTTGCTTGTTTCTGAATAATATTATAAGACTAATGTGAATGTATTACGACTATTTATTCCTTATATCTTCATTCGGATTTTACAAAGTTTTTCATCCTCCTTTTATAATATCATGAAATCTTTCTATTTTTTGAAAATTTTCATTTTTAAAGGTTTTACAAACCAGACTGTCTGCGAAAATTTAAATTCTACTTTTCGTATCTTTCCTCAGGATGCATATCGGGAAAATACAATTCAGTTTAGCCCTGTTTTGTTATTGAATCAATTAATTAGGTGTTGACTAATCTCAATAATCAGGTATCAATTTTAAATTTGTTTTTCTCTGGAATTTTTGTTTACAAAGTGCGGAAATCGTGTAAGAAAAATAAGCATCCAGATATCACTTTTACATTAAGTACAGAAAACACGCTTCGCTACAAAAACACTACCGCCAGCTATATTTAGATTTACAGTAGGGATTATAAGCGCCGATACTTTTGAATCACATCTCCCTGACGTTTATCTTGAATATATCAAAATTACAGTGATTCAGTAGCTCTGTCACACCATCAAAGTTCCACAAAACTTGGTAACATTCCTAGATGGCTGCCTGAGCACAAGAACAATTCAGGGATTCGCATAACCCTAGATGTGTCAAGCGAATCACTGATACTTGAATCACAATTCTTATCTGTTACAGAAATATGAAAATAACAGTGATTTAGTAATAGTGATTGTTGAAACAGCAACTGAGAGTAGAGCGCCTATATAATAAAAGAGGCGACAAGGGACCAAATTTGGCCCAATGCCCATTCGCGGCAGCCATTTTTCTACCAGAATCGTCTCCAAGGTTTTTTTTCTTCCATCAGTTTCCCACATTTCTTCCTCACTCTTTCTTTTGGCGATAGTGTTAAAGTCCCGAAATTCGTATGCTCACAACTTATTGAAATAGTTTTAGTGAATATTAACAAGAAAAAGAAAAAAGTTATGCTTAGATCTTCAGTGTTAAATAAAATAGGATCTGATGTCTCTCTCAGGAACTTCATATTTTCTTTAAATTCTTTCCATGCTGTGTGATAGAAGTTTACGCATTAATTTTATAACATTAAATGTTGTTGGTGTTGTCAAAAATCAAAATCGGAACGCCATTTTCCACAGAATCAGTAATATTACTTACTCATCAAACATTTATTGCGTAAGATACACGCAGTGAAAAGATAGTCTGTTGATGATAAATGTGATTATCTGATATTAAGAAAGTAAGGGAGAGCGCGAACGAAGACCCGCTATCAAAAATTCTGTACGCCAAGCTTCCACACATTGTGGAAACGGCGAACTCGAACCCACCGTAGTTCAATGGTGGGGTCACTGCTACTACCTGGATCTGGGAAACTTTCGAGGTGATGAAGGCCATACCAGATCCGGGTCAGTATGAAAGGTAGTGAAACATTTGAACATATTAAATGAGATAGGCAGTTTTCTGTAGTGGTGGCTAACAAACTGTTTGCAATAAAAAAAATCAATCCACCAGTGGTCGTATCTCAGGAAGAATACAACCAAATGAGTTTTACAAACATTCAATCTCCCCCCTTTGAATGCTGGAAGCTCTCTAACCTAGTAATGAATTTTTTTTAAGCAGAGAAAACACCCCTGAAAAACCCCTAAATTTCGAAAAGCTAATAACAGATGGCGCTGTATGTACCTGAAAACAATTTTAATAAATATTTAACGATTCCGATATTACAGAAAAGAACTAACTAAAACCAGTCACCAATTTTATTTGTTTAGCTTCTCTTCGCTCGAGTCGACGCAGGAAATGAATCTGGCGACAATCTCAGACGAATTTCATATGAAATACCGGTCTCTCTATATATAAATCAATGAATGTAATTTTAAACACATCAAATTGGAAAAGTTTCCATTATCATCAGAAAACACCTTGTTTGTAGAATAGAACAATAAATCTAATATTTTTCTTCTAATATTCCGTTTTTCGCCAGTGTGTCGTAAATTAACTTCTTCTCCACATTTTAATTAATATTTTGTAAAAATTGTATGATTTATAAACTAAAGTATGGGACAGAAATTGTTGAAACAAGTCAAAAGTCGATGAATCCCTCTCTATGTAAGCTTTTTAAAAGTTTTTAACAAAAATATCCAATTAAGATTATTAGAAAAATTAAGATAAATTGTTTACAATAGTTTGTACCAGTATCCGGAAAGAAATAGTATAGAAAAAAAACTGTAGTTATGGTGCTGTAACGTCCTGGGTATAGTATGCGTGGCATGAAGATAATTAAAACTAGGGATGTTACTAACAGTGATTTGACAGTAGCAGTTCTAACTGTGACTTCTACTGACGAATATCTGTGATTCAAAACTGTGATTGTGATTCAAACTGTGACTGAATCTGATTGATTGACTGCAAAGTATCTCTGGTCACTCGTAGCAACGGAATGCTTTTATTTATGTGTTGAATATTTTCAATAATACGATTTCGTCGAAGGAATACATAGCTAAGTCGGTAACGTCGTGGCCTTACAGTGCTCTAGTTTACAGTTCGAAGCCCAGTATTTTTTTCATCCAGATCAACTGGAATGTATTTAATAAAATGCACAACTGCCACTCTATAAACCTTCAATTATAAAATGAATTTTTCATTTTTATTCCGCCACTATGAGCCGTTTTTTATTTTTAGCCCGTAATTCATTTTTTAAAGGTACTTTTTCTCCTCGATAAATTAATATTGGTGACTAAGATGGTTTCAACTATATCGAAATTTTCATATAAATTAAACTTTATAATTAATTAAACATTAAAATCAAGAGATATACATTAGAATGCTTGATCATTTTGCTTCTAATTGAATTCAAATTATGGATTTTTAATCTTTAAATAAATATATATAATTGGCAAACCTATTTTTTATCTTTAAATCCGTTTCACTAAATAACCTTCATCCAAAATATTTGTTTGCTGAAGAAAAATGTTTTCATCGTAGTATGTGTAGCAAGACAATTTCCTTACATTTGATAATCTGACAATTTAAAAAAAAAAAGTAATTTTTCTAAATCTCTAGTAACATTCGAATTAATTTGTATTGTTGTATTCGTGGTGGTGCAAAGACACAACAATTTTATTTGAGACGAAGAAAACACAAAACGAACAACATCAGAAAAGTCAAACCTTACTGTGAAAAATCTGTAGCTTTTGACTTGTTTCAACAATTTCTGTCCGATACTTTAGTTTATAAATCATACACTTTTTACAAAATATTAACTAAAATGTGGAGTAGTTCAGTTTCCACACAACACTGGAGTAACCACGTACTATTGTCAAAGGTCCGGAATCCACCCCGAAGACAAAAGATGAAGATATTCTCTTTAGTAGCACTTTAAAATTGATAAGCGGAGTGAAAGTATATAATTTATCTCTAAGACAAACAGGGAATATTCTAACGAGTAACATTATTATTTGTTTTGAAAACAGTCTGAAAAGGAATTCCAGAGAATCAGTGTTTACAAACAACAAATTATACGTTTCAAAAAATTAAACATTCAGTCATCAAAATTTTGTGTACTTGCATTACGATATTTCAGAATGCATTCTTTACCGCTGTAAACATTGCTGTGTTGATCCTCCCTCTGAAACGGTTTCATCTTAAGAGACAAACTTTAAAGAAGGCAGAAACTCGTAAAACGTATTCTAATCACTAGCGAAATGAAATAAATATCTCCCTCCCCCCTCCCCCTCCTGTGATTTCGACTCATTCAAGTTATACTTTCAGAAGCACATAATTCCTTTTTTAGAATTAAAAACAATTTACAAGAGGTTAAACAGAACAATTTTAATTATATACAAACCAAAAAAAATAAAAACAAGTTCTAGTCTTGTTACTCTATATAAAAAAACAACAAAATAAATAATGAGTGATAGTTTAAGAACGAACAAAAAATTGTTATTTAAAACAGAGAATTTAATATCTTTTTTTTGAACTCTCCTTAAAACTGTCCAGCTTCTTTTTTCTTTAGAAAAAGGCTCGGGAATCTGGTGACTCATAAACCAACATATTACCTTCTTAAACATCAGGTTAAAAATCCTCCAGAGAATTCCCAATCCGTCACTGACCAACTGGCACCGCTACCAAATAACCAAAACTCAGTCACAGCTTCCACTGCTACCGAATCACCGATCGCATTAACAGTATCAATATCAGCCAAGGTACCAGCTTAGCGATATCAGTTTAGTAACTGTTACCGAATCACTGATACCAAATCAATGGTACCGAATCACTGATACTGAATCACTGTTACCCAATCACTGATATTTTGATATTTGAGTAACAGGTATGAACTGTGATTCACAAGTATCTGTGATTGAGTAGCAGTTCTGTGATTTGCTTAACATCCCTAATTAAAACGACATTTAAAATTACAGCACATTTAATTAATTATAGAAGAATACATATAAGTTAAAACTATTTCGAGGCTAATAGATACTGTACAAATTAGGGTTTCAGTCCCGCGTCTTCAATCGGAGCAGAGTCCGCCCAAAGGGAAGGGGGTGCCCCCATCCGGTCATAAATTCATGGACCACCATGAAAGCTGTGGTCAGAGGGACCCCTACGGTTACTCTACAAACACAGCTACATAAAAGAACCGAGTTGTATAAAATCAGTCATCAATAGAATTTATTTGAATTTTCTGTCTTTCAATTCTAGAACATCTGATAATTACGCCAGATGGCGCTTTACGCAAAAGGTAGTAAACGATTTGTTTATATAATAAATACTCACAATCAATGCTCCTAACATGTTCCGAACGAAGCACAGATGTTTCGGGAATTTGTGACCAAAGGTAAGTGGATTGACCTCTGATGACGAGCTGTTATTTATGTTGACGAGCTGTTCATTGCATTTCAAGCTTTAACGGACGCTACAGCTAAGTGTGCAATGAAATTGCATTTGTCAAACACATTTTTAGTAACTACTCAAATTTTACAGTTCAACGACAACACGTTAGATTTTAACTTAAAATCTCTATAAAAAGACTCCAAGAAAATTCATTTCTAATTCATTTAGACATTTGTTTTTACAAGTTAATCCATGGTTAAATAATATCTCATGTGTTATTATGTAGTTTCTGAATTTGCTCTAGTGCAAATAAGTCAGAAGGAATAATAAATGTGTACTTCTGGAATACAAATGTTCCCACACGATACATACAGGAAAAAGATACACGGGTACCGATGATAAGTTTAGTTATACCCCAAAGAAGAGATAGCGCTCAACGTAAGATGCAAATGGCATTCTGTTTAATATTATATATTTACCATCCTCAAAAAATGATCAAATACAAATGTAGTACATCAAGTGAATTAAAAATCGACTCCAAACATCGGTAAAACAGGGATAAATCAAAATGGCTCCCATCAATAATATTTTATATCCTGTAATTTGTTGTGGTTTATAACAATCAAAACCATTTTAATTTTAGAAGACTCAGCGAGCCCGTTCATAAAACTATGCAATCTAAACTGTCACGAGTAGAAATATTTAAAACAATTCAATAGATAAAAATGAAATATAGATCCTGGTAGACTTGTTTAAAAAAGCGTGTGTTTGGCTCAGGCTTGACGCTTCGAAAAAAAGGATGATATGCTATATGGTGTTAGTCGGAAAAGTAAAGTAAAGTAAGCTTATAAATCCGTGGCGTATATGTTTTCTGTGTTGGACTGAGCGATGAAAGTAATATACTTTAGTATCTACTAACTCCAAACCTGAACAAAAAATCTTGATTTTTCAAAAAATAGTCTAGCGTTTTGAATACTCAGATACTAAAACTATATTTTTTCTGAAACTATTTTTAATCAGTGCATTAAAAGCCAACATGAAATTCAGTTGGATGAATAATTTGTTTTAAAATCTATTATTTGCGCCTCTTTTGTATTAAAAGGGAAAAGACGAAGTTTAATGTCTATTAAAAGTTCCAAGTTTTTAAAATATAAATATATTTCGAGGTGATGATATTGGGATCCAGTCAAGTAATAGAAACCATGTTTCACTAAAAACTTGTCTCGGAACCTTTGTACAATCTTCTACACATGGTCCAATTTATATTGCCTTGCACATGTATGTGAAGATTGATGCATTTCAGTTGACTTCAATATCACAAGCTCATATTATCAGTTAACAAAACACATGACACCGAAAAATTTATTTTGATTTTGCATTTACTTTTAAATCAAACAAAAGAAGAAATTGAGATTGAATGAATTGAAGTTGCTGTATACATTTTTTTCATTTGGTTTGGTGCAGTAAATTTAACTTGTCCGTAGCTAAAAATGATCCATTTCCGTGTAAGAATTTTGAATTCTTGATTGTATATTTTCCCGCTTATACAACCAAATTTTCACCTTTGATTTCTTAACCCTTCTTTGCATAATGGTGGAAATTTCCATCTTAACATTTAATGCCCAAAAATTATATAAAAGAAAAAGTTCACTTTAAGTTGATCGTGTCTTGATACATTTTCAATGTCCATTGCATAAAAAAAACATAGCTGTCAAAAATAAGCAAGTGTCACTATCAGTAAAACGAGCTTGAAGTTGTCATTCCGCTGTTTGTTGTAGTTGCAATAAACGTATGATTTCGTTTTTAATTTGTTTTATTATATTTGAGTTTCTATTGCTAAAAAAGTGAAAATGAGTGGAAGAAAGGTTTCTAACATGTGTTCCTGTTATTTCTAGAGCAATTTCTGAAAACGTTTGCGTTTAATTTAAAAAATACCACATGATACCATCCTATTGCTTTTTGCTAAATTTATACTATAATTTGTTTAACCATTTTTCCTTTAATTTTGAACATGTATTATATCACCTTGATTTATTTCACCAATAAAGAAAAATCATGCAAAGAAGGATTAATTCCTTATGTTTAGCAAATTATGCTGTATCTTTTAATGAATTCAATTTCAGCAATAACCGTTGCAGATAATTCCAGCGTAGCAATGTCCGTTCACTGTTGGCAAAAACTCGATTTAGGATGTCTCGGTCCGGTGCAGCATCCAATGAAATGTTTTACTATAAAAATAAACATTTTGCAGTTAAAATTTGCTTGTTTCTGAATAATATTATAAGACTAATGTGAATGTATTACGACTATTTATTCCTTATATCTTCATTCGGATTTTACAAAGTTTTTCATCCTCCTTTTATAATATCATGAAATCTTTCTATTTTTTGAAAATTTTCATTTTTAAAGGTTTTACAAACCAAATTGTCTGCGAAAATTTAAATTCTACTTTTCGTATCTTTCCTCAGGATGCATATCGGGAAAATACAATTCAGTTTAGCCCTGTTTTGTTATTGAATCAATTAATTATGTGTTGACTAATCTCAATAATCAGGTATCAATTTTAAATTTGTTTTTCTCTGGAATTTTTGTTTACAAAGTGCGGAGAGAAATCGTGTAAGAAAAATAAGCATCCAGATATCACTTTTACATTAAGTACAGAAAACACGCTTCGCTACAAAAACACTACCGCCAGCTATATTTAGATTTACAGTAGGGATTATAAGCGCCGATACTTTTGAATCACATCTCCCTGACGTTTATCTTGAATATATCAAAATTACAGTGATTCAGTAGCTCTGTCACACCATCAAAGTTCCACAAAACTTGGTAACATTCCTAGATGGCTGCCTGAGCACAAGAACAATTCAGGGATTCGCATAACCCTAGATGTGTCAAGCGAATCACTGATACTTGAATCACAATTCTTATCTGTTACAGAAATATGAAAATAACAGTGATTTAGTAATAGTGATTGTTGAAACAGCAACTGAGAGTAGAGCGCCTATATAATAAAAGAGGCGACAAGGGACCAAATTTGGCCCAATGCCCATTCGCGGCAGCCATTTTTCTACCAGAATCGTCTCCAAGGGTTTTTTTCTTCCATCAGTTTCCCACATTTCTTCCTCACTCTTTCTTTTGGCGATAGTGTTAAAGTCCCGAAATTCGTATGCTCACAACTTATTGAAATAGTTTTAGTGAATATTAACAAGAAAAAGAAAAAAGTTATGCTTAGATCTTCAGTGTTAAATAAAATAGGATCTGATGTCTCTCTCAGGAACTTCATATTTTCTTTAAATTCTTTCCATGCTGTGTGATAGAAGTTTACGCATTAATTTTATAACATTAAATGTTGTTGGTGTTGTCAAAAATCAAAATCGGAACGCCATTTTCCACAGAATCAGTAATATTACTTACTCATCAAACATTTATTGCGTAAGATACACGCAGTGCCTAGATGATCTGTTGATGATAAATGTGATTATCTGATATTAAGAAAGTAAGGGAGAGAGCGAACGCAGACCCCGCTATCAAAAATTCTGTACGCCAAGCTTCCACACATAGTGGAAATGGCGAACTCGAACCCACCGTAGTTCAATGGTGGGGTCACTGCTACTACCTGGATCTGGGAAACTTTCGAGGTGATGAAGGCCATACCAGATCCGGGTCAGTATGAAAGGTAGTGAAACATTTGAACATATTAAATGAGATAGGCAGTTTTCTGTAGTGGTGGCTAACAAACTGTTTGCAATAAAAAAATCAGTCCACCAGTGGTCGTATGTCAGGAAGAATACAACCAAATGAGTTTTACAAACATTCAATCTCCCCCTTTTGAAAGCTGGAAGCTCTCTAATCTAGTAATGAATTTTTTTAAAAGCAGAGAAAACACCCCTGAAAAACCCCTAAATTTCGAAAAGCTGCTAACAGATGGCGCTGTATGTACCTGAAAACAATTTTAATAAATATTTAACGATTCCGATATTACAGAAAAGAACTAACTAAAACCAGTCACCAATTTTATTTGTTTAGCTTCTCTTCGCTCGAGTCGACGCAGGAAATGAATCTGGCGACAATCTCAGACGAATTTGATATGAAATACCGGTCTCTCTCTATATAAATCAATGAATGTAATTTTAAACACATCAAATTGGAAAAGTTTCCATTATCATCAGAAAACACCTTGTTTGTAGAATAGAACAATAAATCTAATATTTTTCTTCTAATATTCCGTTTTTCGCCAGTGTGTCGTAAATTAACTTCTTCTCCACATTTTAATTAATATTTTATAAAAATTGTATGATTTATAAACTAAAGTATGGGACAGAAATTGTTGAAACAAGTCAAAAGTCGATGAATCCCTCTCTATGTAAGCTTTTTAAAAGTTTTTAACAAAAATATCCAATTAAGATTATTAGAAAAATTAAGATAAATTGTTTACAATAGTTTGTACCAGTATCCGGAAAGAAATAGTATAGAAAAAAAACTGTAGTTATGGTGCTGTAACGTCCTGGGTATAGTATGCGTGGCATGAAGATAATTAAAACTAGGGATGTTACTAACAGTGATTTGACAGTAGCAGTTCTAACTGTGACTTCTACTGACGAATATCTGTGATTCAAAACTGTGATTGTGATTCAAACTGTGACTGAATCTGATTGATTGACTGCAAAGTATCTCTGGTCACTCGTAGCAACGGAATGCTTTTATTTATGTGTTGAATATTTTCAATAATACGATTTCGTCGAAGGAATACATAGCTAAGTCGGTAACGTCGTGGCCTTACAGTGCTCTAGTTTACAGTTCGAAGCCCAGTATTTTTTTCATCCAGATCAACTGGAATTTATTTAATAAAATGCACAACTGCCACTCTATAAACCTCCAATTATAAAATGAATTTTTCATTTTTATTCCGCCACTATGAGCCGTTTTTTATTTTTAGCCCGTAATTCATTTTTTAAAGGTACTTTTTCTCCTCAATAAATTAATATTGGTGACTAAGATGGTTTCAACTATATCGAAATTTTCATATAAATTAAACTTTATAATTAATTAAACATTAAAATCAAGAGATATACATTAGAATGCTTGATCATTTTGCTTCTAATTGAATTCAAATTATGGATTTTTAATCTTTAAATAAATATATATAATTGGCAAACCTATTTTTTATCTTTAAATCCGTTTCACTAAATAACCTTCATCCAAAATATTTGTTTGCTGAAGAAAAATGTTTTCATCGTAGTATGTGTAGCAAGACAATTTCCTTACATTTGATAATCTGACAATTTAAAAAAAAAAGTAATTTTTCTAAATCTCTAGTAACATTCGAATTAATTTGTATTGTTGTATTCGTGGTGGTGCAAAGACACAACAATTTTATTTGAGACGAAGAAAACACAAAACGAACAACATCAGAAAAGTCAAACCTTACTGTGAAAAATCTGTAGCTTTTGACTTGTTTCAACAATTTCTGTCCGATACTTTAGTTTATAAATCATACACTTTTTACAAAATATTAACTAAAATGTGGAGTAGTTCAGTTTCCACACAACACTGGAGTAACCACGTACTATTGTCAAAGGTCCGGAATCCACCCCGAAGACAAAAGATGAAGATATTCTCTTTAGTAGCACTTTAAAATTGATAAGCGGAGTGAAAGTATATAATTTATCTCTAAGACAAACAGGGAATATTCTAACGAGTAACATTATTATTTGTTTTGAAAACAGTCTGAAAAGGAATTCCAGAGAATCAGTGTTTACAAACAACAAATTATACGTTTCAAAAAATTAAACATTCAGTCATCAAAATTTTGTGTACTTGCATTACGATATTTCAGAATGCATTCTTTACCGCTGTAAACATTGCTGTGTTGATCCTCCCTCTGAAACGGTTTTTATCTTAAGAGACAAACTTTAAAGAAGGCAGAAACTCGTAAAACGTATTCTAATCACTAGCGAAATTAAATAAATATCTCCCTCCCCCCTCCCCCTCCTGTGATTTCGACTCATTCAAGTTATACTTTCAGAAGCACATAATTCCTTTTTTAGAATTAAAAACAATTTACAAGAGGTTAAACAGAACAATTTTAATTATATACAAACCAAAAAAAATAATAACAAGTTCTAGTCTTGTTACTCTATATAAAAAAACAACAAAATAAATAATGAGTGATAGTTTAAGAACGAACAAAAAATTGTTATTTAAAACAGAGAATTTAATATCTTTTTTTTGAACTCTCCTTAAAACTGTCCAGCTTCTTTTTTCTTTAGAAAAAGGCTCGGGAATCTGGTGACTCATAAACCAACATATTACCTTCTTAAACATCAGGTTAAAAATCCTCCAGAGAATTCCCAATCCGTCACTGACCAACTGGCACCGCTACCAAATAACCAAAACTCAGTCACAGCTTCCACTGCTACCGAATCACCGATCGCATTAACAGTATCAATATCAGCCAAGGTACCAGCTTAGCGATATCAGTTTAGTAACTGTTACAGAATCACTGATACCAAATCAATGGTACCGAATCACTGATACTGAATCACTGTTACCCAATCACTGATATTTTGATATTTGAGTAACAGGTATGAACTGTGATTCACAAGTATCTGTGATTGAGTAGCAGTTCTGTGATTTGCTTAACATCCCTAATTAAAACGACATTTAAAATTACAGCACATTTAATTAATTATAGAAGAATACATATAAGTTAAAACTATTTCGAGGCTAATAGATACTGTACAAATTAGGGTTTCAGTCCCGCGTCTTCAATCGGAGCAGAGTCCGCCCAAAGGGAAGGGGGTGCCCCCATCCGGTCATAAATTCATGGACCACCATGAAAGCTGTGGTCAGAGGGACCCCTACGGTTACTCTACAAACACAGCTACAAAAAAGAACCGAGTTGTATAAAATCAGTCATCAATAGAATTTATTTGAATTTTCTGTCTTTCAATTCTAGAACATCTGATAATTACGCCAGATGTCGCTTTACGCAAAAGGTAGTAAACGATTTGTTTATATAATAAATACTCACAATCAATGCTCCTAACATGTTCCGAACGAAGCACAGATGTTTCGGGAATTTGTGACCAAAGGTAAGTGGATTGACCTCTGATGACGAGCTGTTATTTATGTTGACGAGCTGTTCATTGCATTTCAAGCTTTAACGGACGCTACAGCTAAGTGTGCAATGAAATTGCATTTGTCAAACACATTTTTAGTAACTACTCAAATTTTACAGTTCAACGACAACACGCGTTAGATTTTAACTTCAAATCTCTATAAAAAGACTCCAAGAGAATTCATTTCTAATTCATTTAGACATTTGTTTTTACAAGTTAATCCATGGTTAAATAATATCTCATGTGTTATTATGTAGTTTCTGAATTTGCTCTAGTGCAAATAAGTCAGAAGGAATAATAAATGTGTACTTCTGGAATACAAATGTTCCCACACGATACATACAGGAAAAAGATACACGGGTACCGATGATAAGTTTAGTTATACCCCAAAGAAGAGATAGCGCTTAACGTAAGATGCAAATGGCATTCTGTTTAATATTATATATTTACCATCCTCAAAAAATTATCAAATACAAATGTAGTACATCAAGTGAATTAAAAATCGACTCCAAACATCGGTAAAACAGGGATAAATCAAAATGGCTCCCATCAATAATATTTTATATCCTGTAATTTGTTGTGGTTTATAACAATCAAAACCATTTTAATTTTAGAAGACTCAGCGAGCCCGTTCATAAAACTATGCAATCTAAACTGTCACGAGTAGAAATATTTAAAACAATTCAATAGATAAAAATGAAATATAGATCCTGGTAGACTTGTTTAAAAAAGCGTGTGTTTGGCTCAGGCTTGACGCTTCGAAAAAAAGGATGATATGCTATATGGTGTTTGTCGGAAAAGTAAAGTAAAGTAAGCTTATAAATCCGTGGCGTATATGTTTTCTGTGTTGGACTGAGCGATGAAAGTAATATATTTTAGTATCTACTAACTCCAAACCTGAACAAAAAATCTTGATTTTTCAAAAAATAGTCTAGCGTTTTGAATACTCAGATACTAAAACTATATTTTTTCTGAAACTATTTTTAATCAGTGCATTAAAAGCCAACATGAAATTCAGTTGGATGAATAATTTGTTTTAAAATCTATTATTTGCGCCTCTTTTGTATTAAAAGGGAAAAGACGAAGTTTAATGTCTATTAAAAGTTCCAAGTTTTTAAAATATAAATATATTTCGAGGTGATGATATTGGGATCCAGTCAAGTAATAGAAACCATGTTTCACTAAAAACTTGTCTCGGAACCTTTGTACAATCTTCTACACATGGTCCAATTTATATTGCCTTGCACATGTATGTGAAGATTGATGCATTTCAGTTGACTTCAATATCACAAGCTCATATTATCAGTTAACAAAACACATGACACCGAAAAATTTATTTTGATTTTGCATTTACTTTTAAATCAAACAAAAGAAGAAATTGAGATTGAATGAATTGAAGTTGCTGTATACATTTTTTTCATTTGGTTTGGTGCAGTAAATTTAACTTGTCCGTAGCTAAAAATGATCCATTTCCGTGTAAGAATTTTGAATTCTTGATTGTATATTTTCCCGCTTATACAACCAAATTTTCACCTTTGATTTCTTAACCCTTCTTTGCATAATGGTGGAAATTTCCATCTTAACATTTAATGCCCAAAAATTATATAAAAGAAAAAGTTCACTTTAAGTTGATCGTGTCTTGATACATTTTCAATGTCCATTGCATAAAAAAAACATAGCTGTCAAAAATAAGCAAGTGTCACTATCAGTAAAACGAGCTTGAAGTTGTCATTCCGCTGTTTGTTGTAGTTGCAATAAACGTATGATTTCGTTTTTAATTTGTTTTATTATATTTGAGTTTCTATTGCTAAAAAAGTGAAAATGAGTGGAAGAAAGGTTTCTAACATGTGTTCCTGTTATTTCTAGAGCAATTTCTGAAAACGTTTGCGTTTAATTTAAAAAATACCACATGATACCATCCTATTGCTTTTTGCTAAATTTATACTATAATTTGTTTAACCATTTTTCCTTTAATTTTGAACATGTATTATATCACCTTGATTTATTTCACCAATAAAGAAAAATCATGCAAAGAAGGATTAATTCCTTATGTTTAGCAAATTATGCTGTATCTTTTAATGAATTCAATTTCAGCAATAACCGTTGCAGATAATTCCAGCGTAGCAATGTCCGTTCACTGTTGGCAAAAACTCGATTTAGGATGTCTCGGTCCGGTGCAGCATCCAATGAAATGTTTTACTATAAAAATAAACATTTTGCAGTTAAAATTTGCTTGTTTCTGAATAATATTATAAGACTAATGTGAATGTATTACGACTATTTATTCCTTATATCTTCATTCGGATTTTACAAAGTTTTTCATCCTCCTTTTATAATATCATGAAATCTTTCTATTTTTTGAAAATTTTCATTTTTAAAGGTTTTACAAACCAAATTGTCTGCGAAAATTTAAATTCTACTTTTCGTATCTTTCCTCAGGATGCATATCGGGAAAATACAATTCAGTTTAGCCCTGTTTTGTTATTGAATCAATTAATTATGTGTTGACTAATCTCAATAATCAGGTATCAATTTTAAATTTGTTTTTCTCTGGAATTTTTGTTTACAAAGTGCGGAGAGAAATCGTGTAAGAAAAATAAGCATCCAGATATCACTTTTACATTAAGTACAGAAAACACGCTTCGCTACAAAAACACTACCGCCAGCTATATTTAGATTTACAGTAGGGATTATAAGCGCCGATACTTTTGAATCACATCTCCCTGACGTTTATCTTGAATATATCAAAATTACAGTGATTCAGTAGCTCTGTCACACCATCAAAGTTCCACAAAACTTGGTAACATTCCTAGATGGCTGCCTGAGCACAAGAACAATTCAGGGATTCGCATAACCCTAGATGTGTCAAGCGAATCACTGATACTTGAATCACAATTCTTATCTGTTACAGAAATATGAAAATAACAGTGATTTAGTAATAGTGATTGTTGAAACAGCAACTGAGAGTAGAGCGCCTATATAATAAAAGAGGCGACAAGGGACCAAATTTGGCCCAATGCCCATTCGCGGCAGCCATTTTTCTACCAGAATCGTCTCCAAGGGTTTTTTTCTTCCATCAGTTTCCCACATTTCTTCCTCACTCTTTCTTTTGGCGATAGTGTTAAAGTCCCGAAATTCGTATGCTCACAACTTATTGAAATAGTTTTAGTGAATATTAACAAGAAAAAGAAAAAAGTTATGCTTAGATCTTCAGTGTTAAATAAAATAGGATCTGATGTCTCTCTCAGGAACTTCATATTTTCTTTAAATTCTTTCCATGCTGTGTGATAGAAGTTTACGCATTAATTTTATAACATTAAATGTTGTTGGTGTTGTCAAAAATCAAAATCGGAACGCCATTTTCCACAGAATCAGTAATATGACTTACTCATCAAACATTTATTGCGTAAGATACACGCAGTGCCTAGATGATCTGTTGATGATAAATGTGATTATCTGATATTAAGAAAGTAAGGGAGAGAGCGAACGCAGACCCCGCTATCAAAAATTCTGTACGCCAAGCTTCCACACATAGTGGAAATGGCGAACTCGAACCCACCGTAGTTCAATGGTGGGGTCACTGCTACTACCTGGATCTGGGAAACTTTCTAGGTGATGAAGGCCATACCAGATCCGGGTCAGTATGAAAGGTAGTGAAACATTTGAACATATTAAATGAGATAGGCAGTTTTCTGTAGTGGTGGCTAACAAACTGTTTGCAATAAAAAAAATCAGTCCACCAGTGGTCGTATGTCAGGACGAATACAACCAAATGAGTTTTACAAACATTCAATCTCCCCCTTTTGAATGCTGGAAGCTCTCTAATCTAGTAATGAATTTTTTTTAAAGCAGAGAAAACACCCCTGAAAAACCCCTAAATTTCGAAAAGCTGCTAACAGATGGCGCTGTATGTACCTGAAAACAATTTTAATAAATATTTAACGATTCCGATATTACAGAAAAGAACTAACTAAAACCAGTCACCAATTTTATTTGTTTAGCTTCTCTTCGCTCGAGTCGACGCAGGAAATGAATCTGGCGACAATCTCAGACGAATTTGATATGAAATACCGGTCTCTCTATATATAAATCAATGAATGTAATTTTAAACACATCAAATTGGAAAAGTTTCCATTATCATCAGAAAACACCTTGTTTGTAGAATAGAACAATAAATCTAATATTTTTCTTCTAATATTCCGTTTTTCGCCAGTGTGTCGTAAATTAACTTCTTCTCCACATTTTAATTAATATTTTATAAAAATTGTATGATTTATAAACTAAAGTATGGGACAGAAATTGTTGAAACAAGTCAAAAGTCGATGAATCCCTCTATGTAAGCTTTTTAAAAGTTTTTAACAAAAATATCCAATTAAGATTATTAGAAAAATTAAGATAAATTGTTTACAATAGTTTGTACCAGTATCCGGAAAGAAATAGTATAGAAAAAAAAACTGTAGTTATGGTGCTGTAACGTCCTGGGTATAGTATGCGTGGCATGAAGATAATTAAAACTAGGGATGTTACTAACAGTGATTTGACAGTAGCAGTTCTAACTGTGACTTCTACTGACGAATATCTGTGATTCAAAACTGTGATTGTGATTCAAACTGTGACTGAATCTGATTGATTGACTGCAAAGTATCTCTGGTAACTCGTAGCAACGGAATGCTTTTATTTATGTGTTGAATATTTTCAATAATACGATTTCGTCGAAGGAATACATAGCTAAGTCGGTAACGTCGTGGCCTTACAGTGCTCTAGTTTACAGTTCGAAGCCCAGTATTTTTTTCATCCAGATCAACTGGAATTTATTTAATAAAATGCACAACTGCCACTCTATAAACCTTCAATTATAAAATGAATTTTTAATTTTATTCCGCCACTATGAGCCGTTTTTTATTTTTAGCCCGTAATTCATTTTTTAAAGGTACTTTTTCTCCTCAATAAATTAATATTGGTGACTAAGATGGTTTCAACTATATCGAAATTTTCATATAAATTAAACTTTATAATTAATTAAACATTAAAATCAAGAGATATACATTAGAATGCTTGATCATTTTGCTTCTAATTGAATTCAAATTATGGATTTTTAATCTTTAAATAAATATATATAATTGGCAAACCTATTTTTTATCTTTAAATCCGTTTCACTAAATAACCTTCATCCAAAATATTTGTTTGCTGAAGAAAAAAGTTTTCATCGTAGTATGTGTAGCAAGACAATTTCCTTACATTTGATAATCTGACAATTTAAAAAAAAAAGTAATTTTTCTAAATCTCTAGTAACATTCGAATTAATTTGTATTGTTGTATTCGTGGTGGTGCAAAGACACAACAATTTTATTTGAGACGAAGAAAACACAAAACGAACAACATCAGAAAAGTCAAACCTTACTGTGAAAAATCTGTAGCTTTTGACTTGTTTCAACAATTTCTGTCCGATACTTTAGTTTATAAATCATACACTTTTTACAAAATATTAACTAAAATGTGGAGTAGTTCAGTTTCCACACAACACTGGAGTAACCACGTACTATTGTCAAAGGTCCGGAATCCACCCCGAAGACAAAAGATGAAGATATTCTCTTTAGTAGCACTTTAAAATTGATAAGCGGAGTGAAAGTATATAATTTATCTCTAAGACAAACAGGGAATATTCTAACGAGTAACATTATTATTTGTTTTGAAAACAGTCTGAAAAGGAATTCCAGAGAATCAGTGTTTACAAACAACAAATTATACGTTTCAAAAAATTAAACATTCAGTCATCAAAATTTTGTGTACTTGCATTACGATATTTCAGAATGCATTCTTTACCGCTGTAAACATTGCTGTGTTGATCCTCCCTCTGAAACGGTTTCATCTTAAGAGACAAACTTTAAAGAAGGCAGAAACTCGTAAAACGTATTCTAATCACTAGCGAAATGAAATAAATATCTCCCTCCCCCCTCCCCCTCCTGTGATTTCGACTCATTCAAGTTATACTTTCAGAAGCACATAATTCCTTTTTTAGAATTAAAAACAATTTACAAGAGGTTAAACAGAACAATTTTAATTATATACAAACCAAAAAAAATAAAAACAAGTTCTAGTCTTGTTACTCTATATAAAAAAACAACAAAATAAATAATGAGTGATAGTTTAAGAACGAACAAAAAATTGTTATTTAAAACAGAGAATTTAATATCTTTTTTTTGAACTCTCCTTAAAACTGTCCAGCTTCTTTTTTCTTTAGAAAAAGGCTCGGGAATCTGGTGACTCATAAACCAACATATTACCTTCTTAAACATCAGGTTAAAAATCCTCCAGAGAATTCCCAATCCGTCACTGACCAACTGGCACCGCTACCAAATAACCAAAACTCAGTCACAGCTTCCACTGCTACCGAATCACCGATCGCTTTAACAGTATCAATATCAGCCAAGGTACCAGCTTAGCGATATCAGTTTAGTAACTGTTACCGAATCACTGATACCAAATCAATGGTACCGAATCACTGATACTGAATCACTGTTACCCAATCACTGATATTTTGATATTTGAGTAACAGGTATGAACTGTGATTCACAAGTATCTGTGATTGAGTAGCAGTTCTGTGATTTGCTTAACATCCCTAATTAAAACGACATTTAAAATTACAGCACATTTAATTAATTATAGAAGAATACATATAAGTTAAAATTATTTCGAGGCTAATAGATACTGTACAAATTAGGGTTTCAGTCCCGCGTCTTCAATCGGAGCAGAGTCCGCCAAAAGGGAAGGGGGTGCCCCCATCCGGTCATAAATTCATGGACCACCATGAAAGCTGTGGTCAGAGGGACCCCTACGGTTACTCTACAAACACAGCTACAAAAAAGAACCGAGTTGTATAAAATCAGTCATCAATAGAATTTATTTGAATTTTCTGTCTTTCAATTCTAGAACATGTGATAATTACGCCAGATGTCGCTTTACGCAAAAGGTAGTAAACGATTTGTTTATATAATAAATACTCACAATCAATGCTCCTAACATGTTCCGAACAAAGCACAGATGTTTCGGGAATTTGTGACCAAAGGTAAGTGGATTGACCTCTGATGACGAGCTGTTATTTATGTTGACGAGCTGTTCATTGCATTTCAAGCTTTAACGGACGCTACAGCTAAGTGTGCAATGAAATTGCATTTGTCAAACACATTTTTAGTAACTACTCAAATTTTACAGTTCAACGACAACACGTTAGATTTTAACTTCAAATCTCTATAAAAAGACTCCAAGAAAATGCATTTCTAATTCATTTAGACATTTGTTTTTACAAGTTAATCCATGGTTAAATAATATCTCATGTGTTATTATGTAGTTTCTGAATTTGCTCTAGTGCAAATAAGTCAGAAGGAATAATAAATGTGTACTTCTGGAATACAAATGTTCCCACACGATACATACAGGAAAAAGATACACGGGTACCGATGATAAGTTTAGTTATACCCCAAAGAAGAGATAGCGCTCAACGTAAGATGCAAATGGCATTCTGTTTAATATTATATATTTACCATCCTCAAAAAATGATCAAATACAAATGTAGTACATCAAGTGAATTAAAAATCGACTCCAAACATCGGTAAAACAGGGATAAATCAAAATGGCTCCCATCAATAATATTTTATATCCTGTAATTTGTTGTGGTTTATAACAATCAAAACCATTTTAATTTTAGAAGACTCAGCGAGCCCGTTCATAAAACTATGCAATCTAAACTGTCACGAGTAGAAATATTTAAAACAATTCAATAGATAAAAATGAAATATAGATCCTGGTAGACTTGTTTAAAAAAGCGTGTGTTTGGCTCAGGCTTGACGCTTCGAAAAAAAGGATGATATGCTATATGGTGTTTGTCGGAAAAGTAAAGTAAAGTAAGCTTATAAATCCGTGGCGTATATGTTTTCTGTGTTGGACTGAGCGATGAAAGTAATATATTTTAGTATCTACTAACTCCAAACCTGAACAAAAAATCTTGATTTTTCAAAAAATAGTCTAGCGTTTTGAATACTCAGATACTAAAACTATATTTTTTCTGAAACTATTTTTAATCAGTGCATTAAAAGCCAACATGAAATTCAGTTGGATGAATAATTTGTTTTAAAATCTATTATTTGCGCCTCTTTTGTATTAAAAGGGAAAAGACGAAGTTTAATGTCTATTAAAAGTTCCAAGTTTTTAAAATATAAATATATTTCGAGGTGATGATATTGTGATCCAGTCAAGTAATAGAAACCATGTTTCACTAAAAACTTGTCTCGGAACCTTTGTACAATCTTCTACACATGGTCCAATTTATATTGCCTTGCACATGTATGTGAAGATTGATGCATTTCAGTTGACTTCAATATCACAAGCTCATATTATCAGTTAACAAAACACATGACACCGAAAAATTTATTTTGATTTTGCATTTACTTTTAAATCAAACAAAAGAAGAAATTGAGATTTAATGAATTGAAGTTGCTGTATACATTTTTTTCATTTGGTTTGGTGCAGTAAATTTAACTTGTCCGGAGCTAAAAATGATCCATTTCCGTGTAAGAATTTTGAATTCTTGATTGTATATTTTCCCGCTTATACAACCAAATTTTCACCTTTGATTTCTTAACCCTTCTTTGCATAATGGTGGAAATATCCATCTTAACATTGAATGCCCAAAAATTATATAAAAGAACAAGTTCACTTTAAGTTGATCGTGTCTTGATACCTTTTCAATGTCCATTGCATAAAAAAAACATAGCTGTCAAAAATAAGCAAGTGTCACTATCAGTAAAACGAGCTTGAAGTTGTCATTCCGCTGTTTGTTGTAGTTGCAATAAACGTATGATTTCGTTTTTAATTTGTTTTATTATATTTGAGTTTCTATTGCTAAAAAAGTGAAAATGAGTGGAAGAAAGGTTTCTAACATGTGTTCCTGTTATTTCTAGAGCAATTTCTGAAAACGTTTGCGTTTAATTTAAAAAATACCACATGATACCATCCTATTGCTTTTTGCTAAATTTATACTATAATTTGTTTAACCATTTTTCCTTTAATTTTGAACATGTATTATATCACCTTGATTTATTTCACCAATAAAGAAAAATCATGCAAAGAAGGATTAATTCCTTATGTTTAGCAAATTATGCTGTATCTTTTAATGAATTCAATTTCAGCAATAACCGTTGCAGATAATTCCAGCGTAGCAATGTCCGTTCACTGTTGGCAAAAACTCGATTTAGGATGTCTCGGTCCGGTGCAGCATCCAATGAAATGTTTTACTATAAAAATAAACATTTTGCAGTTAAAATTTGCTTGTTTCTGAATAATATTATAAGACTAATGTGAATGTATTACGACTATTTATTCCTTATATCTTCATTCGGATTTTACAAAGTTTTTCATCCTCCTTTTATAATATCATGAAATCTTTCTATTTTTTGAAAATTTTCATTTTTAAAGGTTTTACAAACCAGACTGTCTGCGAAAATTTAAATTCTACTTTTCGTATCTTTCCTCAGGATGCATATCGGGAAAATACAATTCAGTTTAGCCCTGTTTTGTTATTGAATCAATTAATTAGGTGTTGACTAATCTCAATAATCAGGTATCAATTTTAAATTTGTTTTTCTCTGGAATTTTTGTTTACAAAGTGCGGAAATCGTGTAAGAAAAATAAGCATCCAGATATCACTTTTACATTAAGTACAGAAAACACGCTTCGCTACAAAAACACTACCGCCAGCTATATTTAGATTTAGAGTAGGGATTATAAGCGCCGATACTTTTGAATCACATCTCCCTGACGTTTATCTTGAATATATCAAAATTACAGTGATTCAGTAGCTCTGTCACACCATCAAAGTTCCACAAAACTTGGTAACATTCCTAGATGGCTGCCTGAGCACAAGAACAATTCAGGGATTCGCATAACCCTAGATGTGTCAAGCGAATCACTGATACTTGAATCACAATTCTTATCTGTTACAGAAATATGAAAATAACAGTGATTTAGTAATAGTGATTGTTGAAACAGCAACTGAGAGTAGAGCGCCTATATAATAAAAGAGGCGACAAGGGACCAAATTTGGCCCAATGCCCATTCGCGGCAGCCATTTTTCTACCAGAATCGTCTCCAAGGGTTTTTTTCTTCCATCAGTTTCCCACATTTCTTCCTCACTCTTTCTTTTGGAGATAGTGTTAAAGTCCCGAAATTCGTATGCTCACAACTTATTGAAATAGTTTTAGTGAATATTAACAAGAAAAAGAAAAAAGTTATGCTTAGATCTTCAGTGTTAAATAAAATAGGATCTGATGTCTCTCTCAGGAACTTCATATTTTCTTTAAATTCTTTCCATGCTGTGTGATAGAAGTTTACGCATTAATTTTATAACATTAAATGTTGTTGGTGTTGTCAAAAATCAAAATCGGAACGCCATTTTCCACAGAATCAGTAATATTACTTACTCATCAAACATTTATTGCGTAAGATACACGCAGTGCCTAGATGGTCTGTTGATGATAAATGTGATTATCTGATATTAAGAAAGTAAGGGAGAGCGCGAACGCAGACCCCGCTATCAAAAATTCTGTACGCCAAGCTTCCACACATTGTGGAAACGGCGAACTCGAACCCACCGTAGTTCAATGGTGGGGTCACTGCTACTACCTGGATCTGGGAAACTTTCTAGGTGATGAAGGCCATTCCAGATCCGGGTCAGTATGAAAGGTAGTGAAACATTTGAACATATTAAATGAGATAGGCAGTTTTCTGTAGTGGTGGCTAACAAACTGTTTGCAAGAAAAAAAAATCAATCCACCAGTGGTCGTATCTCAGGAAGAATACAACCAAATGAGTTTTACAAACATTCAATCTCCCCCCTTTGAATGCTGGAAGCTCTCTAACCTAGTAATGAATTTTTTTTTAAACAGAGAAAACACCCCTGAAAAACCCCTAAATTTCGAAAAGCTGCTAACAGATGGCGCTGTATGTACCTGAAAACAATTTTAATAAATATTTAACGATTCCGATATTACAGAAAAGAACTAACTAAAACCAGTCACCAATTTTATTTGTTTAGCTTCTCTTCGCTCGAGTCGACGCAGGAAATGAATCTGGCGACAATCTCAGACGAATTTGATATGAAATACCGGTCTCTCTATATATAAATCAATGAATGTAATTTTAAACACATCAAATTGGAAAAGTTTCCATTATCATCAGAAAACACCTTGTTTGTAGAATAGAACAATAAATCTAATATTTTTCTTCTAATATTCCGTTTTTAATTTAAGAATAGTCCGTAGTTACGCCAGTGTGTCGTAAATTAACTTCTTCTCCACATTTTAATTAATATTTTATAAAAATTGTATGATTTATAAACTAAAGTATGGGACAGAAATTGTTGAAACAAGTCAAAAGTCGATGAATCCCTCTCTATGTAAGCTTTTTAAAAGTTTTTAACAAAAATATCCAATTAAGATTATTAGAAAAATTAAGATAAATTGTTTACAATAGTTTGTACCAGTATCCGGAAAGAAATAGTATAGAAAAAAAACTGTAGTTATGGTGCTGTAACGTCCTGGGTATAGTATGCGTGGCATGAAGATAATTAAAACTAGGGATGTTACTAACAGTGATTTGACAGTAGCAGTTCTAACTGTGACTTCTACTGACGAATATCTGTGATTCAAAACTGTGATTGTGATTCAAACTGTGACTGAATCTGATTGATTGACTGCAAAGTATCTCTGGTCACTCGTAGCAACGGAATGCTTTTATTTATGTGTTGAATATTTTCAATAATACGATTTCGTCGAAGGAATACATAGCTAAGTCGGTAACGTCGTGGCCTTACAGTGCTCTAGTTTACAGTTCGAAGCCCAGTATTTTTTTCATCCAGATCAACTGGAATTTATTTAATAAAATGCACAACTGCCACTCTATAAACCTTCAATTATAAAATGAATTTTTCATTTTTATTCCGCCACTATGAGCCGTTTTTTATTTTTAGCCCGTAATTCATTTTTTAAGGTACTTTTTCTCCTCAATAAATTAATATTGGTGACTAAGATGGTTTCAACTATATCGAAATTTTCATATAAATTAAACTTTATAATTAATTAAACATTAAAATCAAGAGATATACATTAGAATGCTTGATCATTTTGCTTCTAATTGAATTCAAATTATGGATTTTTAATCTTTAAATAAATATATATAATTGGCAAACCAATTTTTTATCTTTAAATCCGTTTCACTAAATAACCTTCATCCAAAATATTTGTTTGCTGAAGAAAAAAGTTTTCATCGTAGTATGTGTAGCAAGACAATTTCCTTACATTTGATAATCTGACAATTTAAAAAAAAAAGTAATTTTTCTAAATCTCTAGTAACATTCGAATTAATTTGTATTGTTGTATTCGTGGTGGTGCAAAGACACAACAATTTTATTTGAGACGAAGAAAACACAAAACGAACAACATCAGAAAAGTCAAACCTTACTGTGAAAAATCTGTAGCTTTTGACTTGTTTCAACAATTTCTGTCCGATACTTTAGTTTATAAATCATACACTTTTTACAAAATATTAACTAAAATGTGGAGTAGTTCAGTTTCCACACAACACTGGAGTAACCACGTACTATTGTCAAAGGTCCGGAATCCACCCCGAAGACAAAAGATGAAGATATTCTCTTTAGTAGCACTTTAAAATTGATAAGCGGAATGAAAGTATATAATTTATCTCTAAGACAAACAGGGAATATTCTAACGAGTAACATTATTATTTGTTTTGAAAACAGTCTGAAAAGGAATTCCAGAGAATCAGTGTTTACAAACAACAAATTATACGTTTTAAAAAATTAAACATTCAGTCATCAAAATTTTGTGTACTTGCATTACGATATTTCAGAATGCATTCTTTACCGCTGTAAACATTGCTGTGTTGATCCTCCCTCTGAAACGGTTTCATCTTAAGAGACAAACTTTAAAGAAGGCAGAAACTCGTAAAACGTATTCTAATCACTAGCGAAATGAAATAAATATCTCCCTCCCCCCTCCCCCTCCTGTGATTTCGACTCATTCAAGTTATACTTTCAGAAGCACATAATTCCTTTTTTAGAATTAAAAACAATTTACAAGAGGTTAAACAGAACAATTTTAATTATATACAAACCAAAAAAAATAAAAACAAGTTCTAGTCTTGTTACTCTATATAAAAAAACAACAAAATAAATAATGAGTGATAGTTTAAGAACGAACAAAAAATTGTTATTTAAAACAGAGAATTTAATATCTTTTTTTTGAACTCTCCTTAAAACTGTCCAGCTTCTTTTTTCTTTAGAAAAAGGCTCGGGAATCTGGTGACTCATAAACCAACATATTACCTTCTTAAACATCAGGTTAAAAATCCTCCAGAGAATTCCCAATCCGTCACAGACCAACTGGCACCGCTACCAAATAACCAAAACTCAGTCACAGCTTCCACTGCTACCGAATCACCGATCGCATTAACAGTATCAATATCAGCCAAGGTACCAGCTTAGCGATATCAGTTTAGTAACTGTTACCGAATCACTGATACCAAATCAATGGTACCGAATCACTGATACTGAATCACTGTTACCCAATCACTGATATTTTGATATTTGAGTAACAGGTATGAACTGTGATTCACAAGTATCTGTGATTGAGTAGCAGTTCTGTGATTTGCTTAACATCCCTAATTAAAACGACATTTAAAATTACAGCACATTTAATTAATTATAGAAGAATACATATAAGTTAAAACTATTTAGAGGCTAATAGATACTGTACAAATTAGGGTTTCAGTCCCGCGTCTTCAATCGGAGCAGAGTCCGCCCAAAGGGAAGGGGGTGCCCCCATCCGGTCATAAATTCATGGACCACCATGAAAGCTGTGGTAAGAGGGACCCCTACGGTTACTCTACAAACACAGCTACAAAAAAGAACCGAGTTGTATAAAATCAGTCATCAATAGAATTTATTTGAATTTTCTGTCTTTCAATTCTAGAACATGTGATAATTACGCCAGATGGCGCTTTACGCAAAAGGTAGTAAACGATTTGTTTATATAATAAATACTCACAATCAATGCTCCTAACATGTTCCGAACAAAGCACAGATGTTTCTGGAATTTGTGACCAAAGGTAAGTGGATTGACCTCTGATGACGAGCTGTTATTTATGTTGACGAGCTGTTCATTGCATTTCAAGCTTTAACGGACGCTACAGCTAAGTGTGCAATGAAATTGCATTTGTCAAACACATTTTTAGTAACTACTCAAATTTTACAGTTCAACGACAACACGTTAGATTTTAACTTCAAATCTCTATAAAAAGACTCCAAGAAAATGCATTTCTAATTCATTTAGACATTTGTTTTTACAAGTTAATCCATGGTTAAATAATATCTCATGTGTTATTATGTAGTTTCTGAATTTGCTCTAGTGCAAATAAGTCAGAAGGAATAATAAATGTGTACTTCTGGAATACAAATGTTCCCACACGATACATACAGGAAAAAGATACACGGGTACCGATGATAAGTTTAGTTATACCCCAAAGAAGAGATAGCGCTCAACGTAAGATGCAAATGGCATTCTGTTTAATATTATATATTTACCATCCTCAAAAAATGATCAAATACAAATGTAGTACATCAAGTGAATTAAAAATCGACTCCAAACATCGGTAAAACAGGGATAAATCAAAATGGCTCCCATCAATAATATTTTATATCCTGTAATTTGTTGTGGTTTATAACAATCAAAACCATTTTAATTTTAGAAGACTCAGCGAGCCCGTTCATAAAACTATGCAATCTAAACTGTCACGAGTAGAAATATTTAAAACAATTCAATAGATAAAAATGAAATATAGATCCTGGTAGACTTGTTTAAAAAAGCGTGTGTTTGGCTCAGGCTTGACGCTTCGAAAAAAAGGATGATATGCTATATGGTGTTTGTCGGAAAAGTAAAGTAAAGTAAGCTTATAAATCCGTGGCGTATATGTTTTCTGTGTTGGACTGAGCGATGAAAGTAATATATTTTAGTATCTACTAACTCCAAACCTGAACAAAAAATCTTGATTTTTCAAAAAATAGTCTAGCGTTTTGAATACTCAGATACTAAAACTATATTTTTTCTGAAACTATTTTTAATCAGTGCATTAAAAGCCAACATGAAATTCAGTTGGATGAATAATTTGTTTTAAAATCTATTATTTGCGCCTCTTTTGTATTAAAAGGGAAAAGACGAAGTTTAATGTCTATTAAAAGTTCCAAGTTTTTAAAATATAAATATATTTCGAGGTGATGATATTGTGATCCAGTCAAGTAATAGAAACCATGTTTCACTAAAAACTTGTCTCGGAACCTTTGTACAATCTTCTACACATGGTCCAATTTATATTGCCTTGCACATGTATGTGAAGATTGATGCATTTCAGTTGACTTCAATATCACAAGCTCATATTATCAGTTAACAAAACACATGACACCGAAAAATTTATTTTGATTTTGCATTTACTTTTAAATCAAACAAAAGAAGAAATTGAGATTTAATGAATTGAAGTTGCTGTATACATTTTTTTCATTTGGTTTGGTGCAGTAAATTTAACTTGTCCGTAGCTAAAAATGATCCATTTCCGTGTAAGAATTTTGAATTCTTGATTGTATATTTTCCCGCTTATACAACCAAATTTTCACCTTTGATTTCTTAACCCTTCTTTGCATAATGGTGGAAATTTCCATCTTAACATTGAATGCCCAAAAATTATATAAAAGAACAAGTTCACTTTAAGTTGATCGTGTCTTGATACCTTTTCAATGTCCATTGCATAAAAAAAACATAGCTGTCAAAAATAAGCAAGTGTCACTATCAGTAAAACGAGCTTGAAGTTGTCATTCCGCTGTTTGTTGTAGTTGCAATAAACGTATGATTTCGTTTTTAATTTGTTTTATTATATTTGAGTTTCTATTGTGCTAAAAAAGTGAAAATGAGTGGAAGAAAGGTTTCTAACATGTGTTCCTGTTATTTCTAGAGCAATTTCTGAAAACGTTTGCGTTTAATTTAAAAAATACCACATGATACCATCCTATTGCTTTTTGCTAAATTTATACTATAATTTGTTTAACCATTTTTCCTTTAATTTTGAACATGTATTATATCACCTTGATTTATTTCACCAATAAAGAAAAATCATGCAAAGAAGGATTAATTCCTTATGTTTAGCAAATTATGCTGTATCTTTTAATGAATTCAATTTCAGCAATAACCGTTGCAGATAATTCCAGCGTAGCAATGTCCGTTCACTGTTGGCAAAAACTCGATTTAGGATGTCTCGGTCCGGTGCAGCATCCAATGAAATGTTTTACTATAAAAATAAACATTTTGCAGTTAAAATTTGCTTGTTTCTGAATAATATTATAAGACTAATGTGAATGTATTACGACTATTTATTCCTTATATCTTCATTCGGATTTTACAAAGTTTTTCATCCTCCTTTTATAATATCATGAAATCTTTCTATTTTTTGAAAATTTTCATTTTTAAAGGTTTTACAAACCAGACTGTCTGCGAAAATTTAAATTCTACTTTTCGTATCTTTCCTCAGGATGCATATCGGGAAAATACAATTCAGTTTAGCCCTGTTTTGTTATTGAATCAATTAATTAGGTGTTGACTAATCTCAATAATCAGGTATCAATTTTAAATTTGTTTTTCTCTGGAATTTTTGTTTACAAAGTGCGCGCGGAGAAATCGTGTAAGAAAAATAAGCATCCAGATATCACTTTTACATTAAGTACAGAAAACACGCTTCGCTACAAAAACACTACCGCCAGCTATATTTAGATTTACAGTAGGGATTATAAGCGCCGATACTTTTGAATCACATCTCCCTGACGTTTATCTTGAATATATCAAAATTACAGTGATTCAGTAGCTCTGTCACACCATCAAAGTTCCACAAAACTTGGTAACATTCCTAGATGGCTGCCTGAGCACAAGAACAATTCAGGGATTCGCATAACCCTAGATGTGTCAAGCGAATCACTGATACTTGAATCACAATTCTTATCTGTTACAGAAATATGAAAATAACAGTGATTTAGTAATAGTGATTGTTGAAACAGCAACTGAGAGTAGAGCGCCTATATAATAAAAGAGGCGACAAGGGACCAAATTTGGCCCAATGCCCATTCGCGGCAGCCATTTTTCTACCAGAATCGTCTCCAAGGGTTTTTTTCTTCCATCAGTTTCCCACATTTCTTCCTCACTCTTTCTTTTGGCGATAGTGTTAAAGTCCCGAAATTCGTATGCTCACAACTTATTGAAATAGTTTTAGTGAATATTAACAAGAAAAAGAAAAAAGTTATGCTTAGATCTTCAGTGTTAAATAAAATAGGATCTGATGTCTCTCTCAGGAACTTCATATTTTCTTTAAATTCTTTCCATGCTGTGTGATAGAAGTTTACGCATTAATTTTATAACATTAAATGTTGTTGGTGTTGTCAAAAATCAAAATCGGAACGCCATTTTCCACAGAATCAGTAATATTACTTACTCATCAAACATTTATTGCGTAAGATACACGCAGTGCCTAGATGATCTGTTGATGATAAATGTGATTATCTGATATTAAGAAAGTAAGGGAGAGAGCGAACGCAGACCCCGCTATCAAAAATTCTGTACGCCAAGCTTCCACACATAGTGGAAATGGCGAACTCGAACCCACCGTAGTTCAATGGTGGGGTCACTGCTACTACCTGGATCTGGGAAACTTTCTAGGTGATGAAGGCCATACCAGATCCGGGTCAGTATGAAAGGTAGTGAAACATTTGAACATATTAAATGAGATAGGCAGTTTTCTGTAGTGGTGGCTAACAAACTGTTTGCAATAAAAAAAATCAGTCCACCAGTGGTCGTATGTCAGGAAGAATACAACCAAATGAGTTTTACAAACATTCAATCTCCCCCTTTTGAATGCTGGAAGCTCTCTAACCTAGTAATGAATTTTTTTAAAAGCAGAGAAAACACCCCTGAAAAACCCCTAAATTTCGAAAAGCTGCTAACAGATGGCGCTGTATGTACCTGAAAACAATTTTAATAAATATTTAACGATTCCGATATTACAGAAAAGAACTAACTAAAACCAGTCACCAATTTTATTTGTTTAGCTTCTCTTCGCTCGAGTCGACGCAGGAAATGAATCTGGCGACAATCTCAGACGAATTTGATATGAAATACCGGTCTCTCTATATATAAATCAATGAATGTAATTTTAAACACATCAAATTGGAAAAGTTTCCATTATCATCAGAAAACACCTTGTTTGTAGAATAGAACAATAAATCTAATATTTTTCTTCTAATATTCCGTTTTTATTTTAAGAATAGTCCGTAGTTACGCCAGTGTGTCGTAAATTAACTTCTTCTCCACATTTTAATTAATATTTTATAAAAATTGTATGATTTATAAACTAAAGTATGGGACAGAAATTGTTGAAACAAGTCAAAAGTCGATGAATCCCTCTCTATGTAAGCTTTTTAAAAGTTTTTAACAAAAATATCCAATTAAGATTATTAGAAAAATTAAGATAAATTGTTTACAATAGTTTGTACCAGTATCCGGAAAGAAATAGTATAGAAAAAAAACTGTAGTTATGGTGCTGTAACGTCCTGGGTATAGTATGCGTGGCATGAAGATAATTAAAACTAGGGATGTTACTAACAGTGATTTGACAGTAGCAGTTCTAACTGTGACTTCTACTGACGAATATCTGTGATTCAAAACTGTGATTGTGATTCAAACTGAGACTGAATCTGATTGATTGACTGCAAAGTATCTCTGGTCACTCGTAGCAACGGAATGCTTTTATTTATGTGTTGAATATTTTCAATAATACGATTTCGTCGAAGGAATACATAGCTAAGTCGGTAACGTCGTGGCCTTACAGTGCTCTAGTTTACAGTTCGAAGCCCAGTATTTTTTTCATCCAGATCAACTGGAATGTATTTAATAAAATGCACAACTGCCACTCTATAAACCTTCAATTATAAAATGAATTTTTCATTTTTATTCCGCCACTATGAGCCGTTTTTTATTTTTAGCCCGTAATTCATTTTTTAAAGGTACTTTTTCTCCTCAATAAATTAATATTGGTGACTAAGATGGTTTCAACTATATCGAAATTTTCATATAAATTAAACTTTATAATTAATTAAACATTAAAATCAAGAGATATACATTAGAATGCTTGATCATTTTGCTTCTAATTGAATTCAAATTATGGATTTTTAATCTTTAAATAAATATATATAATGGGCAAACATATTTTTTATCTTTAAATCCGTTTCACTAAATAACCTTCATCCAAAATATTTGTTTGCTGAAGAAAAATGTTTTCATCGTAGTATGTGTAGCAAGACAATTTCCTTACATTTGATAATCTGAAAATTTAAAAAAAAAAGTAATTTTTCTAAATCTCTAGTAACATTCGAATTAATTTGTATTGTTGTATTCGTGGTGGTGCAAAGACACAACAATTTTATTTGAGACGAAGAAAACACAAAACGAACAACATCAGAAAAGTCAAACCTTACTGTGAAAAATCTGTAGCTTTTGACTTGTTTCAACAATTTCTGTCCGATACTTTAGTTTATAAATCATACACTTTTTACAAAATATTAACTAAAATGTGGAGTAGTTCAGTTTCCACACAACACTGGAGTAACCACGTACTATTGTCAAAGGTCCGGAATCCACCCCGAAGACAAAAGATGAAGATATTCTCTTTAGTAGCACTTTAAAATTGATAAGCGGAGTGAAAGTATATAATTTATCTCTAAGACAAACAGGGAATATTCTAACGAGTAACATTATTATTTGTTTTGAAAACAGTCTGAAAAGGAATTCCAGAGAATCAGTGTTTACAAACAACAAATTATACGTTTTAAAAAATTAAACATTCAGTCATCAAAATTTTGTGTACTTGCATTACGATATTTCAGAATGCATTCTTTACCGCTGTAAACATTGCTGTGTTGATCCTCCCTCTGAAACGGTTTCATCTTAAGAGACAAACTTTAAAGAAGGCAGAAACTCGTAAAACGTATTCTAATCACTAGCGAAATGAAATAAATATCTCCCTCCCCCCTCCCCCTCCTGTGATTTCGACTCATTCAAGTTATACTTTCAGAAGCACATAATTCCTTTTTTAGAATTAAAAACAATTTACAAGAGGTTAAACAGAACAATTTTAATTATATACAAACCAAAAAAATAAAAACAAGTTCTAGTCTTGTTACTCTATATAAAAAAACAACAAAATAAATAATGAGTGATAGTTTAAGAACGAACAAAAAATTGTTATTTAAAACAGAGAATTTAATATCTTTTTTTTGAACTCTCCTTAAAACTGTCCAGCTTCTTTTTTCTTTAGAAAAAGGCTCGGGAATCTGGAGACTCATAAACCAACATATTACCTTCTTAAACATCAGGTTAAAAATCCTCCAGAGAATTCCCAATCCGTCACAGACCAACTGGCACCGCTACCAAATAACCAAAACTCAGTCACAGCTTCCACTGCTACCGAATCACCGATCGCATTAACAGTATCAATATCAGCCAAGGTACCAGCTTAGCGATATCAGTTTAGTAACTGTTACCGAATCACTGATACCAAATCAATGGTACCGAATCACTGATACTGAATCACTGTTACCCAATCACTGATATTTTGATATTTGAGTAACAGGTATGAACTGTGATTCACAAGTATCTGTGATTGAGTAGCAGTTCTGTGATTTGCTTAACATCCCTAATTAAAACGACATTTAAAATTACAGCACATTTAATTAATTATAGAAGAATACATATAAGTTAAAACTATTTCGAGGCTAATAGATACTGTACAAATTAGGGTTTCAGTCCCGCGTCTTCAATCGGAGCAGAGTCCGCCCAAAGGGAAGGGGGTGCCCCCATTCGGTCATAAATTCATGGACCACCATGATAGCTGTGGTCAGAGGGACCCCTACCGTGACTCTACAAACACAGCTTCAAAAAAGAACCGAGTTGTATAAAATCAGTCATCAATAGAATTTATTTGAATTTTCTGTCTTTCAATTCTAGAACATCTGATAATTACGCCAGATGGCGCTTTACGCAAAAGGTAGTAAACGATTTGTTTATATAATAAATACTCACAATCAATGCTCCTAACATGTTCCGAACGAAGCACAGATGTTTCGGGAATTTGTGACCAAAGTTAAGTGGATTGACCTCTGATGACGAGCTGTTATTTATGTTGACGAGCTGTTCATTGCATTTCAAGCTTCAACGGACGCTACAGCTAAGTGTGCAATGAAATTGCATTTGTCAAACACATTTTTAGTAACTACTCCAATTTTACAGTTGAACGACAACACTTTAGATTTTAACTTCAAATCTCTATAAAAAGACTCCAAGAAAATTCATTTCTAATTCATTTAGACATTTGTTTTTACAAGTTAATCCATGGTTAAATAATATCTCATGTGTTATTATGTAGTTTCTGAATTTGCTCTACTGCAAATAAGTCAGAAGGAATAATAAATGTGTACTTCTGGAATACAAATGTTCCCACACGATACATACAGGAAAAAGATACACGGGTACCGATGATAAGTTAAGTTATACCCCAAAGAAGAGATAGCGCTCAACGTAAGAGGCAAATGGCATTCTGTTTAATATTATATATTTACCATCCTCAAAAAATGATCAAATACAAATGTAGTACATCAAGTGAATTAAAAATCGACTCCAAACATCGGTAAAACAGCGATAAATCAAAATGGCTCCCATCAATAATATTTTATATCCTGTAATTTGTTGAGGTTTATAACAATCAAAACCATTTTCATTTTAGAAGAATCAGCGAGCCCGTTCATAAAACTATGCAATCTAAACTGTCACGAGTAGAAATATTTAAAACAATTCAATAGATAAAAATGAAATATAGATCCTGGTAGACTTGTTTAAAAAAGCGTGTGTTTGGCTCAGGCTTGACGCTTCGAAAAAAAGGATGATATGCTATATGGTGTTTGTCGGAAAAGTAAAGTAAAGTAAGCTTATAAATCCGTGGCGTATATGTTTTCTGTGTTGGACTGAGCGATGAAAGTAATATATTTTAGTATCTACTAACTCCAAACCTGAACAAAAAATCTTGATTTTTCAAAAAATAGTCTAGCGTTTTGAATACTCAGATATTAAAACTATATTTTTTCTGAAACTATTTTTAATCAGTGCATTAAAAGCCAACATGAAATTCAGTTGGATGAATAATTTGTTTTAAAATCTATTATTTGCGCCTCTTTTGTATTAAAAGGGAAAAGACGAAGTTTAATGTCTATTAAAAGTTCCAAGTTTTTAAAATATAAATATATTTCGAGGTGATGATATTGGGATCCAGTCAAGTAATAGAAACCATGTTTCACTAAAAACTTGTCTCGGAACCTTTGCGCAATCTTCTACACATGGTCCAATTTATATTGCCTTGCACATGTATGTGAAGATTGATGCATTTCAGTTGACTTCAATATCACAAGCTCATATTATCAGTTAACAAAACAAATGACACCGAAAAATTTTTTTGATTTTGCATTTACTTTTAAATCAAACAAAAGAAGAAATTGAGATTTAATGAATTGAAGTTGCTGTATACATTTTTTTCATTTGGTTTGGTGCAGTAAATTTAACTTGTCCGTAGCTAAAAATGATCCATTTCCGTGTAAGAATTTTGAATTCTTGATTGTATATTTTCCCGCTTATACAACCAAATTTTCACCTTTGATTTCTTAACCCTTCTTTGCATAATGGTGGAAATTTCCATCTTAACATTGAATGCCCAAAAATTATATAAAAGAACAAGTTCACTTTAAGTTGATCGTGTCTTGATACCTTTTCAATGTCCATTGCATAAAAAAAACATAGCTGTCAAAAATAAGCAAGTGTCACTATCAGTAAAACGAGCTTGAAGTTGTCATTCCGCTGTTTGTTGTAGTTGCAATAAACGTATGATTTCGTTTTTAATTTGTTTTATTATATTTGAGTTTCTATTGCTAAAAAAGTGAAAATGAGTGGAAGAAAGGTTTCTAACATGTGTTCCTGTTATTTCTAGAGCAATTTCTGAAAACGTTTGCGTTTAATTTAAAAAATACCACATGATACCATCCTATTGCTTTTTGCTAAATTTATACTATAATTTGTTTAACCATTTTTCCTTTAATTTTGAACATGTATTATATCACCTTGATTTATTTCACCAATAAAGAAAAATCATGCAAAGAAGGATTAATTCCTTATGTTTAGCAAATTATGCTGTATCTTTTAATGAATTCAATTTCAGCAATAACCGTTGCAGATAATTCCAGCGTAGCAATGTCCGTTCACTGTTGGCAAAAACTCGATTTAGGATGTCTCGGTCCGGTGCAGCATCCAATGAAATGTTTTACTATAAAAATAAACATTTTGCAGTTAAAATTTGCTTGTTTCTGAATAATATTATAAGACTAATGTGAATGTATTACGACTATTTATTCCTTATATCTTCATTCGGATTTTACAAAGTTTTTCATCCTCCTTTTATAATATCATGAAATCTTTCTATTTTTTGAAAATTTTCATTTTTAAAGGTTTTACAAACCAGACTGTCTGCGAAAATTTAAATTCTACTTTTCGTATCTTTCCTCAGGATGCATATCGGGAAAATACAATTCAGTTTAGCCCTGTTTTGTTATTGAATCAATTAATTAGGTGTTGACTAATCTCAATAATCAGGTATCAATTTTAAATTTGTTTTTCTCTGGAATTTTTGTTTACAAAGTGCGGAGAGAAATCGTGTAAGAAAAATAAGCATCCAGATATCACTTTTACATTAAGTACAGAAAACACGCTTCGCTACAAAAACACTACCGCCAGCTATATTTAGATTTACAGTAGGGATTATAAGCGCCGATACTTTTGAATCACATCTCCCTGACGTTTATCTTGAATATATCAAAATTACAGTGATTCAGTAGCTCTGTCACACCATCAAAGTTCCACAAAACTTGGTAACATTCCTAGATGGCTGCCTGAGCACAAGAACAATTCAGGGATTCGCATAACCCTAGATGTGTCAAGCGAATCACTGATACTTGAATCACAATTCTTATCTGTTACAGAAATATGAAAATAACAGTGATTTAGTAATAGTGATTGTTGAAACAGCAACTGAGAGTAGAGCGCCTATATAATAAAAGAGGCGACAAGGGACCAAATTTGGCCCAATGCCCATTCGCGGCAGCCATTTTTCTACCAGAATCGTCTCCAAGGTTTTTTTTCTTCCATCAGTTTCCCACATTTCTTCCTCACTCTTTCTTTTGGCGATAGTGTTAAAGTCCCGAAATTCGTATGCTCACAACTTATTGAAATAGTTTTAGTGAATATTAACAAGAAAAAGAAAAAAGTTATGCTTAGATCTTCAGTGTTAAATAAAATAGGATCTGATGTCTCTCTCAGGAACTTCATATTTTCTTTAAATTCTTTCCATGCTGTGTGATAGAAGTTTACGCATTAATTTTATAACATTAAATGTTGTTGGTGTTGTCAAAAATCAAAATCGGAACGCCATTTTCCACAGAATCAGTAATATTACTTACTCATCAAACATTTATTGCGTAAGATACACGCAGTGCCTAGATGGTCTGTTGATGATAAATGTGATTATCTGATATTAAGAAAGTAAGGGAGAGCGCGAACGCAGACCCCGCTATCAAAAATTCTGTACGCCAAGCTTCCACACATTGTGGAAACGGCGAACTCGAACCCACCGTAGTTCAATGGTGGGGTCACTGCTACTACCTGGATCTGGGAAACTTTCTAGGTGATGAAGGCCATACCAGATCCGGGTCAGTATGAAAGGTAGTGAAACATTTGAACATATTAAATGAGATAGGCAGTTTTCTGTAGTGGTGGCTAACAAACTGTTTGCAATAAAAAAAATCAGTCCACCAGTGGTCGTATCTCAGGAAGAATACAACCAAATGAGTTTTACAAACATTCAATCTCCCCCCTTTGAATGCTGGAAGCTCTCTAACCTAGTAATGAATTTTTTTTTAAACAGAGAAAACACCCCTGAAAAACCCCTAAATTTCGAAAAGCTGCTAACAGATGGCGCTGTATGTACCTGAAAACAATTTTAATAAATATTTAACGATTCCGATATTACAGAAAAGAACTAACTAAAACCAGTCACCAATTTTATTTGTTTAGCTTCTCTTCGCTCGAGTCGACGCAGGAAATGAATCTGGCGACAATCTCAGACGAATTTGATATGAAATACCGGTCTCTCTATATATAAATCAATGAATGTAATTTTAAACACATCAAATTGGAAAAGTTTCCATTATCATCAGAAAACACCTTGTTTGTAGAATAGAACAATAAATCTAATATTTTTCTTCTAATATTCCGTTTTTAATTTAAGAATAGTCCGTAGTTACGCCAGTGTGTCGTAAATTAACTTCTTCTCCACATTTTAATTAATATTTTATAAAAATTGTATGATTTATAAACTAAAGTATGGGACAGAAATTGTTGAAACAAGTCAAAAGTCGATGAATCCCTCTCTATGTAAGCTTTTTAAAAGTTTTTAACAAAAATATCCAATTAAGATTATTAGAAAAATTAAGATAAATTGTTTACAATAGTTTGTACCAGTATCCGGAAAGAAATAGTATAGAAAAAAAATTGTAGTTATGGTGCTGTAACGTCCTGGGTATAGTATGCGTGGCATGTAGATAATTAAAACTAGGGATGTTACTAACAGTGATTTGACAGTAGCAGTTCTAACTGTGACTTCTACTGACGAATATCTGTGATTCAAAACTGTGATTGTGATTCAAACTGTGACTGAATCTGATTGATTGACTGCAAAGTATCTCTGGTCACTCGTAGCAACGGAATGCTTTTATTTATGTGTTGAATATTTTCAATAATACGATTTCGTCGAAGGAATACATAGCTAAGTCGGTAACGTCGTGGCCTTACAGTGCTCTAGTTTACAGTTCGAAGCCCAGTATTTTTTTCATCCAGATCAACTGGAATTTATTTAATAAAATGCACAACTGCCACTCTATAAACCTTCAATTATAAAATGAATTTTTCATTTTTATTCCGCCACTATGAGCCGTTTTTTATTTTTAGCCCGTAATTCATTTTTTAAAGGTACTTTTTCTCCTCAATAAATTAATATTGGTGACTAAGATGGTTTCAACTATATCGAAATTTTCATATAAATTAAACTTTATAATTAATTAAACATTAAAATCAAGAGATATACATTAGAATGCTTGATCATTTTGCTTCTAATTGAATTCAAATTATGGATTTTTAATCTTTAAATAAATATATATAATTGGCAAACCTATTTTTTATCTTTAAATCCGTTTCACTAAATAACCTTCATCCAAAATATTTGTTTGCTGAAGAAAAAAGTTTTCATCGTAGTATGTGTAGCAAGACAATTTCCTTACATTTGATAATCTGACAATTTAAAAAAAAAAGTAATTTTTCTAAATCTCTAGTAACATTCGAATTAATTTGTATTGTTGTATTCGTGGTGGTGCAAAGACACAACAATTTTATTTGAGACGAAGAAAACACAAAACGAACAACATCAGAAAAGTCAAACCTTACTGTGAAAAATCTGTAGCTTTTGACTTGTTTCAACAATTTCTGTCCGATACTTTAGTTTATAAATCATACACTTTTTACAAAATATTAACTAAAATGTGGAGTAGTTCAGTTTCCACACAACACTGGAGTAACCACGTACTATTGTCAAAGGTCCGGAATCCACCCCGAAGACAAAAGATGAAGATATTCTCTTTAGTAGCACTTTAAAATTGATAAGCGGAGTGAAAGTATATAATTTATCTCTAAGACAAACAGGGAATATTCTAACGAGTAACATTATTATTTGTTTTGAAAACAGTCTGAAAAGGAATTCCAGAGAATCAGTGTTTACAAACAACAAATTATACGTTTCAAAAAATTAAACATTCAGTCATCAAAATTTTGTGTACTTGCATTACGATATTTCAGAATGCATTCTTTACCGCTGTAAACATTGCTGTGTTGATCCTCCCTCTGAAACGGTTTCATCTTAAGAGACAAACTTTAAAGAAGGCAGAAACTCGTAAAACGTATTCTAATCACTAGCGAAATGAAATAAATATCTCCCTCCCCCCTCCCCCTCCTGTGATTTCGACTCATTCAAGTTATACTTTCAGAAGCACATAATTCCTTTTTTAGAATTAAAAACAATTTACAAGAGGTTAAACAGAACAATTTTAATTATATACAAACCAAAAAAATAAAAACAAGTTCTAGTCTTGTTACTCTATATAAAAAAAACAACAAAATAAATAATGAGTGATAGTTTAAGAACGAACAAAAAATTGTTATTTAAAACAGAGAATTTAATATATTTTTTTTGAACTCTCCTTAAAACTGTCCAGCTTCTTTTTTCTTTAGAAAAAGGCTCGGGAATCTGGTGACTCATAAACCAACATATTACCTTCTTAAACATCAGGTTAAAAATCCTCCAGATAATTCCCAATCCGTCACAGACCAACTGGCACCGCTACCAAATAACCAAAACTCAGTCACAGCTTCCACTGCTACCGAATCACCGATCGCATTAACAGTATCAATATCAGCCAAGGTACCAGCTTAGCGATATCAGTTTAGTAACTGTTACCGAATCACTGATACCAAATCAATGGTACCGAATCACTGATACTGAATCACTGTTACCCAATCACTGATATTTTGATATTTGAGTAACAGGTATGAACTGTGATTCACAAGTATCTGTGATTGAGTAGCAGTTCTGTGATTTGCTTAACATCCCTAATTAAAACGACATTTAAAATTACAGCACATTTAATTAATTATAGAAGAATACATATAAGTTAAAACTATTTCGAGGCTAATAGATACTGTACAAATTAGGGTTTCAGTCCCGCGTCTTCAATCGGAGCAGAGTCCGCCCAAAGGGAAGGGGGTGCCCCCATCCGGTCATAAATTCATGGACCACCATGAAAGCTGTGGTCAGAGGGACCCCTACGGTTACTCTACAAACACAGCTACAAAAAAGAACCGAGTTGTATAAAATCAGTCATCAATAGAATTTATTTGAATTTTCTGTCTTTCAATTCTAGAACATGTGATAATTACGCCAGATGGCGCTTTACGCAAAAGGTAGTAAACGATTTGTTTATATAATAAATACTCACAATCAATGCTCCTAACATGTTCCGAACAAAGCACAGATGTTTCGGGAATTTGTGACCAAAGGTAAGTGGATTGACCTCTGATGACGAGCTGTTATTTATGTTGACGAGCTGTTCATTGCATTTCAAGCTTTAACCCTCTGGTTACGGCAGCCGGCCCAAACGGCCGAGATTTCCATGTCCTTTCGTTACGGAGCAGACGGCCGAAATCCATTTCAGTTTCCTTCCCCCTTTTTCTAAGCAACAAAGAGACCTCCTCGTAAATAACCACTTCACCGATGACAGGGGGATACCGGGGGACCGCTTTACCTCGAGCTATTACGATTCGTGAAAGGCAACTTCCCGCGCGCATTTACGAAAGAATATTATAGAATCTACGAAAGAAATATACCCTGTAATTTGTCTTATTAACTATCAAAATATGTTCATGCAAACTTTTTTTAAATCATGGTATTCTTACAAGTTTAGAAAGCAATGGTTTTTGCCCAACAATGAAATAGTGAATGTCGTGTAGTACTGCACCGTAAACGTTAAGTAAATAAACGAAAATCATAAAAAAAAAAAACTTATTTTATGTATGGCATCAACACAACCTTCAGAAAAATTGTCAATAACCATAAATAGTTAACAATGCAAGTATCTCAAATAATGAACATAATTTGAAATATATAATTTACAATGAACAAGTGGAATTTTTCAAAGGTCGTAAACATATAGAAATGTAATTAAAATTATTATTATTAACTTTACCCGCTCTTAAGAGTTGTAAATCTAAAAAATTTGCATGAGCTTTTATTATTATTTTTTTTAAAGTGCAAATAAAATTGGAAGCTTTCTAAGTTTGTTAAAAATTATGTTTGTACTCTTAAAACCATAAGTATTTTATGCATAAGTTTTCAACTAGAAAAACTCCATAAAATTAGTGCGGTATTTTCAATTAAATTCTATTTTTCTAATAATTTTCTCATTGAGCTCATTTGGTACGAACAAATCTCAAAAAGATTTTTCATTCCCTATCATTTTCATAATTTTTGTGATCATTTAAAAAAAAAATTACTGATAAAATGGGGGAATTTCTAATGCATCATAATATTCTTTGTTCTTAAGAATGAAGTAATTAGAATTTTATTTCCGTTAACAACTTGGGAAAATAGAATATTTGCGCCTTGCCGTAGCTCAGAGAGTTGATGGAAGAGGAAAGGGTCACAGAGGTAGCATGATTTATGCAACTTGATACAAAGCTTGAGTTTTTCATAGAATTAGATAAATTCTATACAGCCAGAATGTTTAATGAATATTTAGTCAATAATTTTAATGGTAATTGGTAATTTTTAATTAACGTCGTAATTAGAGCAACACAACGGGTTATTGACGATGTTCCAAGATCAATCACCTAGGGGAAAGATCCGAAGACAACACCACGTAATTATAAACCACGGTCAGATGACGAGGCAACACCTGAGCTGGCATCCCACTCTCCAAACTTCCACACCAACCCAACGTCAGGACTTTTGGTCATGACAGATTTTAGGTGCACCAGCCGCCTCTCCACTATACCCTTACAAACATCCATGCCCGAACCCGGATTCGAACCAGGAACCTTCCGATCTAGAGGCTAACACCTTAATTTCAATGGATTATCATCTTAATAATGCACATTATAAAATAATATTAGCTCAGCGCTATTTTATTTGAGGATATTTAATTAATGATGAATGTATTACGAAAAATGCATGACTAGAAATACTTGCGTGTATTTTGAACTTGTACTAGTATTATGATGTACCAATAATATAGCGTTGTATCAATGTACACATTTCAAAGATAAAACAATTAATATTACATTTAAAAATTTATTTCATCATCTATGATTTTGTTTGACAAATTTTGTTTAATCATTATGCTATATTTATATTGGAAAAAAGTATCAAACCGATTTCCTCATCAACCAAGGGGATGGTTTATTGATGAATTTCATCTTTTGCAATTCGCTAGGCAGTTTCCCCCAAGAGGCATTTTTTTATTTCCTTTAATTCAATTCTGCATTGGACAGGGAAGGAGGGTGGGATATATTTATGATTCTTGGAAGCAGGTCTTGCAAAAGCATATTGCACATTTCACACTACCACGAACTCTACTATCCGATTCATTCACGGCATTTGACACAAGATATTTTAATACCATCTAATTTTCTTCTTTTATGTCTATGTGGAGAGGTGGATGGGCTCAAAAATACTCTCCCTCTTGTTATTCGAATATTTTCTCTCGATATCTGTATTGAAGCAGCACCACCTGAAGTCAGGGAGTAGTCAAGTGCTGAATGCAGCTATGGATAAGCAATCTTTATTTTTGAGTCGCTTTTTCATACAAAGGATCAGTGCTTGAAGGTACAAGAGAGGAATGTTCAAAGAAAAATTATCACTTTCTGCAACTCTTATAAAGATTTCCCACGGTATAAACGACGCCGAGCACAACTCCAGAATCCTTTGAGTTCAAGTGACCATGTCTTAGTTGTTGCCGCCTTTTCAGTGACTCCGGGAAATAATTGCGCCTTACAGGCATACCCCGACCCAACAAAAGAGATCCCCAACACTAGGTGATAAGAATTGGCTCACTCTCCACGCCTCCTAGGGGAAGGCACTACGTCGGCCGGTTCGGCCGTCTTCCCGTAACCAAGTGCGAAAGCGGTATTTCGACCTTCCGTATGTAGAGGGTTAACGGACGCTACAGCTAAGTGTGCAATGAAATTGCATTTGTCAAACACATTTTTAGTAACTACTCAAATTTTACAGTTCAACGACAACACGTTAGATTTTAACTTCAAATCTCTATAAAAAGACTCCAAGAAAATGCATTTCTAATTCATTTAGACATTTGTTTTTACAAGTTAATCCATGGTTAAATAATATCTCATGTGTTATTATGTAGTTTCTGAATTTGCTCTAGTGCAAATAAGTCAGAAGGAATAATAAATGTGTACTTCTGGAATACAAATGTTCCCACACGATACATACAGGAAAAAGATACACGGGTACCGATGATAAGTTTAGTTATACCCCAAAGAAGAGATAGCGCTCAACGTAAGATGCAAATGGCATTCTGTTTAATATTATATATTTACCATCCTCAAAAAATGATCAAATACAAATGTAGTACATCAAGTGAATTAAAAATCGACTCCAAACATCGGTAAAACAGGGATAAATCAAAATGGCTCCCATCAATAATATTTTATATCCTGTAATTTGTTGTGGTTTATAACAATCAAAACCATTTTAATTTTAGAAGACTCAGCGAGCCCGTTCATAAAACTATGCAATCTAAACTGTCACGAGTAGAAATATTTAAAACAATTCAATAGATAAAAATGAAATATAGATCCTGGTAGACTTGTTTAAAAAAGCGTGTGTTTGGCTCAGGCTTGACGCTTCGAAAAAAGGATGATATGCTATATGGTGTTTGTCGGAAAAGTAAAGTAAAGTAAGCTTATAAATCCGTGGCGTATATGTTTTCTGTGTTGGACTGAGCGATGAAAGTAATATATTTTAGTATCTACTAACTCCAAACCTGAACAAAAAATCTTGATTTTTCAAAAAATAGTCTAGCGTTTTGAATACTCAGATACTAAAACTATATTTTTTCTGAAACTATTTTTAATCAGTGCATTAAAAGCCAACATGAAATTCAGTTGGATGAATAATTTGTTTTAAAATCTATTATTTGCGCCTCTTTTGTATTAAAAGGGAAAAGACGAAGTTTAATGTCTATTAAAAGTTCCAAGTTTTTAAAATATAAATATATTTCGAGGTGATGATATTGTGATCCAGTCAAGTAATAGAAACCATGTTTCACTAAAAACTTGTCTCGGAACCTTTGTACAATCTTCTACACATGGTCCAATTTATATTGCCTTGCACATGTATGTGAAGATTGATGCATTTCAGTTGACTTCAATATCACAAGCTCATATTATCAGTTAACAAAACACATGACACCGAAAAATTTATTTTGATTTTGCATTTACTTTTAAATCAAACAAAAGAAGAAATTGAGATTTAATGAATTGAAGTTGCTGTATACATTTTTTTCATTTGGTTTGGTGCAGTAAATTTAACTTGTCCGTAGCTAAAAATGATCCATTTCCGTGTAAGAATTTTGAATTCTTGATTGTATATTTTCCCGCTTATACAACCAAATTTTCACCTTTGATTTCTTAACCCTTCTTTGCATAATGGTGGAAATTTCCATCTTAACATTGAATGCCCAAAAATTATATAAAAGAACAAGTTCACTTTAAGTTGATCGTGTCTTGATACCTTTTCAATGTCCATTGCATAAAAAAAACATAGCTGTCAAAAATAAGCAAGTGTCACTATCAGTAAAACGAGCTTGAAGTTGTCATTCCGCTGTTTGTTGTAGTTGCAATAAACGTATGATTTCGTTTTTAATTTGTTTTATTATATTTGAGTTTCTATTGCTAAAAAAGTGAAAATGAGTGGAAGAAAGGTTTCTAACATGTGTTCCTGTTATTTCTAGAGCAATTTCTGAAAACGTTTGCGTTTAATTTAAAAAATACCACATGATACCATCCTATTGCTTTTTGCTAAATTTATACTATAATTTGTTTAACCATTTTTCCTTTAATTTTGAACATGTATTATATCACCTTGATTTATTTCACCAATAAAGAAAAATCATGCAAAGAAGGATTAATTCCTTATGTTTAGCAAATTATGCTGTATCTTTTAATGAATTCAATTTCAGCAATAACCGTTGCAGATAATTCCAGCGTAGCAATGTCCGTTCACTGTTGGCAAAAACTCGATTTAGGATGTCTCGGTCCGGTGCAGCATCCAATGAAATGTTTTACTATAAAAATAAACATTTTGCAGTTAAAATTTGCTTGTTTCTGAATAATATTATAAGACTAATGTGAATGTATTACGACTATTTATTCCTTATATCTTCATTCGGATTTTACAAAGTTTTTCATCCTCCTTTTATAATATCATGAAATCTTTCTATTTTTTGAAAATTTTCATTTTTAAAGGTTTTACAAACCAGACTGTCTGCGAAAATTTAAATTCTACTTTTCGTATCTTTCCTCAGGATGCATATCGGGAAAATACAATTCAGTTTAGCCCTGTTTTGTTATTGAATCAATTAATTAGGTGTTGACTAATCTCAATAATCAGGTATCAATTTTAAATTTGTTTTTCTCTGGAATTTTTGTTTACAAAGTGCGGAGAGAGAAATCGTGTAAGAAAAATAAGCATCCAGATATCACTTTTACATTAAGTACAGAAAACACGCTTCGCTACAAAAACACTACCGCCAGCTATATTTAGATTTACAGTAGGGATTATAAGCGCCGATACTTTTGAATCACATCTCCCTGACGTTTATCTTGAATATATCAAAATTACAGTGATTCAGTAGCTCTGTCACACCATCAAAGTTCCACAAAACTTGGTAACATTCCTAGATGGCTGCCTGAGCACAAGAACAATTCAGGGATTCTCATAACCCTAGATGTGTCAAGCGAATCACTGATACTTGAATCACAATTCTTATCTGTTACAGAAATATGAAAATAACAGTGATTTAGTAATAGTGATTGTTGAAACAGCAACTGAGAGTAGAGCGCCTATATAATAAAAGAGGCGACAAGGGACCAAATTTGGCCCAATGCCCATTCGCGGCAGCCATTTTTCTACCAGAATCGTCTCCAAGGGTTTTTTTCTTCCATCAGTTTCCCACATTTCTTCCTCACTCTTTCTTTTGGCGATAGTGTTAAAGTCCCGAAATTCGTATGCTCACAACTTATTGAAATAGTTTTAGTGAATATTAACAAGAAAAAGAAAAAAGTTATGCTTAGATCTTCAGTGTTAAATAAAATAGGATCTGATGTCTCTCTCAGGAACTTCATATTTTCTTTAAATTCTTTCCATGCTGTGTGATAGAAGTTTACGCATTAATTTTATAACATTAAATGTTGTTGGTGTTGTCAAAAATCAAAATCGGAACGCCATTTTCCACAGAATCAGTAATATTACTTACTCATCAAACATTTATTGCGTAAGATACACGCAGTGCCTAGATGGTCTGTTGATGATAAATGTGATTATCTGATATTAAGAAAGTAAGGGAGAGCGCGAACGCAGACCCCGCTATCAAAAATTCTGTACGCCAAGCTTCCACACATTGTGGAAACGGCGAACTCGAACCCACCGTAGTTCAATGGTGGGGTCACTGCTACTACCTGGATCTGGGAAACTTTCTAGGTGATGAAGGCCATACCAGATCCGGGTCAGTATGAAAGGTAGTGAAACATTTGAACATATTAAATGAGATAGGCAGTTTTCTGTAGTGGTGGCTAACAAACTGTTTGCAATAAAAAAAATCAGTCCACCAGTGGTCGTATCTCAGGAAGAATACAACCAAATGAGTTTTACAAACATTCAATCTCCCCCCTTTGAATGCTGGAAGCTCTCTAACCTAGTAATGAATTTTTTTTTAAACTGAGAAAACACCCCTGAAAAACCCCTAAATTTCGAAAAGCTGCTAACAGATGGCGCTGTATGTACCTGAAAACAATTTTAATAAATATTTAACGATTCCGATATTACAGAAAAGAACTAACTAAAACCAGTCACCAATTTTATTTGTTTAGCTTCTCTTCGCTCGAGTCGACGCAGGAAATGAATCTGGCGACAATCTCAGACGAATTTGATATGAAATACCGGTCTCTCTATATATAAATCAATGAATGTAATTTTAAACACATCAAATTGGAAAAGTTTCCATTATCATCAGAAAACACCTTGTTTGTAGAATAGAACAATAAATCTAATATTTTTCTTCTAATATTCCGTTTTTAATTTAAGAATAGTCCGTAGTTACGCCAGTGTGTCGTAAATTAACTTCTTCTCCACATTTTAATTAATATTTTATAAAAATTGTATGATTTATAAACTAAAGTATGGGACAGAAATTGTTGAAACAAGTCAAAAGTCGACGAATCCCTCTCTATGTAAGCTCTTTAATAGTTTTTAACAAAAATATCCAATTAAGATTATTAGAAAAATTACGATAAATTGTTTACAATAGTTTGTACCAGTTTCCGGAAAGAAATAGTATAGATAAAAAACTGTAGTTATGGTGCTGTAATAGTTTGCGTGGCTTGAAGATAATTAAAACTAGGGATGTTACTAACAGTGATTTGACAGTAGCAGTTCTAACTGTGACTTCTACTGACGAATATCTGTGATTTAAAACTGTGATTGTGATTCAAACTGTGACTGAATCTGATTGATTGACTGCAAAGTATCTCTGGTCACTCGTAGCAACGGAATGCTTTTATTTATGTGTTGAATATTTTCAATAATACGATTTCGTCGAAGGAATACATAGGTAAGTCGGTAACGTCGTGGCCTTACCGTGCTCTAGTTTACAGTTCGAAGCCCGGTATTTTTTTCTTCCAGATCAACTGGAATTTATTTAGTAAAACGCACAACTGCCACTCTATAAACCTTCAATTATAAAATGAATTTTTCATTTTTATTCCGCCACTATGAGTTCACTGTTGGCAAAAACTCGATTTAGGATGTCTCGGTCCAGTGCAGCATCCAATGAAATGTTTTACTATAAAAATAAACATTTTGCAGTTAAAATTTGATTGTTTCTGAATAATATTATAAGACAAATGTGAATGTATTACGACTATTTATTCCTTATATCTTCATTCGGATTTTACAAAGTTTTTCATCCTCCTTTTATAATATCATGAAATCTTTCTATTTTTTGAAAATTTTCATTTTTAAAGGTTTTACAAACCAGACTGTCTGCGAAAATTTAAATTCTACTTTTCGTATCTTTCCTCAGGATGCATATCGGGAAAATACAATTCAGTTTAGCCCTGTTTTGTTATTGAATCAATTAATTAGGTGTTGACTAATCTCAATAATCAGGTATCAATTTTAAATTTGTTTTTCTCTGGAATTTTTGTTTACAAAGTGCGGAGAGAGAAATCGTGTAAGAAAAATAAGCATCCAGATATCACTTTTACATTAAGTACAGAAAACACGCTTCGCTACAAAAACACTACCGCCAGCTATATTTAGATTTACAGTAGGGATTATAAGCGCCGATACTTTTGAATCACATCTCCCTGACGTTTATCTTGAATGTATCAAAATTACAGTGATTCAGTAGCTCTGTCACACCATCAAAGTTCCACAAAACTTGGTAACATTCCTAGATGGCTGCCTGAGCACAAGAACAATTCAGGGATTCGCATAACCCTAGATGTGTCAAGCGAATCACTGATACTTGAATCACAATTCTTATCTGTTACAGAAATATGAAAATAACAGTGATTTAGTAATAGTGATTGTTGAAACAGCAACTGAGAGTAGAGCGCCTATATAATAAAAGAGGCGACAAGGGACCAAATTTGGCCCAATGCCCATTCGCGGCAGCCATTTTTCTACCAGAATCGTCTCCAAGGGTTTTTTTCTTCCATCAGTTTCCCACATTTCTTCCTCACTCTTTCTTTTGGCGATAGTGTTAAAGTCCCGAAATTCGTATGCTCACAACTTATTGAAATAGTTTTAGTGAATATTAACAAGAAAAAGAAAAAAGTTATGCTTAGATCTTCAGTGTTAAATAAAATAGGATCTGATGTCTCTCTCAGGAACTTCATATTTTCTTTAAATTCTTTCCATGCTGTGTGATAGAAGTTTACGCATTAATTTTATAACATTAAATGTTGTTGGTGTTGTCAAAAATCAAAATCGGAACGCCATTTTCCACAGAATCAGTAATATTACTTACTCATCAAACATTTATTGCGTAAGATACACGCAGTGCCTAGATGGTCTGTTGATGATAAATGTGATTATCTGATATTAAGAAAGTAAGGGAGAGCGCGAACGCAGACCCCGCTATCAAAAATTCTGTACGCCAAGCTTCCACACATTGTGGAAACGGCGAACTCGAACCCACCGTAGTTCAATGGTGGGGTCACTGCTACTACCTGGATCTGGGAAACTTTCTAGGTGATGAAGGCCATACCAGATCCGGGTCAGTATGAAAGGTAGTGAAACATTTGAACATATTAAATGAGATAGGCAGTTTTCTGTAGTGGTGGCTAACAAACTGTTTGCAATAAAAAAAAATCAATCCACCAGTGGTCGTATCTCAGGAAGAATACAACCAAATGAGTTTTACAAACATTCAATCTCCCCCTTTTGAATGCTGGAAGCTCTCTAACCTAGTAATGAATTTTTTTTAAAGCAGAGAAAACACCCCTGAAAAACCCCTAAATTTCGAAAAGCTGCTAACAGATGGCGCTGTATGTACCTGAAAACAATTTTAATAAATATTTAACGATTCCGATATTACAGAAAAGAACTAACTAAAACCAGTCACCAATTTTATTTGTTTAGCTTCTCTTCGCTCGAGTCGACGCAGGAAATGAATCTGGCGACAATCTCAGACGAATTTGATATGAAATACCGGTCTCTCTATATATAAATCAATGAATGTAATTTTAAACACATCAAATTGGAAAAGTTTCCATTATCATCAGAAAACACCTTGTTTGTAGAATAGAACAATAAATCTAATATTTTTTTTCTAATTTAAGAATAGTTAGTAGTTACGCCAGTGTGTCGTAAATTAACTTCCTCTCCACATTTTAATTAATATTTTATAAAAATTGTATGATTTATAAACTAAAGTATGGGACAGAAATTGTTGAAACAAGTCAAAAGTCGATGAATCCCTCTCTATGTAAGCTTTTTAATAGTTTTTAACAAAAATATCCAATTAAGATTATTAGAAAAATTACGATAAATTGTTTACAATAGTTTGTACCAGTTTCCGGAAAGAAATAGTATAGATAAAAAACTGTAGTTATGGTGCTGTAATAGTTTGCGTGGCTTGAAGATAATTAAAACTAGGGATGTTACTAACAGTGATTTGACAGTAGCAGTTCTAACTGTGACTTCTACTGACGAATATCTGTGATTTAAAACTGTGATTGTGATTCAAACTGTGACTGAATCTGATTGATTGACTGCAAAGTATCTCTGGTCACTCGTAGCAACGGAATGCTTTTATTTATGTGTTGAATATTTTCAATAATACGATTTCGTCGAAGGAATACATAGCTAAGTCGGTAACGTCGTGGCCTTACCGTGCTCTAGTTTACAGTTCGAAGCCCGGTATTTTTTTCTTCCAGATCAACTGGAATTTATTTAGTAAAACTCACAACTGCCACTCTATAAACCTTCAATTATAAAATGAATTTTTCATTTTTATTCCGCCACTATGAGTTCACTGTTGGCAAAAACTCGATTTAGGATGTCTCGGTCCAGTGCAGCATCCAATGAAATGTTTTACTATAAAAATAAACATTTTGCAGTTAAAATTTGCTTGTTTCTGAATAATATTATAAGACCAATGTGAATGTATTACGACTATTTATTCCTTATATCTTCATTCGGATTTTACAAAGTTTTTCATCCTCCTTTTATAATATCATGAAATCTTTCTATTATTTGAAACTTTTCATTTTTAAAGGTTTTGCAAACCAGACTGTCTGCGAAAATTTAAATTCTACTTTTCGTATCTTTCCTCAGGATGCATATCGGGAAAATACAATTCAGTTTAGCCCTGTTTTGTTATTGAATCAATTAATTAGGTGTTGACTAATCTCAATAATCAGGTATCAATTTTAAATTTGTTTTTCTCTGGAATTTTTGTTTACAAAGTGCGGAGAGAAATCGTGTAAGAAAAATAAGCATCCAGATATCACTTTTACATTAAGTACAGAAAACACGCTTCGCTACAAAAACACTACCGCCAGCTATATTTAGATTTACAGTAGGGATTATAAGCGCCGATACTTTTGAATCACATCTCCCTGACGTTTATCTTGAATATATCAAAATTACAGTGATTCAGTAGCTCTGTCACACCATCAAAGTTCCACAAAACTTGGTAACATTCCTAGATGGCTGCCTGAGCACAAGAACAATTCAGGGATTCGCATAACCCTAGATGTGTCAAGCGAATCACTGATACTTGAATCACAATTCTTATCTGTTACAGAAATATGAAAATAACAGTGATTTAGTAATAGTGATTGTTGAAACAGCAACTGAGAGTAGAGCGCCTATATAATAAAAGAGGCGACAAGGGACCAAATTTGGCCCAATGCCCATTCGCGGCAGCCATTTTTCTACCAGAATCGTCTCCAAGGGTTTTTTTCTTCCATCAGTTTCCCACATTTCTTCCTCACTCTTTCTTTTGGCGATAGTGTTAAAGTCCCGAAATTCGTATGCTCACAACTTATTGAAATAGTTTTAGTGAATATTAACAAGAAAAAGAAAAAAGTTATGCTTAGATCTTCAGTGTTAAATAAAATAGGATCTGATGTCTCTCTCAGGAACTTCATATTTTCTTTAAATTCTTTCCATGCTGTGTGATAGAAGTTTACGCATTAATTTTATAACATTAAATGTTGTTGGTGTTGTCAAAAATCAAAATAGGAACGCCATTTTCCACAGAATCAGTAATATTACTTACTCATCAAACATTTATTGCGTAAGATACACGCAGTGCCTAGATGGTCTGTTGATGATAAATGTGATTATCTGATATTAAGAAAGTAAGGGAGAGCGCGAACGCAGACCCCGCTATCAAAAATTCTGTACGCCAAGCTTCCACACATTGTGGAAACGGCGAACTCGAACCCACCGTAGTTCAATGGTGGGGTCACTGCTACTACCTGGATCTGGGAAACTTTCTAGGTGATGAAGGCCATACCAGATCCGGGTCAGTATGAAAGGTAGTGAAACATTTGAACATATTAAATGAGATAGGCAGTTTTCTGTAGTGGTGGCTAACAAACTGTTTGCAATAAAAAAAAATCAATCCACCAGTGGTCGTATCTCAGGAAGAATACAACCAAATGAGTTTTACAAACATTCAATCTCCCCCTTTTGAATGCTGGAAGCTCTCTAACCTAGTAATGAATTTTTTTTAAAGCAGAGAAAACACCCCTGAAAAACCCCTAAATTTCGAAAAGCTGCTAACAGATGGCGCTGTATGTACCTGAAAACAATTTTAATAAATATTTAACGATTCCGATATTACAGAAAAGAACTAACTAAAACCAGTCACCAATTTTATTTGTTTAGCTTCTCTTCGCTCGAGTCGACGCAGGAAATGAATCTGGCGACAATCTCAGACGAATTTGATATGAAATACCGGTCTCTCTATATATAAATCAATGAATGTAATTTTAAACACATCAAATTGGAAAAGTTTCCATTATCATCAGAAAACACCTTGTTTGTAGAATAGAACAATAAATCTAATATTTTTTTTCTAATTTAAGAATAGTTAGTAGTTACGCCAGTGTGTCGTAAATTAACTTCCTCTCCACATTTTAATTAATATTTTATAAAAATTGTATGATTTATAAACTAAAGTATGGGACAGAAATTGTTGAAACAAGTCAAAAGTCGATGAATCCCTCTCTATGTAAGCTTTTTAATAGTTTTTAACAAAAATATCCAATTAAGATTATTAGAAAAATTACGATAAATTGTTTACAATAGTTTGTACCAGTTTCCGGAAAGAAATAGTATAGATAAAAAACTGTAGTTATGGTGCTGTAATAGTTTGCGTGGCTTGAAGATAATTAAAACTAGGGATGTTACTAACAGTGATTTGACAGTAGCAGTTCTAACTGTGACTTCTACTGACGAATATCTGTGATTTAAAACTGTGATTGTGATTCAAACTGTGACTGAATCTGATTGATTGACTGCAAAGTATCTCTGGTCACTCGTAGCAACGGAATGCTTTTATTTATGTGTTGAATATTTTCAATAATACGATTTCGTCGAAGGAATACATAGGTAAGTCGGTAACGTCGTGGCCTTACCGTGCTCTAGTTTACAGTTCGAAGCCCGGTATTTTTTTCTTCCAGATCAACTGGAATTTATTTAGTAAAACGCACAACTGCCACTCTATAAACCTTCAATTATAAAATGAATTTTTCATTTTTATTCCGCCACTATGAGTTCACTGTTGGCAAAAACTCGATTTAGGATGTCTCGGTCCAGTGCAGCATCCAATGAAATGTTTTACTATAAAAATAAACATTTTGCAGTTAAAATTTGATTGTTTCTGAATAATATTATAAGACAAATGTGAATGTATTACGACTATTTATTCCTTATATCTTCATTCGGATTTTACAAAGTTTTTCATCCTCCTTTTATAATATCATGAAATCTTTCTATTTTTTGAAAATTTTCATTTTTAAAGGTTTTACAAACCAGACTGTCTGCGAAAATTTAAATTCTACTTTTCGTATCTTTCCTCAGGATGCATATCGGGAAAATACAATTCAGTTTAGCCCTGTTTTGTTATTGAATCAATTAATTAGGTGTTGACTAATCTCAATAATCAGGTATCAATTTTAAATTTGTTTTTCTCTGGAATTTTTGTTTACAAAGTGCGGAGAGAAATCGTGTAAGAAAAATAAGCATCCAGATATCACTTTTACATTAAGTACAGAAAACACGCTTCGCTACAAAAACACTACCGCCAGCTATATTTAGATTTACAGTAGGGATTATAAGCGCCGATACTTTTGAATCACATCTCCCTGACGTTTATCTTGAATATATCAAAATTACAGTGATTCAGTAGCTCTGTCACACCATCAAAGTTCCACAAAACTTGGTAACATTCCTAGATGGCTGCCTGAGCACAAGAACAATTCAGGGATTCGCATAACCCTAGATGTGTCAAGCGAATCACTGATACTTGAATCACAATTCTTATCTGTTACAGAAATATGAAAATAACAGTGATTTAGTAATAGTGATTGTTGAAACAGCAACTGAGAGTAGAGCGCCTATATAATAAAAGAGGCGACAAGGGACCAAATTTGGCCCAATGCCCATTCGCGGCAGCCATTTTTCTACCAGAATCGTCTCCAAGGGTTTTTTTCTTCCATCAGTTTCCCACATTTCTTCCTCACTCTTTCTTTTGGCGATAGTGTTAAAGTCCCGAAATTCGTATGCTCACAACTTATTGAAATAGTTTTAGTGAATATTAACAAGAAAAAGAAAAAAGTTATGCTTAGATCTTCAGTGTTAAATAAAATAGGATCTGATGTCTCTCTCAGGAACTTCATATTTTCTTTAAATTCTTTCCATGCTGTGTGATAGAAGTTTACGCATTAATTTTATAACATTAAATGTTGTTGGTGTTGTCAAAAATCAAAATCGGAACGCCATTTTCCACAGAATCAGTAATATTACTTACTCATCAAACATTTATTGCGTAAGATACACGCAGTGCCTAGATGGTCTGTTGATGATAAATGTGATTATCTGATATTAAGAAAGTAAGGGAGAGCGCGAACGCAGACCCCGCTATCAAAAATTCTGTACGCCAAGCTTCCACACATTGTGGAAACGGCGAACTCGAACCCACCGTAGTTCAATGGTGGGGTCACTGCTACTACCTGGATCTGGGAAACTTTCTAGGTGATGAAGGCCATACCAGATCCGGGTCAGTATGAAAGGTAGTGAAACATTTGAACATATTAAATGAGATAGGCAGTTTTCTGTAGTGGTGGCTAACAAACTGTTTGCAATAAAAAAAATCAGTCCACCAGTGGTCGTATCTCAGGAAGAATACAACCAAATGAGTTTTACAAACATTCAATCTCCCCCCTTTGAATGCTGGAAGCTCTCTAACCTAGTAATGAATTTTTTTTAAACAGAGAAAACACCCCTGAAAAACCCCTAAATTTCGAAAAGCTGCTAACAGATGGCGCTGTATGTACCTGAAAACAATTTTAATAAATATTTAACGATTCCGATATTACAGAAAAGAACTAACTAAAACCAGTCACCAATTTTATTTGTTTAGCTTCTCTTCGCTCGAGTCGACGCAGGAAATGAATCTGGCGACAATCTCAGACGAATTTGATATGAAATACCGGTCTCTCTATATATAAATCAATGAATGTAATTTTAAACACATCAAATTGGAAAAGTTTCCATTATCATCAGAAAACACCTTGTTTGTAGAATAGAACAATAAATCTAATATTTTTTTTCTAATTTAAGAATAGTTAGTAGTTACGCCAGTGTGTCGTAAATTAACTTCCTCTCCACATTTTAATTAATATTTTATAAAAATTGTATGATTTATAAACTAAAGTATGGGACAGAAATTGTTGAAACAAGTCAAAAGTCGATGAATCCCTCTCTATGTAAGCTTTTTAATAGTTTTTAACAAAAATATCCAATTAAGATTATTAGAAAAATTACGATAAATTGTTTACAATAGTTTGTACCAGTTTCCGGAAAGAAATAGTATAGATAAAAAACTGTAGTTATGGTGCTGTAATAGTTTGCGTGGCTTGAAGATAATTAAAACTAGGGATGTTACTAACAGTGATTTGACAGTAGCAGTTCTAACTGTGACTTCTACTGACGAATATCTGTGATTTAAAACTGTGATTGTGATTCAAACTGTGACTGAATCTGATTGATTGACTGCAAAGTATCTCTGGTCACTCGTAGCAACGGAATGCTTTTATTTATGTGTTGAATATTTTCAATAATACGATTTCGTCGAAGGAATACATAGGTAAGTCGGTAACGTCGTGGCCTTACCGTGCTCTAGTTTACAGTTCGAAGCCCGGTATTTTTTTCTTCCAGATCAACTGGAATTTATTTAGTAAAACGCACAACTGCCACTCTATAAACCTTCAATTATAAAATGAATTTTTCATTTTTATTCCGCCACTATGAGTTCACTGTTGGCAAAAACTCGATTTAGGATGTCTCGGTCCAGTGCAGCATCCAATGAAATGTTTTACTATAAAAATAAACATTTTGCAGTTAAAATTTGATTGTTTCTGAATAATATTATAAGACAAATGTGAATGTATTACGACTATTTATTCCTTATATCTTCATTCGGATTTTACAAAGTTTTTCATCCTCCTTTTATAATATCATGAAATCTTTCTATTTTTTGAAAATTTTCATTTTTAAAGGTTTTACAAACCAGACTGTCTGCGAAAATTTAAATTCTACTTTTCGTATCTTTCCTCAGGATGCATATCGGGAAAATACAATTCAGTTTAGCCCTGTTTTGTTATTGAATCAATTAATTAGGTGTTGACTAATCTCAATAATCAGGTATCAATTTTAAATTTGTTTTTCTCTGGAATTTTTGTTTACAAAGTGCGGAGAGAGAAATCGTGTAAGAAAAATAAGCATCCAGATATCACTTTTACATTAAGTACAGAAAACACGCTTCGCTACAAAAACACTACCGCCAGCTATATTTAGATTTACAGTAGGGATTATAAGCGCCGATACTTTTGAATCACATCTCCCTGACGTTTATCTTGAATATATCAAAATTACAGTGATTCAGTAGCTCTGTCACACCATCAAAGTTCCACAAAACTTGGTAACATTCCTAGATGGCTGCCTGAGCACAAGAACAATTCAGGGATTCGCATAACCCTAGATGTGTCAAGCGAATCACTGATACTTGAATCACAATTCTTATCTGTTACAGAAATATGAAAATAACAGTGATTTAGTAATAGTGATTGTTGAAACAGCAACTGAGAGTAGAGCGCCTATATAATAAAAGAGGCGACAAGGGACCAAATTTGGCCCAATGCCCATTCGCGGCAGCCATTTTTCTACCAGAATCGTCTCCAAGGGTTTTTTTCTTCCATCAGTTTCCCACATTTCTTCCTCACTCTTTCTTTTGGCGATAGTGTTAAAGTCCCGAAATTCGTATGCTCACAACTTATTGAAATAGTTTTAGTGAATATTAACAAGAAAAAGAAAAAAGTTATGCTTAGATCTTCAGTGTTAAATAAAATAGGATCTGATGTCTCTCTCAGGAACTTCATATTTTCTTTAAATTCTTTCCATGCTGTGTGATAGAAGTTTACGCATTAATTTTATAACATTAAATGTTGTTGGTGTTGTCAAAAATCAAAATCGGAACGCCATTTTCCACAGAATCAGTAATATTACTTACTCATCAAACATTTATTGCGTAAGATACACGCAGTGCCTAGATGGTCTGTTGATGATAAATGTGATTATCTGATATTAAGAAAGTAAGGGAGAGCGCGAACGCAGACCCCGCTATCAAAAATTCTGTACGCCAAGCTTCCACACATTGTGGAAACGGCGAACTCGAACCCACCGTAGTTCAATGGTGGGGTCACTGCTACTACCTGGATCTGGGAAACTTTCTAGGTGATGAAGGCCATACCAGATCCGGGTCAGTATGAAAGGTAGTGAAACATTTGAACATATTAAATGAGATAGGCAGTTTTCTGTAGTGGTGGCTAACAAACTGTTTGCAATAAAAAAAAATCAATCCACCAGTGGTCGTATCTCAGGAAGAATACAACCAAATGAGTTTTACAAACATTCAATCTCCCCCTTTTGAATGCTGGAAGCTCTCTAACCTAGTAATGAATTTTTTTTAAAGCAGAGAAAACACCCCTGAAAAACCCCTAAATTTCGAAAAGCTGCTAACAGATGGCGCTGTATGTACCTGAAAACAATTTTAATAAATATTTAACGATTCCGATATTACAGAAAAGAACTAACTAAAACCAGTCACCAATTTTATTTGTTTAGCTTCTCTTCGCTCGAGTCGACGCAGGAAATGAATCTGGCGACAATCTCAGACGAATTTGATATGAAATACCGGTCTCTCTATATATAAATCAATGAATGTAATTTTAAACACATCAAATTGGAAAAGTTTCCATTATCATCAGAAAACACCTTGTTTGTAGAATAGAACAATAAATCTAATATTTTTTTTCTAATTTAAGAATAGTTAGTAGTTACGCCAGTGTGTCGTAAATTAACTTCCTCTCCACATTTTAATTAATATTTTATAAAAATTGTATGATTTATAAACTAAAGTATGGGACAGAAATTGTTGAAACAAGTCAAAAGTCGATGAATCCCTCTCTATGTAAGCTTTTTAATAGTTTTTAACAAAAATATCCAATTAAGATTATTAGAAAAATTACGATAAATTGTTTACAATAGTTTGTACCAGTTTCCGGAAAGAAATAGTATAGATAAAAAACTGTAGTTATGGTGCTGTAATAGTTTGCGTGGCTTGAAGATAATTAAAACTAGGGATGTTACTAACAGTGATTTGACAGTAGCAGTTCTAACTGTGACTTCTACTGACGAATATCTGTGATTTAAAACTGTGATTGTGATTCAAACTGTGACTGAATCTGATTGATTGACTGCAAAGTATCTCTGGTCACTCGTAGCAACGGAATGCTTTTATTTATGTGTTGAATATTTTCAATAATACGATTTCGTCGAAGGAATACATAGCTAAGTCGGTAACGTCGTGGCCTTACCGTGCTCTAGTTTACAGTTCGAAGCCCGGTATTTTTTTCTTCCAGATCAACTGGAATTTATTTAGTAAAACTCACAACTGCCACTCTATAAACCTTCAATTATAAAATGAATTTTTCATTTTTATTCCGCCACTATGAGTTCACTGTTGGCAAAAACTCGATTTAGGATGTCTCGGTCCAGTGCAGCATCCAATGAAATGTTTTACTATAAAAATAAACATTTTGCAGTTAAAATTTGCTTGTTTCTGAATAATATTATAAGACCAATGTGAATGTATTACGACTATTTATTCCTTATATCTTCATTCGGATTTTACAAAGTTTTTCATCCTCCTTTTATAATATCATGAAATCTTTCTATTATTTGAAACTTTTCATTTTTAAAGGTTTTGCAAACCAGACTGTCTGCGAAAATTTAAATTCTACTTTTCGTATCTTTCCTCAGGATGCATATCGGGAAAATACAATTCAGTTTAGCCCTGTTTTGTTATTGAATCAATTAATTAGGTGTTGACTAATCTCAATAATCAGGTATCAATTTTAAATTTGTTTTTCTCTGGAATTTTTGTTTACAAAGTGCGCGCGCGGAGAAATCGTGTAAGAAAAATAAGCATCCAGATATCACTTTTACATTAAGTACAGAAAACACGCTTCGCTACAAAAACACTACCGCCAGCTATATTTAGATTTACAGTAGGGATTATAAGCGCCGATACTTTTGAATCACATCTCCCTGACGTTTATCTTGAATATATCAAAATTACAGTGATTCAGTAGCTCTGTCACACCATCAAAGTTCCACAAAACTTGGTAACATTCCTAGATGGCTGCCTGAGCACAAGAACAATTCAGGGATTCGCATAACCCTAGATGTGTCAAGCGAATCACTGATACTTGAATCACAATTCTTATCTGTTACAGAAATATGAAAATAACAGTGATTTAGTAATAGTGATTGTTGAAACAGCAACTGAGAGTAGAGCGCCTATATAATAAAAGAGGCGACAAGGGACCAAATTTGGCCCAATGCCCATTCGCGGCAGCCATTTTTCTACCAGAATCGTCTCCAAGGGTTTTTTTCTTCCATCAGTTTCCCACATTTCTTCCTCACTCTTTCTTTTGGCGATAGTGTTAAAGTCCCGAAATTCGTATGCTCACAACTTATTGAAATAGTTTTAGTGAATATTAACAAGAAAAAGAAAAAAGTTATGCTTAGATCTTCAGTGTTAAATAAAATAGGATCTGATGTCTCTCTCAGGAACTTCATATTTTCTTTAAATTCTTTCCATGCTGTGTGATAGAAGTTTACGCATTAATTTTATAACATTAAATGTTGTTGGTGTTGTCAAAAATCAAAATCGGAACGCCATTTTCCACAGAATCAGTAATATTACTTACTCATCAAACATTTATTGCGTAAGATACACGCAGTGCCTAGATGGTCTGTTGATGATAAATGTGATTATCTGATATTAAGAAAGTAAGGGAGAGCGCGAACGCAGACCCCGCTATCAAAAATTCTGTACGCCAAGCTTCCACACATTGTGGAAACGGCGAACTCGAACCCACCGTAGTTCAATGGTGGGGTCACTGCTACTACCTGGATCTGGGAAACTTTCTAGGTGATGAAGGCCATACCAGATCCGGGTCAGTATGAAAGGTAGTGAAACATTTGAACATATTAAATGAGATAGGCAGTTTTCTGTAGTGGTGGCTAACAAACTGTTTGCAATAAAAAAAATCAGTCCACCAGTGGTCGTATCTCAGGAAGAATACAACCAAATGAGTTTTACAAACATTCAATCTCCCCCCTTTGAATGCTGGAAGCTCTCTAACCTAGTAATGAATTTTTTTTAAACAGAGAAAACACCCCTGAAAAACCCCTAAATTTCGAAAAGCTGCTAACAGATGGCGCTGTATGTACCTGAAAACAATTTTAATAAATATTTAACGATTCCGATATTACAGAAAAGAACTAACTAAAACCAGTCACCAATTTTATTTGTTTAGCTTCTCTTCGCTCGAGTCGACGCAGGAAATGAATCTGGCGACAATCTCAGACGAATTTGATATGAAATACCGGTCTCTCTATATATAAATCAATGAATGTAATTTTAAACACATCAAATTGGAAAAGTTTCCATTATCATCAGAAAACACCTTGTTTGTAGAATAGAACAATAAATCTAATATTTTTTTTCTAATTTAAGAATAGTTAGTAGTTACGCCAGTGTGTCGTAAATTAACTTCCTCTCCACATTTTAATTAATATTTTATAAAAATTGTATGATTTATAAACTAAAGTATGGGACAGAAATTGTTGAAACAAGTCAAAAGTCGATGAATCCCTCTCTATGTAAGCTTTTTAATAGTTTTTAACAAAAATATCCAATTAAGATTATTAGAAAAATTACGATAAATTGTTTACAATAGTTTGTACCAGTTTCCGGAAAGAAATAGTATAGATAAAAAACTGTAGTTATGGTGCTGTAATAGTTTGCGTGGCTTGAAGATAATTAAAACTAGGGATGTTACTAACAGTGATTTGACAGTAGCAGTTCTAACTGTGACTTCTACTGACGAATATCTGTGATTTAAAACTGTGATTGTGATTCAAACTGTGACTGAATCTGATTGATTGACTGCAAAGTATCTCTGGTCACTCGTAGCAACGGAATGCTTTTATTTATGTGTTGAATATTTTCAATAATACGATTTCGTCGAAGGAATACATAGCTAAGTCGGTAACGTCGTGGCCTTACCGTGCTCTAGTTTACAGTTCGAAGCCCGGTATTTTTTTCTTCCAGATCAACTGGAATTTATTTAGTAAAACTCACAACTGCCACTCTATAAACCTTCAATTATAAAATGAATTTTTCATTTTTATTCCGCCACTATGAGTTCACTGTTGGCAAAAACTCGATTTAGGATGTCTCGGTCCAGTGCAGCATCCAATGAAATGTTTTACTATAAAAATAAACATTTTGCAGTTAAAATTTGCTTGTTTCTGAATAATATTATAAGACCAATGTGAATGTATTACGACTATTTATTCCTTATATCTTCATTCGGATTTTACAAAGTTTTTCATCCTCCTTTTATAATATCATGAAATCTTTCTATTATTTGAAACTTTTCATTTTTAAAGGTTTTGCAAACCAGACTGTCTGCGAAAATTTAAATTCTACTTTTCGTATCTTTCCTCAGGATGCATATCGGGAAAATACAATTCAGTTTAGCCCTGTTTTGTTATTGAATCAATTAATTAGGTGTTGACTAATCTCAATAATCAGGTATCAATTTTAAATTTGTTTTTCTCTGGAATTTTTGTTTACAAAGTGCGCGCGCGGAGAAATCGTGTAAGAAAAATAAGCATCCAGATATCACTTTTACATTAAGTACAGAAAACACGCTTCGCTACAAAAACACTACCGCCAGCTATATTTAGATTTACAGTAGGGATTATAAGCGCCGATACTTTTGAATCACATCTCCCTGACGTTTATCTTGAATATATCAAAATTACAGTGATTCAGTAGCTCTGTCACACCATCAAAGTTCCACAAAACTTGGTAACATTCCTAGATGGCTGCCTGAGCACAAGAACAATTCAGGGATTCGCATAACCCTAGATGTGTCAAGCGAATCACTGATACTTGAATCACAATTCTTATCTGTTACAGAAATATGAAAATAACAGTGATTTAGTAATAGTGATTGTTGAAACAGCAACTGAGAGTAGAGCGCCTATATAATAAAAGAGGCGACAAGGGACCAAATTTGGCCCAATGCCCATTCGCGGCAGCCATTTTTCTACCAGAATCGTCTCCAAGGGTTTTTTTCTTCCATCAGTTTCCCACATTTCTTCCTCACTCTTTCTTTTGGCGATAGTGTTAAAGTCCCGAAATTCGTATGCTCACAACTTATTGAAATAGTTTTAGTGAATATTAACAAGAAAAAGAAAAAAGTTATGCTTAGATCTTCAGTGTTAAATAAAATAGGATCTGATGTCTCTCTCAGGAACTTCATATTTTCTTTAAATTCTTTCCATGCTGTGTGATAGAAGTTTACGCATTAATTTTATAACATTAAATGTTGTTGGTGTTGTCAAAAATCAAAATCGGAACGCCATTTTCCACAGAATCAGTAATATTACTTACTCATCAAACATTTATTGCGTAAGATACACGCAGTGCCTAGATGGTCTGTTGATGATAAATGTGATTATCTGATATTAAGAAAGTAAGGGAGAGCGCGAACGCAGACCCCGCTATCAAAAATTCTGTACGCCAAGCTTCCACACATTGTGGAAACGGCGAACTCGAACCCACCGTAGTTCAATGGTGGGGTCACTGCTACTACCTGGATCTGGGAAACTTTCTAGGTGATGAAGGCCATACCAGATCCGGGTCAGTATGAAAGGTAGTGAAACATTTGAACATATTAAATGAGATAGGCAGTTTTCTGTAGTGGTGGCTAACAAACTGTTTGCAATAAAAAAAATCAGTCCACCAGTGGTCGTATCTCAGGAAGAATACAACCAAATGAGTTTTACAAACATTCAATCTCCCCCCTTTGAATGCTGGAAGCTCTCTAACCTAGTAATGAATTTTTTTTAAACAGAGAAAACACCCCTGAAAAACCCCTAAATTTCGAAAAGCTGCTAACAGATGGCGCTGTATGTACCTGAAAACAATTTTAATAAATATTTAACGATTCCGATATTACAGAAAAGAACTAACTAAAACCAGTCACCAATTTTATTTGTTTAGCTTCTCTTCGCTCGAGTCGACGCAGGAAATGAATCTGGCGACAATCTCAGACGAATTTGATATGAAATACCGGTCTCTCTATATATAAATCAATGAATGTAATTTTAAACACATCAAATTGGAAAAGTTTCCATTATCATCAGAAAACACCTTGTTTGTAGAATAGAACAATAAATCTAATATTTTTTTTCTAATTTAAGAATAGTTAGTAGTTACGCCAGTGTGTCGTAAATTAACTTCCTCTCCACATTTTAATTAATATTTTATAAAAATTGTATGATTTATAAACTAAAGTATGGGACAGAAATTGTTGAAACAAGTCAAAAGTCGATGAATCCCTCTCTATGTAAGCTTTTTAATAGTTTTTAACAAAAATATCCAATTAAGATTATTAGAAAAATTACGATAAATTGTTTACAATAGTTTGTACCAGTTTCCGGAAAGAAATAGTATAGATAAAAAACTGTAGTTATGGTGCTGTAATAGTTTGCGTGGCTTGAAGATAATTAAAACTAGGGATGTTACTAACAGTGATTTGACAGTAGCAGTTCTAACTGTGACTTCTACTGACGAATATCTGTGATTTAAAACTGTGATTGTGATTCAAACTGTGACTGAATCTGATTGATTGACTGCAAAGTATCTCTGGTCACTCGTAGCAACGAAATGCTTTTATTTATGTGTTGAATATTTTCAATAATACGATTTCGTCGAAGGAATACATAGCTAAGTCGGTAACGTCGTGGCCTTACCGTGCTCTAGTTTACAGTTCGAAGCCCGGTATTTTTTTCTTCCAGATCAACTGGAATTTATTTAGTAAAACTCACAACTGCCACTCTATAAACCTTCAATTATAAAATGAATTTTTCATTTTTATTCCGCCACTATGAGTTCACTGTTGGCAAAAACTCGATTTAGGATGTCTCGGTCCAGTGCAGCATCCAATGAAATGTTTTACTATAAAAATAAACATTTTGCAGTTAAAATTTGATTGTTTCTGAATAATATTATAAGACCAATGTGAATGTATTACGACTATTTATTCCTTATATCTTCATTCGGATTTTACAAAGTTTTTCATCCTCCTTTTATAATATCATGAAATCTTTCTATTTTTTGAAAATTTTCATTTTTAAAGGTTTTACAAACCAGACTGTCTGCGAAAATTTAAATTCTACTTTTCGTATCTTTCCTCAGGATGCATATCGGGAAAATACAATTCAGTTTAGCCCTGTTTTGTTATTGAATCAATTAATTAGGTGTTGACTAATCTCAATAATCAGGTATCAATTTTAAATTTGTTTTTCTCTGGAATTTTTGTTTACAAAGTGCGGAGAGAAATCGTGTAAGAAAAATAAGCATCCAGATATCACTTTTACATTAAGTACAGAAAACACGCTTCGCTACAAAAACACTACCGCCAGCTATATTTAGATTTACAGTAGGGATTATAAGCGCCGATACTTTTGAATCACATCTCCCTGACGTTTATCTTGAATATATCAAAATTACAGTGATTCAGTAGCTCTGTCACACCATCAAAGTTCCACAAAACTTGGTAACATTCCTAGATGGCTGCCTGAGCACAAGAACAATTCAGGGATTCGCATAACCCTAGATGTGTCAAGCGAATCACTGATACTTGAATCACAATTCTTATCTGTTACAGAAATATGAAAATAACAGTGATTTAGTAATAGTGATTGTTGAAACAGCAACTGAGAGTAGAGCGCCTATATAATAAAAGAGGCGACAAGGGACCAAATTTGGCCCAATGCCCATTCGCGGCAGCCATTTTTCTACCAGAATCGTCTCCAAGGGTTTTTTTCTTCCATCAGTTTCCCACATTTCTTCCTCACTCTTTCTTTTGGCGATAGTGTTAAAGTCCCGAAATTCGTATGCTCACAACTTATTGAAATAGTTTTAGTGAATATTAACAAGAAAAAGAAAAAAGTTATGCTTAGATCTTCAGTGTTAAATAAAATAGGATCTGATGTCTCTCTCAGGAACTTCATATTTTCTTTAAATTCTTTCCATGCTGTGTGATAGAAGTTTACGCATTAATTTTATAACATTAAATGTTGTTGGTGTTGTCAAAAATCAAAATCGGAACGCCATTTTCCACAGAATCAGTAATATTACTTACTCATCAAACATTTATTGCGTAAGATACACGCAGTGCCTAGATGGTCTGTTGATGATAAATGTGATTATCTGATATTAAGAAAGTAAGGGAGAGCGCGAACGCAGACCCCGCTATCAAAAATTCTGTACGCCAAGCTTCCACACATTGTGGAAACGGCGAACTCGAACCCACCGTAGTTCAATGGTGGGGTCACTGCTACTACCTGGATCTGGGAAACTTTCTAGGTGATGAAGGCCATACCAGATCCGGGTCAGTATGAAAGGTAGTGAAACATTTGAACATATTAAATGAGATAGGCAGTTTTCTGTAGTGGTGGCTAACAAACTGTTTGCAATAAAAAAAAATCAATCCACCAGTGGTCGTATCTCAGGAAGAATACAACCAAATGAGTTTTACAAACATTCAATCTCCCCCTTTTTATTGCTGGAAGCTCTCTAACCTAGTAATGAATTTTTTTTAAAGCAGAGAAAACACCCCTGAAAAACCCCTAAATTTCGAAAAGCTGCTAACAGATGGCGCTGTATGTACCTGAAAACAATTTTAATAAATATTTAACGATTCCGATATTACAGAAAAGAACTAACTAAAACCAGTCACCAATTTTATTTGTTTAGCTTCTCTTCGCTCGAGTCGACGCAGGAAATGAATCTGGCGACAATCTCAGACGAATTTGATATGAAATACCGGTCTCTCTATATATAAATCAATGAATGTAATTTTAAACACATCAAATTGGAAAAGTTTCCATTATCATCAGAAAACACCTTGTTTGTAGAATAGAACAATAAATCTAATATTTTTTTTCTAATTTAAGAATAGTTAGTAGTTACGCCAGTGTGTCGTAAATTAACTTCCTCTCCACATTTTAATTAATATTTTATAAAAATTGTATGATTTATAAACTAAAGTATGGGACAGAAATTGTTGAAACAAGTCAAAAGTCGATGAATCCCTCTCTATGTAAGCTTTTTAATAGTTTTTAACAAAAATATCCAATTAAGATTATTAGAAAAATTACGATAAATTGTTTACAATAGTTTGTACCAGTTTCCGGAAAGAAATAGTATAGATAAAAAACTGTAGTTATGGTGCTGTAATAGTTTGCGTGGCTTGAAGATAATTAAAACTAGGGATGTTACTAACAGTGATTTGACAGTAGCAGTTCTAACTGTGACTTCTACTGACGAATATCTGTGATTTAAAACTGTGATTGTGATTCAAACTGTGACTGAATCTGATTGATTGACTGCAAAGTATCTCTGGTCACTCGTAGCAACGGAATGCTTTTATTTATGTGTTGAATATTTTCAATAATACGATTTCGTCGAAGGAATACATAGCTAAGTCGGTAACGTCGTGGCCTTACCGTGCTCTAGTTTACAGTTCGAAGCCCGGTATTTTTTTCTTCCAGATCAACTGGAATTTATTTAGTAAAACTCACAACTGCCACTCTATAAACCTTCAATTATAAAATGAATTTTTCATTTTTATTCCGCCACTATGAGTTCACTGTTGGCAAAAACTCGATTTAGGATGTCTCGGTCCAGTGCAGCATCCAATGAAATGTTTTACTATAAAAATAAACATTTTGCAGTTAAAATTTGCTTGTTTCTGAATAATATTATAAGACCAATGTGAATGTATTACGACTATTTATTCCTTATATCTTCATTCGGATTTTACAAAGTTTTTCATCCTCCTTTTATAATATCATGAAATCTTTCTATTATTTGAAACTTTTCATTTTTAAAGGTTTTGCAAACCAGACTGTCTGCGAAAATTTTAATTCTACTTTTCAAATCTTTCCTCAGGATACATATCGGGAAAATACAATTCAGTTTAGCCCTGTTTTGTTATTGAATCAATTAATTAGGTGTTGACTAATCTCAATAATCAGGTATCAATTTTAAATTTGTTTTTCTCTGGAATTTTTGTTTACGAAGTGCGGAAATCGTGTAAGAAAAATAAGCATCCAGATATCACTTTTACATTAAGTACAGAAAACACGCTTCGCTACAAAAACACTACCGCCAGCTATATTTAGATTTAGAGTAGGGATTATAAGCGCCGATACTTTTGAATCACATCTCCCTGATGTTTATCTTGAATATATCAAAATTACAGTGATTCAGTAGCTCTGTCACACCATCAAAGTTCCACAAAACTTGGTAACATTCCTAGATGGCTCCCTGAGCGCAAGAACAATTCAGGGATTCGCATAACCCTAGATGTGTCAAGCGAATCACTGATACTTGAATCACAATTCTTATCTCTTACAGAAATATGAAAATAACAGTGATTTAGTAATAGTGATTGTTGAAACAGCAACTGAGAGTAGAGCGCCTATATAATAAAAGAGGCGACAAGGGACCAAATTTGGCCCAATGCCCATTCGCGGCAGCCATTTTTCTACCAGAATCGTCTCCAAAGGTTTTTTTCTTCCATCAGTTTCCCACATTTCGTCCCCGCTCTTTCTTTTGGCGATAGTGTTAAAGTCCCGAAATTTGTATGCTCACAACTTATTGAAATAGTTTTAGTGAATATTAACAAGAAAAAGAAAAAAGTTATGCTTAGATCTTCAGTGTTAAATAAAATAGGATCTGATGTCTCTCTCAGGAACTTCATATTTTCTTTAAATTCTTTCCATGCTGTGTGATAGAAGTTTACGCATTAATTTTATAACATTAAATGTTGTTGGTGTTGTCAAAAATCAAAATCGGAACGCCATTTTCCACAGAATCAGTAATATTACTTACTCATCAAACATATATTGCGTAAGATACACGCAGTACCTAGATGGTCTGTTGATGATAAATGTGATTATCTGATATTAAGAAAGTAAGGGAGAACGCGAACGCAGACCCCGCTATCAAAAATTCTGTACGCCAAGCTCCCACACATTGTGGAAATTGCGAACTCGAACCCACCGTAGTTCAATGGTGGGGTCACTGCTACTACCTGGATCTGGGAAACTTTCTAGGTGATGAAGGCCATCCCAGATCCGGGTCAGTATGAAAGACAAGCGGATGGACAGAGGAAGAATCCTAATGTTAAAACTTAGACGAATTTTTGGAGGTTGGCGCATGCGCATTAGCTATAATTTCGGATGGGGAAAAATATTTTAGGGAAGGATATTCGTACAAATGGGGAAAATCTGGGCATGGGTGAATTTAACATAAGGATTCTTCCTCTGTCAAATCTTGGTTCCATAATCCATTATTTTTTCGGCGTTACCTTCCATTTCTAGGAGTGATAAAAGCAACATATTTTCTAATCGTTTTACTTGGGTGTATGATACGTTTAAAATTGTCTTTTCTGCTGTTTCATTACGAATAGTTTAATTACATTAGGATTCCTGCTCTGGCTAATCTCTCGGCAATTAGTTTATTTTTCATCACCTTGATTCGAGTATTTTAGCAAGCTTTGGTTTCTAATTTTGCAACATTTAACAAGTCATTTCTTATGTATTTTGTTGTTTACTTGATTTTGTAACATTGCGGTTGCATTTCTTGATCTGCCATATATTCTATGGTTTGTAAACTAAAATCCTTAAATGTAATATTTATCTTACAAAATTTCGCTCATTGTGTTTGATTATTTAACTGTGTTCAAATTTACACTGTTGAGGCAATTCATAATTCGATCTAATTTCGTGAAACTTGTATAAATAAAAAATAGTTCAATTAATTTTTTGCTGATTTCACAATCTGATAATTAATTGGGTTGATTATATTGTATTTTACAACTAACCTTTCTTGTACTTCTGTCAGATAAATTTAAGGAGTTTTATTTTATTCATTTTGATTTGGGGGAAGCATTACTTGACATAAATTAAGGAGTATTGTTTGTTCATTTGGGGAGTATTGAGTGATTAGTTTTGATTTTGTGGGGTTATTCTTTTTGTTGATACATAAGCATGATTTAAATGAAGTTCCTGTGTTAAGCATGATAAAAAAGCATTCTTGACCATACCAATTTATACTATGTCATGAGAAAGTGTCATGTCAGATTTGTGGAACTCAGTTGTAGAATGTAAAATGTGTGTGTTCCCCAATTACATTTCAATCCAAAATTCTTTTGAGAACTCATCTGAAAATGATTTCACTCAGTAAACTGAGGAATTGAATTAGCAATAAAAAGTATTAATTGCTTGAAAAAATGACTGAAAAATAAATATTTTTCAGGTTTATATATAGCAGAGGAACAGCCTAAGTAAATAGGATCTGAACAATTTTTTAGCATTATCATGGTTGATTTTCTATAGCAAGGGAAAGAGAAGTATTGAGTGGATAGGTTCTAACAAAGCAGTTCTATGTATCCTATGATGAAATTCACAAATTAATGGTGTTTGTACATGAAAATCAAAGTTGATCATAACTTGGGTAGAATGAAAATTAGTAAGTAGGTATTGCTTTGTAGCTATGCAAATGGATACCCATCCCAATTCTTGATGATATTAGCGCTCGTTTAGAACCCATTCATCTCTTTAACTTTTAGTGCCAAAACTGTATTGGTTTTCAACTGTCTCAATGTATTCACAAAAACAAAATAGTTATTTATCTTATGCTAGCCAAGAGATGAGCAAATTGAGATTTTATTAAATGTACCAAAAAGGTGTAGTTTTTTTAGGAGTTATATCAGGTGCCAGTTCTGTATCCCAAAAAATAGGTACATATTTAATGATTAAAATTATCATTTTTCACTGCTATGGTGTAATTTTTCTTATGAACAGAAGAAAAGTAATGTTTGTTTTGTAAAAAAATGTTAATATTCATTTAAATACTAAGTGTTCAATAATTTGATTTAATGAAATGTGGTATATCTTATGGTACTTTTAATTTACATCTCTCTCTCTCTCCCCCACTGGAGTAACAGGCATTGGTGATGGTATTTTTTATTAACGTTGAACTGGAGCAACATTATGGGCTATTTGTAACAGTCCAGGGTCAACCCCAAAGGGAAAAATTGAAGACAACATAATTTTTAAATAACAAGGCAACACCCAAGCTGGCACTCCTAACTTACACACCACACTAATGTAAGAACACAACATATTTAACATGCACCAGCCCCCTTGATACACGACGGTCTTTGGCTGGATTCGAACTCCCAACCCTCCAATTGCTCTTCCAACCGTGGCACCTGTTATAGTTTTTTAGCTCATCAGATGTCAGTTTCGTATGCCAAAAAATACATAACCAATGATTAAATATATAATTTTTCTTATTATGAACAGATGAAAAGTAATTTTTGTTTTATAATAAACTGACAATATTAATCTGAGTAATATTATTCGTTTGGCTACTAAGTGTACAATAATTTATTCACAAGAACTTTAACGAGTTATAAAATGCTACTGATTAGTCTAAAACCAGGATTTTGATGAAATGTGGTACGTCTAATGGTATTTTTAATTAACGTCCCACTGGAGCAACAGGCATTGGTGATGGCATTTTTCAATGAACGTTATACTGGAGCAACACAATGAGCTATTTGTAACGGTCCTGGATCAACACCAAAGGGAAAGAAAAGATACATAATTTTTGAATCATGGTCATATAACGAGGCAACACCCAAGTTGGCACTCCAAACTTCCACACAACAGATTTAACACACACCAACCCCCTTCTACATGACGGTCTTTGGCTGGATTCGAGCTCCCAACCCTCTGGTTGCTCTTCCCACCACAGCACCTGTTATATTAGCATGATGCTGGTTTAATTTATTTTTCAAAAGGGCTATTCAAAATTATTTTATCTAAAATTTTCATGTCCTGATCACGACAGATGTTGAGTGAGTTACATGTATGGAGATAGCATGAACACATTTTATACTATAAGTTTCACAGAAGTCTACTTTGAACGAGTTTAGCTGACTCATAGTTCCAGATAAGCTTTGAATGTAAATCTGACTAAAGCCAATAATGCTAAAGTTGCAAGAATCAGATTGTATAGCTACAGAAAATTTTACGACTTAAAGATATTTACCAACCTAACAATTGGTTTACAATTTCTTCAGTTATGCAGGATGTTTACATAGGACATCCTTTTGTTTTGGAATAACTTTTAAATAAAACACTTCTAATATCATTGTGCACTCAATGAATGACATTATTAATTTAATTTGATATCGGTCAAATGACTGCCAGCACTGCAAATTTAGTCTTTTGACCACATGATTTTTTTCAGACCATTTTTCTCAAAAGCTTTTACTGGGTTTGATTGTCATTTGTTTAGGAAGCTGACCTAGGATAGTGAGTGTGAAGCTTCAGAACATTTTAGCAAAATATTTAATCAAAATGCATTATCTGTGATGGAGACTTCTAGAAAATTGTAAAATTACTTTGGGTTACATCATGTGCCTTCAAAATAAATATATGTAAAAAAAATTTCAAAACACTGTTCTCCGCAAGATATGAAAAAGTCTGACTGACTTCTTACAGAAAGTTCCCATGATATAGTGTTATTGAAAAACAAGGGATCTCTGTTGACATTACACACAAATAGGCTTTCTCCAAACACAATATGGAGAAAATTTGGATTTTCATCGAAGCTCTAAATGTTTTTATGCATGCAGTCACTAGGTCTATATTATATTCCACAAATAAATATAATTATTTCAGTTCTAAAATTCAATTTAAATTACATTCCAAAACAGTTCAATCCAGAAAAAAAATTACTAAGTTACCAATTGTCAATTTTAAAAATACTTGCGTGTACCAGGCATCATTGGTAATCTTGAATAATTATGAAAATCAGAACTAAATATAAATCTTTTAGTGCAAATTGTAAGCAACATTTAATGTATTCAGAATGATTTATTGAGACTGATTCTGACATTGCAAGATATTTTTGTAAACAAACACATGAAGGTAAACAAAAAGAAGTGTTTCAGTTACAGTGAATATATGTACTTCAATTCATTATAAAAGGTATTTTTTAATTAATGTTGAACAAGAAAAACAAAGAAACAAATGGTACATAAAAACTTTTATTTTCAATTCAATACACAATGAACTTTAAATATCAATTTAGTCATACAGGACAAAAATTCATTTTTCTGTAAATACAATTAATTGTACAAGACTCGAAAAAAAACCTTTTTGCATGACAACTTAACTTATGCCATTAAGTGTAAAATTGGTCAAATTAAAGTATTTCCAATCTTAATTTTTTTTTCTTCTTGAAACTTATTATATTTAATAGAGGAATTGGTTATTTTTGTAAAAAATTGGGTAATTTAAAAAATTACTTATCATTTTGGCAATAACTGATTTGCAATAACTACGATCACAAAAACACCTGCTTCTAGAAATAAAAACAAAACCACATAGAAACACATTTTGATAGTGGTAATTACAAAATCATAAATACGAGTAAGAGGGCTAGTTAAAAATCTGAAGGACGAGGAACCTGAAAATATAAAGTGTGCACATCAGTACAATACAAATGAGATCACAAACTCGCCTTTTCGTGTCAACTTAATGTACACCTAATTCTGTTTGGACGAGCACGAGTATCATCTAGTGCGGATGTTTCACCAGTTTTACGAACGAATTCAGTTATTAATTGTTGTGTTTGTGTTTTGGTTATGCCATTATCTAATTATGTGTAAGAGGCTACCAAGAACTTCAGTTCACGTTGAAATTTCCCAGCGCATTTCTCATAAGGGTCAGGTTTGACAAAATTATTAACCAATTTTCAGGTCAGTTCCAGACATTCTTTTATTAAACCTGTATTTAGAACAAGATTCTGTGGGATTAGGAGTCTCAAAGACAACCCCTTCTAATATGTCATCTTTGCTTACGGCTTTGTCGACTGATTCATGGATATCTTCAAATAATAGATCACCGAATCTTTCTCCAGTTGTGTGCCATTGTAATGATGTTGGGAATACAGTCGTGTTAGTTACCAAATACAATAAGAACATTGTAGATACATAGATGTATACATTGGTAAATGAAAACATACGTTCCAAAACGCATACACTAGATGTTATGCAATCTATGTGGGGGCAATATAACTGACTGGCCACTGCATGGCCAGCACGGCACTGCCGGTGACAGTTCTTTTGTGGGGTCAGGTGTGACCACTGCTTGCTAACCCCCTGTAATTGCTATGAATTCCCATTTAGTTTAACAGATGATACTACTATGCCACAACTATAAAAATAAAAATCGTAAAATTTCGGCAAATAAATTTAAAATGACTGGAGTAAATAGAGAATAAAAAATTTATTTTGATTTTGAGTATAAAAAAAGTTTGTGCAAAAACAGAATTAGGTGTGTATACACAAACAGGAAACTTTTGACACAAAAAATTAATACGCTCAGGGTAGAGTCACATGAATTGAACCTATGTCATTCATCTACAGCTTGCAAGCTACTAACAATGAGAAACCCACTGAACCACCAGCAAGTTACTTTCCCACTCCTTGCCCTCAGCAATACTATTCTCTCTACACCTCGCCTCCCTTTTACGGCTTATCTCCCCACAGGTATATCAATAGAATAGCACAAAATCATTAATACTACCCTAATTTTATTCAACAGAGGTTTGGGAAAACCAAATCGACATATCACATTGTTTATTTTAACATACCTATATGAGAACTTAGAATAAAATTTGAAATAAACAATCAGCAAAACAACTCTTACCGCTATTTAGAAACAAATATTGAGAAAATACAGTACTTAACCGTTAGCTGGGTACCAAAAAACCGCCAAGCTTAACAGTTAGTGCAGCTATCGTCAAGCCTAAATATTCACGCAAAGAGTATTTCCAGGCATTTTTGGCAAATGAAAATTCTGTCATAGATAAATTCAAGTCTATTTCACTGTACGAAACTTGGGCATGCCTCTAGTATGCAGTGTGTCCCTCATAAATGATGCAGCCAGTTCACACAGTGTCATTTGTCTATAAAATTAATAATGCAAAGATTTTGGCACAGGCATATGAAGGATTAAAAAATAATACAAAGATTTTGCAAATGAAACCACACAAAAAATAGCTAGAGATTAGGAAAAAGCGTGTCTCACTAATGAAGTCGCACTGGCCACGGCACGTTTTTAAATATAATGCTTGATTCAAATTGCCCATTGGATTTATAGTCGCATGGAATGTTTAAAACAAAACCTATGCTGATGAACAGGCTTGTGAGTGACACAAGTTCAATGGCCCATTTACTATTGAACTAACTTGAATAAAATAGCACGTCTCTTCATAGTTATTTCATTTTCAATATTATTACACATAATACAGAAAGGAAATTGAAATTTTAAATTCTTATTTAAATCACTGTTTTTATTAAATAAAAAATCAATTCATTTTAAATTTGCATACATACCCTGTAACAATCTAAAAATCGAAAGAAATGGTCTGTTTTAATAGAATCAGATGTATTCAATTTGTGGACTTTCATATTATGCAATCTCAAAAACTCGATTATATCTAATTATGCATCAAAAAATTAACTACTGATCGCAGAACGAACAATCTCACTGCCTCTACTAAAATTACACTTCACAAATTTAATTAAACGCAACAGCGTAAAACAATTCAAAATCGAAGCTGGAGATTGGATGCGTAACTGAAAAGTAAATACAATCTTTCTTGATCAAGAATACGCCTAAAGACAAATTAACTTTTCCTAATTAAAGTATTCCGCTTTCAATAGAAAGTCCGTTGCAATCCATCAGCTCCTCACCTCACAAGCAAAAACAAAACAATACATACATTTAACATCAAAACAGGGATTTTTCAAACCAGTTCAAAATTTTCCCTACCGCCGACAGAACTAAAAAAGTGTACGCCATCTAGCGGTAATTCGTCTAAGTTTTAACATTAGGATTCTTCCTCTGTCCATCCGCTTGTGTATGAAAGGTAGTGAAACATTTGAACATATTAAATGAGATAGGCAGTTTTCTGTAGTGGTGGCTAACAAACTGTTTGCAATAAAAAAAATCAATCCACCAGTGGTCGTATCTCAGGAAGAAAACAACAAATTAGTTTTACAAACATTCAATCTCCCCCCTTTGAATGCTGGAAGCTCTCTTACCTAGTAATGAATTTTTTTAAAGCAGAGAAAACACCCCTGAAAAATCCCTAAATTTCGAAAAGCTGCTAACAGATGGCGCTGTATGTACCTGAAAACAATTTTAATAAATATTTAACGATTCCGATATTACAGAAAAGAACTAACTAAAACCAGTCACCAATTTTATTTGTTTAGCTTCTCTTCGCTCGAGTCGACGCAGGAAATGAATCTGGCGACAATCTTAGACGAATTTGATATGAAATACCGGTCTCTCTATATATAAATCAATGAATGTAATTTTAAACACATCAAATTGGAAAAGTTTTCATTATCATCAGAAAACACCTTGTTTGTAGAATAGAACAATAAATCTAATATTTTTTTTCTAATTTAAGAATAGTCCGTAGTTACGCCAGTGTGTCGTAAATTAACTTCCTCTCCACATTTTAATTAATATTTTATAAAAATTGTATGATTTATAAATAAAGTATGGGACAGAAATTGTTGAAACAAGTCAAAAGTCGATGAATCCCTCTCTATGTAAGCTTTTTAATAGTTTTTAACAAAAATATCCAATTAAGATTATTAGAAAAATTACGATAAATTGTTTACAATAGTTTGTACCAGTTTCCGGAAAGAAATAGTATAGATAAAAAACTGTAGTTATGGTGCTGTAATAGTTTGCGTGGCTTGAAGATAATTAAAACTAGGGATGTTACTAACAGTGATTTGACAGTAGCAGTTCTAACTGTGACTTCTACTGACGAATATCTGTGATTTAAAACTGTGATTGTGATTCAAACTGTGACTGAATCTGATTGATTGACTGCAAAGTATCTCTGGTCACTCGTAGCAACGGAATGCTTTTATTTATGTGTTGAATATTTTCAATAATACGATTTCGTCGAAGGAATACATAGCAAAGTCGGTAACGTCGTGGCCTTACCGTGCTCTAGTTTACAGTTCGAAGCCCGGTATTTTTTTCTTCCAGATCAACTGGAATTTATTTAGTAAAACGCACAACTGCCACTCTATAAACCTTCAATTATAAAATGAATTTTTCATTTTTATTCCGCCACTATGAGTTCACTGTTGGCAAAAACTCGATTTAGGATGTCTCGGTCCGGTGCAGCATCCAATGAAATGTTTTACTATAAAAATAAACATTTTGCAGTTAAAATTTGCTTGTTTCTGAATAATATTATAAGACCAATGTGAATGTATTACGACTATTTATTCCTTATATCTTCATTCGGATTTTACAAAGTTTTTCATCCTCCTTTTATAATATCATGAAATCTTTCTATTTTTTGAAAATTTTCATTTTTAAAGGTTTTACAAACCAGACTGTCTGCGAAAATTTAAATTCTACTTTTCGTATCTTTCCTCAGGATGCATATCGGGAAAATACAATTCAGTTTAGCCCTGTTTTGTTATTGAATCAATTAATTAGGTGTTGACTAATCTCAATAATCAGGTATCAATTTTGAATTTGTTTTTCTCTGGAATTTTTGTTTACGAAGTGCGGAGAGAGAAATCGTGTAAGAAAAATAAGCATCCAGATATCACTTTTACATTAAGCACAGAAAACACGCTTCGCTACAAAAACACTACAGCCAGCTATATTTAGATTTACAGTAGGGATTATAAGCGCCGATACTTTTGAATCACATCTCCCTGACGTTTATCTTGAATATATCAAAATTACAGTGATTCAGTAGCTCTGTCACACCATCAAAGTTCCACAAAACTTGGTAACATTCCTAGATGGCTGCCTGAGCACAAGAACAATTCAGGGATTCGCATAACCCTAGATGTGTCAAGCGAATCACTGATACTTGAATCACAATTCTTATCTGTTACAGAAATATGAAAATAACAGTGATTTAGTAATAGTGATTGTTGAAACAGCAACTGAGAGTAGAGCGCCTATATAATAAAAGAGGCGACAAGGGACCAAATTTGGCCCAATGCCCATTCGCGGCAGCCATTTTTCTACCAGAATCGTCTCCAAGGGTTTTTTTTCTTCCATCAGTTTCCCACATTTCTTCCTCACTCTTTCTTTTGGCGATAGTGTTAAAGTCCCGAAATTCGTATGCTCACAACTTATTGAAATAGTTTTAGTGAATATTAACAAGAAAAAGAAAAAAGTTATGCTTAGATCTTCAGTGTTAAATAAAATAGGATCTGATGTCTCTCTCAGGAACTTCATATTTTCTTTAAATTCTTTCCATGCTGTGTGATAGAAGTTTACGCATTAATTTTATAACATTAAATGTTGTTGGTGTTGTCAAAAATCACAATCGGAACGCCATTTTCCACAGAATCAGTAATATTACTTACTCATCAAACATTTATTGCGTAAGATACACGCAGTGCCTAGATGGTCTGTTGATGATAAATGTGATTATCTGATATTAAGAAAGTAAGGGAGAGCGCGAACGCAGACCCCGCTATCAAAAATTTTGTACGCCAAGCTTCCACACATAGTGGAAAGGGCGAACTCGAACCCACCGTAGTTCAATGGTGGGGTCACTGCTACTACCTGGATCTGGGAAACTTTCTAGGTGATGAAGGCCATACCAGATCCGGGTCAGTATGAAAGGTAGTGAAACATTTGAACATATTAAATGAGATAGGCAGTTTTCTGTAGTGGTGGCTAACAAACTGTTTGCAATAAAAAAAATCAGTCCACCAGTGGTCGTATCTCAGGAAGAATACAACCAAATGAGTTTTACAAACATTCAATCTCCCCCTTTTGAATGCTGGAAGCTCTCTAACCTAGTAATGAATTTTTTTAAAAGCAGAGAAAACACCCCTGAAAAACCCCTAAATTTCGAAAAGCTGCTAACAGATGGCGCTGTATGTACCTGAAAACAATTTTAATAAATATTTAACGATTCCGATATTACAGAAAAGAACTAACTAAAACCAGTCACCAATTTTATTTGTTTAGCTTCTCTTCGCTCGAGTCGACGCAGGAAATGAATCTGGCGACAATCTTAGACGAATTTGATATGAAATACCGGTCTCTCTATATATAAATCAATGAATGTAATTTTAAACACATCAAATTGGAAAAGTTTTCATTATCATCAGAAAACACCTTGTTTGTAGAATAGAACAATAAATCTAATATTTTTTTTCTAATTTAAGAATAGTCCGTAGTTACGCCAGTGTGTCGTAAATTAACTTCCTCTCCACATTTTAATTAATATTTTATAAAAATTGTATGATTTATAAATAAAGTATGGGACAGAAATTGTTGAAACAAGTCAAAAGTCGATGAATCCCTCTCTATGTAAGCTTTTTAATAGTTTTTAACAAAAATATCCAATTAAGATTATTAGAAAAATTACGATAAATTGTTTACAATAGTTTGTACCAGTTTCCGGAAAGAAATAGTATAGATAAAAAACTGTAGTTATGGTGCTGTAATAGTTTGCGTGGCTTGAAGATAATTAAAACTAGGGATGTTACTAACAGTGATTTGACAGTAGCAGTTCTAACTGTGACTTCTACTGACGAATATCTGTGATTTAAAACTGTGATTGTGATTCAAACTGTGACTGAATCTGATTGATTGACTGCAAAGTATCTCTGGTCACTCGTAGCAACGGAATGCTTTTATTTATGTGTTGAATATTTTCAATAATACGATTTCGTCGAAGGAATACATAGCAAAGTCGGTAACGTCGTGGCCTTACCGTGCTCTAGTTTACAGTTCGAAGCCCGGTATTTTTTTCTTCCAGATCAACTGGAATTTATTTAGTAAAACGCACAACTGCCACTCTATAAACCTTCAATTATAAAATGAATTTTTCATTTTTATTCCGCCACTATGAGTTCACTGTTGGCAAAAACTCGATTTAGGATGTCTCGGTCCGGTGCAGCATCCAATGAAATGTTTTACTATAAAAATAAACATTTTGCAGTTAAAATTTGCTTGTTTCTGAATAATATTATAAGACCAATGTGAATGTATTACGACTATTTATTCCTTATATCTTCATTCGGATTTTACAAAGTTTTTCATCCTCCTTTTATAATATCATGAAATCTTTCTATTTTTTGAAAATTTTCATTTTTAAAGGTTTTACAAACCAGACTGTCTGCGAAAATTTAAATTCTACTTTTCGTATCTTTCCTCAGGATGCATATCGGGAAAATACAATTCAGTTTAGCCCTGTTTTGTTATTGAATCAATTAATTAGGTGTTGACTAATCTCAATAATCAGGTATCAATTTTGAATTTGTTTTTCTCTGGAATTTTTGTTTACGAAGTGCGGAGAGAGAAATCGTGTAAGAAAAATAAGCATCCAGATATCACTTTTACATTAAGCACAGAAAACACGCTTCGCTACAAAAACACTACAGCCAGCTATATTTAGATTTACAGTAGGGATTATAAGCGCCGATACTTTTGAATCACATCTCCCTGACGTTTATCTTGAATATATCAAAATTACAGTGATTCAGTAGCTCTGTCACACCATCAAAGTTCCACAAAACTTGGTAACATTCCTAGATGGCTGCCTGAGCACAAGAACAATTCAGGGATTCGCATAACCCTAGATGTGTCAAGCGAATCACTGATACTTGAATCACAATTCTTATCTGTTACAGAAATATGAAAATAACAGTGATTTAGTAATAGTGATTGTTGAAACAGCAACTGAGAGTAGAGCGCCTATATAATAAAAGAGGCGACAAGGGACCAAATTTGGCCCAATGCCCATTCGCGGCAGCCATTTTTCTACCAGAATCGTCTCCAAGGGTTTTTTTTCTTCCATCAGTTTCCCACATTTCTTCCTCACTCTTTCTTTTGGCGATAGTGTTAAAGTCCCGAAATTCGTATGCTCACAACTTATTGAAATAGTTTTAGTGAATATTAACAAGAAAAAGAAAAAAGTTATGCTTAGATCTTCAGTGTTAAATAAAATAGGATCTGATGTCTCTCTCAGGAACTTCATATTTTCTTTAAATTCTTTCCATGCTGTGTGATAGAAGTTTACGCATTAATTTTATAACATTAAATGTTGTTGGTGTTGTCAAAAATCACAATCGGAACGCCATTTTCCACAGAATCAGTAATATTACTTACTCATCAAACATTTATTGCGTAAGATACACGCAGTGCCTAGATGGTCTGTTGATGATAAATGTGATTATCTGATATTAAGAAAGTAAGGGAGAGCGCGAACGCAGACCCCGCTATCAAAAATTTTGTACGCCAAGCTTCCACACATAGTGGAAAGGGCGAACTCGAACCCACCGTAGTTCAATGGTGGGGTCACTGCTACTACCTGGATCTGGGAAACTTTCTAGGTGATGAAGGCCATACCAGATCCGGGTCAGTATGAAAGGTAGTGAAACATTTGAACATATTAAATGAGATAGGCAGTTTTCTGTAGTGGTGGCTAACAAACTGTTTGCAATAAAAAAAATCAGTCCACCAGTGGTCGTATCTCAGGAAGAATACAACCAAATGAGTTTTACAAACATTCAATCTCCCCCTTTTGAATGCTGGAAGCTCTCTAACCTAGTAATGAATTTTTTTAAAAGCAGAGAAAACACCCCTGAAAAACCCCTAAATTTCGAAAAGCTGCTAACAGATGGCGCTGTATGTACCTGAAAACAATTTTAATAAATATTTAACGATTCCGATATTACAGAAAAGAACTAACTAAAACCAGTCACCAATTTTATTTGTTTAGCTTCTCTTCGCTCGAGTCGACGCAGGAAATGAATCTGGCGACAATCTCAGACGAATTTGATATGAAATACCGGTCTCTCTATATATAAATCAATGAATGTAATTTTAACCACATCAAATTGGAAAAGTTTCCATTATCATCAGAAAACACCTTGTTTGTAGAATAGAACAATAAATCTAATATTTTTCTTCTAATATTCCGTTTTTAATTTAAGAATAGTCCGTAGTTACTCCAGTGTGTCGTAAATTAACTTCTTCTCCACATTTTAATTAATATTTTATAAAAATTGTATGATTTATAAACTAAAGTATGGGACAGAAATTGTTGAAACAAGTCAAAAGTCGATGAATCCCTCTCTATGTAAGCTTTTTAAAAGTTTTTAACAAAAATATCCAATTAAGATTATTAGAAAAATTAAGATAAATTGTTTACAATAGTTTGTACCAGTATCCGGAAAGAAATAGTATAGAAAAAAAACTGTAGTTATGGTGCTGTAACGTCATGGGTATAGTATGCGTGGCATGAAGATAATTAAAACTAGGGATGTTACTAACAGTGATTTGACAGTAGCAGTTCTAACTGTGACTTCTACTGACGAATATCTGTGATTCAAAACTGTGATTGTGATTCAAACTGTGACTGAATCTGATTGATTGACTGCAAAGTATCTCTGGTCACTCGTAGCAACGGAATGCTTTTATTTATGTGTTGAATATTTTCAATAATACGATTTCGTCGAAGGAATACATAGCTAAGTCGGTAACGTCGTGGCCTTACAGTGCTCTAGTTTACAGTTCGAAGCCCAGTATTTTTTTCATCCAGATCAACTGGAATTTATTTAATAAAATGCACAACTGCCACTCTATAAACCTTCAATTATAAAATGAATTTTTCATTTTTATTCCGCCACTATGAGCCGTTTTTTATTTTTAGCCCGTAATTCATTTTTTAAAGGTACTTTTTCTCCTCAATAAATTAATATTGGTGACTAAGATGGTTTCAACTATATCGAAATTTTCATATAAATTAAACTTTATAATTAATTAAACATTAAAATCAAGAGATATACATTAGAATGCTTGATCATTTTGCTTCTAATTGAATTCAAATTATGGATTTTTAATCTTTAAATAAATATATATAATTGGCAAACCTATTTTTTATCTTTAAATCCGTTTCACTAAATAACCTTCATCCAAAATATTTGTTTGCTGAAGAAAAAAGTTTTCATCGTAGTATGTGTAGCAAGACAATTTCCTTACATTTGATAATCTGACAATTTAAAAAAAAAAGTAATTTTTCTAAATCTCTAGTAACATTCGAATTAATTTGTATTGTTGTATTCGTGGTGGTGCAAAGACACAACAATTTTATTTGAGACGAAGAAAACACAAAACGAACAACATCAGAAAAGTCAAACCTTACTGTGAAAAATCTGTAGCTTTTGACTTGTTTCAACAATTTCTGTCCGATACTTTAGTTTATAAATCATACACTTTTTACAAAATATTAACTAAAATGTGGAGTAGTTCAGTTTCCACACAACACTGGAGTAACCACGTACTATTGTCAAAGGTCGGAATCCACCCCGAAGACAAAAGATGAAGATATTCTCTTTAGTAGCACTTTAAAATTGATAAGCGGAGTGAAAGTATATAATTTATCTCTAAGACAAACAGGGAATATTCTAACGAGTAACATTATTATTTGTTTTGAAAACAGTCTGAAAAGGAATTCCAGAGAATCAGTGTTTACAAACAACAAATTATACGTTTTAAAAAATTAAACATTCAGTCATCAAAATTTTGTGTACTTGCATTACGATATTTCAGAATGCATTCTTTACCGCTGTAAACATTGCTGTGTTGATCCTCCCTCTGAAACGGTTTCATCTTAAGAGACAAACTGTAAAGAAGGCAGAAACTCGTAAAACGTATTCTAATCACTAGCGAAATTAAATAAATATCTCCCTCCCCCCTCCCCCTCCTGTGATTTCGACTCATTCAAGTTATACTTTCAGAAGCACATAATTCCTTTTTTAGAATTAAAAACAATTTACAAGAGGTTAAACAGAACAATTTTAATTATAAACAAACCAAAAAAAATAAAAACAAGTTCTAGTCATGTTACTCTATATAAAAAAACAACAAAATAAATAATGAGTGATAGTTTAAGAACGAACAAAAAATTGTTATTTAAAACAGAGAATTTAATATCTTTTTTTTGAACTCTCCTTAAAACTGTCCAGCTTCTTTTTTCTTTAGAAAAAGGCTCGGGAATCTGGTGACTCATAAACCAACATATTACCTTCTTAAACATCAGGTTAAAAATCCTCCAGAGAATTCCCAATCCGTCACAGACCAACTGGCACCGCTACCAAATAACCAAAACTCAGTCACAGCTTCCACTGCTACCGAATCACCGATCGCATTAACAGTATCAATATCAGCCAAGGTACCAGCTTAGCGATATCAGTTTAGTAACTGTTACCGAATCACTGATACCAAATCAATGGTACCGAATCACTGATACTAAATCACTGTTACCCAATTACTGATATTTTGATATTTGAGTAACAGGTATGAACTGTGATTCACAAGTATCTGTGATTGAGTAGCAGTTCTGTGATTTGCTTAACATCCCTAATTAAAACGACATTTAAAATTACAGCACATTTAATTAAGTATAGAAGAATACATATAAGTTAAAACTATTTCGAGGCTAATAGATACTGTACAAATTAGGGTTTCAGTCCCGCGTCTTCAATCGGAGCAGAGTCCGCCCAAAGGGAAGGGGGTGCCCCCATCCGGTCATAAATTCATGGACCACCATGAAAGCTGTGGTCAGAGGGACCCCTACGGTTACTCTACAAACACAGCTACAAAAAAGAACCGAGTTGTATAAAATCAGTCATCAATAGAATTTATTTGAATTTTCTGTCTTTCAATTCTATAACATGTGATAATTACGCCAGATGGCGCTTTACGCAAAAGGTAGTAAACGATTTGTTTATATAATAAATACTCACAATCAATGCTCCTAACATGTTCCGAACGAAGCACAGATGTTTCGGGAATTTGTGACCAAAGGTAAGTGGATTGACCTCTGATGACGAGCTGTTATTTATGTTGACGAGCTGTTCATTGCATTTCAAGCTTTAACGGACGCTACAGCTAAGTGTGCAATGAAATTGCATTTGTCAAACACATTTTTAGTAACTACTCCAATTTTACAGTTCAACGACAACACGTTAGATTTTAACTTCAAATCTCTATAAAAAGACTCCAAGAAAATTCATTTCTAATTCATTTAGACATTTGTTTTTACAAGTTAATCCATGGTTAAATAATATCTCATGTGTTATTATGTAGTTTCTGAATTTGCTCTAGTGCAAATAAGTCAGAAGGAATAATAAATGTGTACTTCTGGAATACAAATGTTCCCACACGATACATACAGGAAAAAGATACACGGGTACCGATGATAAGTTTAGTTATACCCCAAAGAAGAGATAGCGCTCAACGTAAGATGCAAATGGCTTTCTGTTTAATATTATATATTTACCATCCTCAAAAAATGATCAAATACAAATGTAGTACATCAAGTGAATTAAAAATCGACTCCAAACATCGGTAAAACAGCGATAAATCAAAATGGCTCCCATCAATAATATTTTATATCCTGTAATTTGTTGTGGTTTATAACAATCAAAACCATTTTAATTTTAGAAGACTCAGCGAGCCCGTTGATAAAACTATGCAATCTAAACTGTCACGAGTAGAAATATTTAAAACAATTCAATAGATAAAAATAAAATATAGATCCTGGTAGACTTGTTTAAAAAAGCTTGTGTTTGGCTCAGGCTTGACGCTTCGAAACAAAGGATGATATGCTGTATGGTGTTTGTCGGAAAAGTAATGTAAAGTAAGCTTATAAATCCGTGGCGTATATGTTTTCTGTGTTGGACTGAGCGATGAAAGTAATATATTTTAGTATCTACTAACTCCAAACCTGAACAAAAAATCTTGATTTTTCAAAAAATAGTCTTTGCGTTTTGAATACTCAGATATTAAAACTATATTTTTTCTGAAACTTATTTTAATCAGTGCATTAAAAGCCAACATGAAATTCAGTTGGATGAATAATTTGTTTTAAAATCTATTATTTGCGCCTCTTTTGTATTAAAAGGGAAAAGACGAAGTTAAATGTCTATTAAAAGTTCCAAGTTTTTAAAATATAAATATATTTCGAGGTGATGATATTGTGATCCAGTCAAGTAATAGAAACCATGTTTCACTAAAAACTTGTCTCGGAACTTTTGTACAATCTTCTACACATGGTCCAATTTATATTGCCTTGCACATGTATGTGAAGATTGAGGCATTTCAGTTGACTTCAATATCACAAGCTCATATTTTCAGTTAACAAAACAGATGACACCGAAAAATGTATTTTGATTTTGCATTTACTTTTACATCAAACAAAAGAAGAAATTGAGATTTAATGAATTGGAATTGCTGTATACATTTTTTTCATTTGGTTTGGTGCAGTAAATTTAACTTGTCCGTTGCTAAAAATGATCCATTTCCGTGTAAGATTTTTTGAAAACTTGATTGTATATTTTCCAGCTTATACAACCAAATTTTCATCTTTGATTTCTTAACCCTTCTTTGCATAATGGTGGAAATTTCCATCTTAACATTGAATGCCCAAAAATTATATAAAAGAACAAGTTCACTTTAAGTTGATCGTGTCTTGATACCTTTTTATGTCCATTGCATAAAAAAACATAGCTGTCAAAAATATTATTTTGTGGGTAACAGTGCTTTGCTAACGATTTTTTGCTAAAAATCGCTGATTTTCTTAACTTTAACCTCAATGAGGCACGGGTTAATATTATCAGAATGAGCTAAAACTTTGCCAATCACATTTTCTAGCCTATGGCAAATTTTAAGGGGGTGCCATGGAAGATTGGGCGGAAAATTTTTTTCCCCATATACCTTGTGACCACCCTACTGCAGCCTACTTAGCCTATTTAGAATTACGTCCCTGCATCATGGCGTTGTCCGTGGTGTTGGTTTGCTTCGCAAATCAAATGGAAATTAGTAGCCTATTGTAATGAATTCCCATTTGATTTGCTTCGCAAACCAGATTATGAATATAATAGTTTGTTGGCTTTCTAAGCAAACCAACACAATGGGCCGTGATGGCCTTGTCATTATCAAATTCTGCCAAATTCCAATTGCGAAGAGATTCAATCAGCATGACTTCACAATCTCTTGCGAATATATAAATATTTTTTGAATGTTTTGTCTTCGGCATGAGTGTCAGTGACGTCATAAGTACTCAGAGCGCGTGGAGATATTCACGAACTGAAACTTTAAGCAGACGCTCGTGTGATCTCTTCAAGTGCGGAACTCTAAAATATTTAGAATTTTACATATCCATTTTATCTAACTTGTCGAGAGCCCTATGTAAGTTCATTTCATTAAATTATATTTGTTAAATTAATTGTTCTTCATTCTCTCCTGAAATTAACTTTAAGAAACAATTCCAAGTAGAAGCAGAAAGAAAAACTGGTATTTTTTAATTTGAATGATCTGCTATACAGTTAGACGCAAATAGCATATCTGATGACACAAACGTTTTATAATCGAATTAAGGAGTTTAACCCAGGTCGGTATTGAGCCACAACCTTCAACATCATTTGATGCGATGAACATTTGATGTGTGAATTTAAAACAGTCTTGTATTAATTTCCATCACTCTCAATTCACCATATGGCCTCACTGACGTATTCTACGCCTTAAATCTAGCGGATGTGTCCTGACACAGCCCCGTCAGGGTTTTTTTTTAATTCCAAATTTCGATTCCATGAATGTAGAATGATTAAGCTAAAAGTGCAATGGAATTCCAAAGGATCAATGCATAAAATTTAAATTAAAGTTCCCAGAATATGTTCAAAACATAATGAAAACATAATGAAAACACAAGTTTTTTTTTTTAATTATGCAAAATTGGAATGGCTTTTGTAATACTGCCAGAAAAACGTTTCGTTGTGACTAAGTGTCTTTCATGAACAGATTACAATACCAAATAACATCCTAAAGAATGCAAGTTACAATTTGAGTGAGTGTATATTGAGCTTCTTCACCTATTCGTCGATTTTCAGTATAATTTTGGTGTGACGAGCAAATTCTTAACATTTGAAAAAATAACATGCATTTTGTTCATAGTTATTTCATTTTCGATGTTATCAAACACAATATAGGAAGGAAACTTGATCACTTATCACTTGATCGAAATCAGCTTATTTAAATTCACGTGCCTGTTTAATGTGGTCAAATGAAGTTAAATGGACAAGAATAACAAACTGGTAGACAAGCTCTGACCTTCAGTTCAACAGGCAATGTTCAGATAAAATCCCGTAATAGGCATGGATGTTCATAGTAGTTGGCAATCCATTTTAGGCCATTTCGGTCTAATTAGCTGTTGTGAAGTAAAAGATTATACAGACGAAAACAAAGCAAAAATAATAACTTCAAGAAGTTAAACAGAGATTGTAAAAATTTTGTGTTTCTCAAACATTATGATTTTAAAAACAGCATTTTATTAAAAAAGCACGGAATTGCCCGTGGCAGTTCCTTTTGTGTGGTCATGTCTCGCTAACCTGATTGCTATGAATTTTTGCAGTGGTTGCTTTGAATGGATGCCCGGTGATTGCTATGAATTTGCTTCGCAAACCAAATGGGAATTCATACCATATTGGATAACAGCCATCATGGCGTTGCCCGTGGTGTTGGTTTGCTTCGCAAACCAAATGGAAATTAGTAGCCTATTGTAATCAATTCCCGTTTGATTTGCTTCGCAAACAAATTATGAATATAATAGTTTGTTGCGCGGAATATATTGGTTTGTTGGTTTTCTAAGCAAACCAACACAATTGTCAATACCGTGATGGCCTCGTCATTGTCAAATGCGGCCAAATTCGATAACAGCCATCATGGCGTTGCCCGTGGCAAGGCTAAACTTGATCGTAACCGTAGGTTGTATAGGCTGAATCATTACCCAAAAGATCAAAAGACAGGCGCCTCAATTCCATGATAGTACTTTACGCAAGTCCAACTTGATTGGCTAATCGGATCACATGACCTAGATACGTATGTCATGAGAATTATTCTGTTGGCGATTTATCTCTTCCTTTCTGCTTTCTTCTTTTCTTTTCAGATCCATGGCTATGGGTGGGTAGAGGTGGGAGCCGAAAATTGTATCCTTTTATTATATGTTAATAATTATATAAGTTAGTGTTTTATGTATGCTTTTTGTTACATCAGAATGGTCCTAAGCCAGCGGTGGATACGACACCATCATCCTAAAGCAAAGGGGACGGCAGAGGGGCAGAAAAATATCAGCTGGTAGTGAGTTCAGGAGTGGTTCTTAGATTATTTATGTAAAATCAACGAAAGCTTGGAAAAATATAAAAAGGGTATTAAAAATTAGGAAAAGTAATTTAGACTCAAAAGGAATTAAATTGGAATTTTTTTTTTAATAATTTGGAGGATCTAAAAAATTTTCCGCCAGCTTGGTTCGAACTCGTAAAGTCATCCTCCGCTGCCGACGGTATATGACTTTAGCCATTAGACCATCGTTGCTTCACGAAAAGAAGCTCTTTAAAGTATAAGTACCCTTAATATAAGTTTGCAAGAAATACTACTAACAACAACCATACAACATATATATGAGGAGCAAATCAGAGTCAACTTGTCGGACACTTACGCTGTACGCTGAGGCGCTAGTGTATGTATTGTATTTCTACGAAACAGCGCTCATATTCAAAATCAAATGGTTACTGCAACAATCAGATTGGCGAGATATCCAAGTGAAGCCAAGCCCGTGAAACTAGCCAATCAAGTTGGACTTGCGTAAAGTACTATCATGGGATTGAGCTGCTTTTGATCAAAAGAGCCGACGTAACTGAAAGTTTCCACCTCTTACCGTTTGAGAGTGCTATCACCCTAGCAAGAAAAGCAGGTTGTTTACCATTGGATTGCATAAAAATCGTGTTCGGTATTCGCAGTATTTTCGATTTAGTGAATATTTTAAAGCCTTAAATCAGTAAAAACTTGATAGAGATAATGGTGAATTGTTGTGTGCCGTTTTGTACGTCCTATCATACTCGTAGTAAGAAATTTCAAGAGGAAGGAGGAGAATATGTATCTTGCCATGCGTTTCCCAGCGACTCGACCCTTCGAGCACAGTGGTTGAAAGCAATCTCTAGAAAAGATTTCGTTGTGAACGATAAATCCAGTTCTAGTCGAGTATGCAGTAAGCATTTTAAAAAAGAGGACTTTATTCCTGTCAAGAATGGGAGACGGTTGAAAACCGGATGCATCCCATCTAATTTTGATGATACCCTACGTACATGTGACTGTGACTGTGTTTACTTTTGATATAACTTCAGAAATTATTCATGTAAAGACACAATATTTACATTTTCTAAAAACAGATATTATATTTAAAAATTGGTCTTCGCAGTTTTTTTAAATACATGCATATAAAAAAATATTTAAAAAATTTTAATTAAAAATGAGCATTTTTTGAATTTATAATTTATAAAAACACTTATATTTTATAACATATCAATAATTTTTAAAATAGCTGAAGACAAATTACTTAATATGTATGAAGAATATACATACCAAATTTCATGCAATTATCTTGAATAGATTTTGAGTTATATCATTTTAATGTTGGAAAAAGTATGAAAAATCCATCATGGAGAAAAATCACCTTAAAGTTTCATTAATGAAAATCATTTACAAAAGTGAAATTTTAGTACCTAATGGGTTGTTTGCTCCGAGTACGTAAGTAAATGTGTTAATGTCTTCAGACCTTTGGTTAAGGTTTATTTTGGCTAATGGTACCTTTTTACGGTACAATTTGCATGCAATTGTACTTTTGTTAGCAATTTTTCGGATAAGTCGACATATTTTTCGTTTCAAAACTTTGACAGCTATCAAAATGTTCTTTTGTTTATAATTTCGGTTCTACTCAAGATATCATCATAAAATTGGTGTCAAACAAAAGAGAATTAAATTTCAAATTTTTTGACAGAATAAAACAAAAAAAGGACTTTTTAAAGGTGTTTTTGTGTTTCAGCCCCCCGTAAATAAATCTAACTTAAAACTTTATAGTAAATGCTTCAATTCAAGTATCCCAAATTTCACTCTGAACATTGCTTATAGGCAGAATAAATAAAAGAATTGCATTGTTAGGCAGAATAAATAAAATAATTGCATTGTTAGGCCGAATAAATAAAAGAATTTACATGAATACTCATTTACTTGAATTAACTGCATTACATATTGTCTGAAATTTTGTCTATGATCAATTTTTATGAATAATGTATCATTAATAAGTGTGGCTAACTAATGGTAGTAAATAATACTGTAATATTTTAAATTATTCATTACCCCCCCCAGTCCTAAAATTGTTTTTTATTTACTAAGGATTTTGTACCTGATAGCTAATACATGCTATAAGAATTTTTTTTTTTTAGTCTAAGAAGGGTGACAAAAATTCTTTTTGAAAAGAAATATTAAAATATATTTGTAATCAATTTTCTAAAAACCGAAAAAAATACCAAGAGTGGAATGTTTTAAGGATTTGATAACTTTTCACATATTTTATTTTCAATAAAATATAGCTTTCACCCTGTTAAAAAACATACGAATCCCCGCTATTCGTTTTCACGATTGTTTACATTAGATGGCGCTGGCAATATACCGTTCTAGTGTTCCCTCCCGTTTAGCGCAATGAACAAGCCTGATCAGACACGGAATCCAGTTAAGCCTTGCCCGTGGTGTTGGTTTGCTTTGCAAACCAAATTATGAATATTATGAATTATGCCTCGTCATTGTCAAATTCGGCCAAATTCCAATTGCGAAGAGATTCAATCGGCGTGACGTCACAATCTCTTGCGAATATATAAATATTTTTTGAAAAATTATCTATTAAAAGAAAATGAAATCCGAGGTAAATTTTCTGGTGTAAAATTATTCGCTGATTTCAAATCCGTTAGAATTTTCAAACTATCTTCAACGATTCCGATTTTACAAATAAAAACAAAACAATGATAGCCAAAATGTTTTTTTTTTTTTAATTATTTCCCCTCTCTTTTGCTGAAATTGTAAGATGGTCGGAAATGTAATCTGCTAATTAATTGAACGCGAAGTTTCTGACGTGCCGTCACAATCTCTTGCGAAAATATAAGAGATGTTCAGTTTAAAAGTTTTTATTTATTTAAAGAAAATCCAATTTTTAGTTATCGATCTAATGTGAAATTTACCGCAGATGTTAAATCCGTTGAAATTTTTACTATATCTTTAACGGTTTAGGAGAATGAAAAAATGAACTAAATAACTCCAATTAAAAGTTTTTGTTTTTTATCGTCTGCTGGAAAATCATTCCTCAGCGCAAAATGAATTCATTCATGTTGCATTCAATAATAATTAAATTTTACATTAAATTCATTTTAAAATGTTCTAGATTGAATTTTAAAATTCACCGCGACTCAAAACTTGCACACAAATTTGGACTACCTGTGTGCCAAATTACATTATTGTAAGTGGCATAGATTCGTCAGGAATTTGCGGACAGAAAACAAACATACAAACACTTCCTTTAATAATATTAGAGACAATCAACTAGCTACCACCGTCCCAGCCTAAGCAATTCGTTATTTTGAACCACTGTCAGATGACGAGGCAACATCTGAGCTAGCATCCTTATCTCCAAACTTCCACACCAACCCAACTTGAGGACTTTCGTCCACGACAGATTTAAGGCGCACCAGCTGCCTCTACACCATACGTTTACATCCATGACCCGGATTCGAACAAGGAACCTCCCGATCTTGAGGCTAACACCTTAACCTACTTCCTTGTATAATATATAGAGAGATAATTATTAATAGAAGTTAAGTTCGTTCCAATTATCCTTAAATATTCCTACATTGAAACATTGCGTGCATAAGAAATGCAATGTTAAAATGGAGATCCAAGATTGTTGGGTGCTATGATGTTATTAAAAAAATTTAGTGATTTTTTCACAAATGTTAATGTGTCCTAGCAGTGAACACAGGAATACTGAAACATTTCTGCTCATAAATTGAAAGAACTCTTGAATAATCAGAGAAAATTTGCGAGTTTTTGTAGGAAAAGAAGAAAGAAGTTGTCTAAACGTTCTATAGTTTAAAAATTTTCAACAAAAATTAATTTTTAAAATAAATTTTGAGCAGTTTTAATTTTTTGTTTTAAATTTTACAACGTGACTACTGAAGCAGATCGATTATGAAATTTTTGACATGAAATTATTCTCTAGAAATGAATATATTCGTATTTTGATGATCAATTTGTCAACACTCCTAAAGAAAATATCCGAGCGTATTCATTTTCGTTTGCAAAAATTCAAATATCGAATCAAGTTAAAAACTTTCGAAGTTCTATTCTTTCCGTGAAAAAAAGGGGATATATCGGGACCCCTTCTCTTACCTCACACAAAACTACTTTTAGCGGTGGGATACATTTTCCCCTTTCGTTTAATTATTCAATTCGTTTGTTGTTTTATGCGTTTACATCTCATCCCACATTTAAGTCGAGAGTACGAAATGAAACAACATTTTGAAAAGGCGGGAAAGCGGAGGAAAAGTTTTATCCTTCTTATACCTCCCATACCTATCACTAACTTAAACTCTTCTTCCTAACAAAAAAGACTACTATTTTTGGCAATTTATGGCAGATTCAAATCACAAAACAGTCGCCATTGAAGTTCATCCTCCAATTCTTCGCTTGCGCATTTTGCTAGCTCCTAAGAGTCAGACTGGGCATATACCCAAATGAACGGTTCATTACACTTGCGTCTTCCGCCAGTAATGAACAGAAGCGGCTCAATCCTATGATAGTACTTTACGCAAGTCCAATATGATTGGCTAGTTTCACGGGCTTGGCTTCACTTGGATATCTCGCCAATCTGATTGTTGCAGTAACCATTTGATTTTGAATATGCGCGTTGTTTCGTAGAAATACAATACATACACTAGCGTACAGCGTAAGTGTCCGACAAGTTGACTCTGATTTGCTCCTCATTTTCATATATATGTTGTATGGTTGTTAGTAGTATTTCTTGCAAACTTATATTAAAGGGTACTTATACTTTAAAGAGCTTCTTTTCGTGAAGTAACGATGGCCTAACGGCTAAAGTCACCCACATTCAGATTAGCGTCGGCAGCGGAGGATGACTACCACAGTTCGAACCCAGCTGGCGGAAAACTTTTTAGATCCTCCAAATTATTTTTAAAAAATTCCAATTTAATTCCTTTTCATTCTAATTTACTTTTCCCAATTTTTAATACTCTTTTTATATTTTTCCAAGCTTCCGTTGATTTTACATAAATAATCTAAGAACCACTGCTGAACTCACTACCAGCTGATATTTTTCCGCCCCTCTGCCGTCCCCTTTGCTTTAGGATGATTGTGTCGTATCCACCGCTGGCTTAGGACCATTCTGATGTAACAAAAAGCATACATAAAACACTAACTTATATAATTATTAACTTATATAATAAAAGGATACAATTTTCGGCTCCCACCTCTACCCACCCATAGCCATGGATCTGAAAAGAAAAGAAGAAAGCAGAAAGGAAGAGATAAATCGCCAACAACTATAAACCTTGATGACATACGTATCTAGGTCATGTGATCCGATTAGCCAATCAAGTTGTACTTGCGTAAAGTAGTATCATAGGATTGAGGCGCCTGTGTAATGAACCGTCCATTTGGGTATATGCCTAGTTTGGCTCTTAAGAGCTAGCAAACTGCGCAAGCGCACACTTGGAAATGAACTCCAATGGCGACTGTTTTGTGATTTGAATCTGCCATAAATTGCCAAAAATAGTAGTCTTCTGTTAGGAAGAAGAGTTTAAGTTTGTGATAGGGGGTATGGGAGGTATAAGAGAGATAAAACTTTTCCTCCGTTTCCCGCCTTTTCAAAATCTTGTTTTCATTTCGTACTCGCTACTCAATTGTGGTTTGAGATGCAAACGCATAAAACAACAAACGAATTGAATAATTAAACTAAAGAGGAAAATGTATTCCACCGTTAAAAGTAGTTTTGTTTGTGGTCAGAGAAGGGGTCTCGATATATCCCCTTATTTTTTTCACGGAAAGAATAGGAACTTCGAAAGTTTTTAACTTGATTCGATATTTGAATTTTTGCAAACGAAAATGAATACGCTCGGATATTTTCTTTAGGAGTGTTCACAAATTGATCATCAAAATACTAATAAATTCATTTCTAGAGAATAATTTCATGTCAAAAATTTCATAATCGATCTGCTTCAATAGTCACGTTGTGAAATTTAAAACAAAAAATTAAAACTGCACAAAATTTGTTTAAAAAATAAATTTTTGTTGAAAATTCTTAAACTATATTACGTTTAGACAACTTCTTTTTTCTTTTCCTACAAAAACTCACCAATTAACTCTGATTATTCAAGAGTTCTTTAAATTTATGAGCATAAAGGTTTCAGTATTCCTGTGTTCACTGCTATAGCAGTGAACACAGGAATACTGAATACCTATAGGAACATTTGTGAAAAACTCACTAAATTTTTTAATAATCTCATAGCAACCAACAATCTTGGAACTCCATTATAACATTGCATTTCTTGTGTACACAATGTTTAAGTGTAGGAATATTTAAGGATAGTTGGAACGAACTTAACTTCTATTATAATTATCTCTACTATATTATACAAGGAAGTAGGTCACGGTGTTAGCCTCTAGATCGGAAGGTTCCTGGTTCAAATCCGGGTCATGGATGTTTGTAAGCGTATGGTGTAGAGGCGGCTGGTGCACCTTAAATCTGTTGTGGCCGAAAGTCCTTACGTTGCGTTGGTGTGGAAGTTTGGAGAGTGGGTGTCAGCTCAGATATTGCCTTGTCATCTGACAGTGGTTCAAAATAACGAATGGCTTAGGCTGAGACGGTGGTAACTAGTTGAATATCTTTAATATTATTAAAGGAAGTGTTTGTTTGTTTTCTGCCCGCAAATTCCTGACGAATCTATGCCACTTACAGTAATGTAATTTGGCACACAGGTAGTCCAATTTTTTTTTGCAATTTTTGAGTCACGGTGAATTTTAAAATTTAATCTAGAACATTTTAAAATGAATAAAATGTAAAAATTAATCATTATTGAATGCAGCATGAATGAAATCATTTTGCTCGGAGGAATGATTTTCCAGCAGACGATAAAAAACAAAAACTTTTAATTGGAGTTATTTATTTCCTTTTTTCTATCTCCTAGACCGTTAAATATATAGTAAAAATTTCAACGGATTTAACATCTGCGGAAAATTTCACATTAGATCAATACCTAAAAATATGATTTTCTTTAAATAAATAAAAATTGTTTTAACTGAATATCTCTTATATTTTTGCAAGAGATTGTGACGGCACGTCAAACTTCGCGTTCAAGTAATAAACAGATAACATTTCCTACCCTCTTACAATTTCAGCAAAAAATTTAAAAAAAAAATTCATTTTGGCTGGAAATGTTTTGTTTATTTTTGTAAAATCGGGATCGTTGAAGATAGTTTGAAAATTCCAACGGATTCGAAATCTGCTGATAATTTTACACTAGAAAATTTACCTTGTATTTCATTTTCTTTTAATAGATAATTTTTCAAAATATATTTCTATTTTCGCAAGAGATTCTGACGTCACGCCGATTGAATCTCTTCGCAATTGGAATTTGGCCGAATTTGACAATGACGAGGCATAATTCATAATTTGGTTTGCGAAGCAAACCACCACGAGCAACGTCATGATGGCCGTTATCGAATTTGGTCGCATTTGAAAATGACGTAGCCATCACGGTATTGCCCATTGTGTTGGTTTGCTTAGAAAACCAAACCAATATATTCCGCGCAACAAACTATTATATTCATAGTTTGGTTTGCGAAGCAAATCAAATGGGAATTCATTACAATAGGCTATGAATTTTTATTTGGTTTGCGAAGCAAACCAACACCACGAGCAACGCCATGATGGCTGTTATCGAATATGCTACGAATTCTCATTTGGTTTGCTTCGCAAATCAAATGGGAATTCGTAGCAATCACCGGGGGTTAGCGAGCAGTAGTTACACATGACCTCACGAAAACAACTGTCGCGGGCAATGCCGTGTTTTTTTAATAAAATGCTGTTTTTAAAATCTTAATGTTTGAGAAACACAAACTTTTTACAATCTCTGTTCGTCGTCGTCTCGTAAGAAAGATCGTCTGTATAATCTTTTGCATCACAACAGCTAATCAGGGCCGGTTTAAGAGTATGCCGCCTATAGGCTAAAATCCATTTGCCGCCCCCTCTATAGTTCATATTTGCTTAAATACAATTGTTTTATACTACAAAAGGATAGAGTTCATTCATGTTTTCATCTTTTTTAAACATAAAGTTCATTTATCTTAGATAAAACTACAATTTTAATGGTTTACATAATAAATTATATAATCAAATTAGTTATCTACTTCGGTTTTTTTACTTGCTTCTTTTAAGATTCGTTAAAAAATGAAATGGGTTTCGAACTTAATTAATTCATTTGTTCTTGGAGATCAGAGATCACTATTTTAAACATATTTTTATATTTTAATAGTAATGACTATCTTTTGTGTAATTGAAGAGCTGTATTCAATTTGAATTAAGTTATCCTACACGGAAATGTAATTACACAAAATGTAGTTAATTAATGGTTTATTTGTTGAAAAATATACAAACTTCTCTAAAACAACTCACCCTACGTAATTACATATCTTATAATTGAAGATTAATTTTCATGTTCAAATTTACATATCTTTCTTACGAGATTCCTTAATGGCAAACTCGTTAATAATGTCATATGAAAGTGTTTTTGTTGTATTTGCCTCAATACAAAGTAATGAAAGTGAGTTTAACCGTATTTGAGAAATACTAGTTCGCAGATTGTAGCAGGTATGCACAAACTTATCCTTGCAGCAATGTCCAAATTGGGGTAAACATCTTGTAAGGAATTACACCTCAGAAATTTCGAAATTCCTTCCAACGATTTATCAGATGGGTGATTATTACCCACAGCACAGTGATTTTTAAAGTGGATGCACTCTTCAGTGAAATCCGAATCCAAGTCATTTGTGTAGACGTGGTAAAGGTTGGTGGCCTTTTTTCTCAGTTCCTCTTCCATATCTGTATTGTTATCACACAACTGAGTTAAGAAGTAGAATCGGTCTTGAAACTCGTCATAGGCCATTTTTCTTTTCTTGAATTCACAAACAAAAGAGTCTACAATTGGTAAAAACGTATTTATTTTAAGGTCATCCCTGCTAGTAAAGTTAACTTCTCCACTTCGGTCTTCGTCAGGCCAAACTTTTTATTTTGGCTGTCTTTTATTATCTTTTTCATAAAATGTAGTTTTGGTTATATACATGGCCAATTCCTCAAAGTAATCAAAGTTGTTTCTCTGTTCTGTAAAATATTCTTCAAGAGAGCCAAATCTCTGACCAACAAAACATCCACAGTTCCACTTTGCATGGCTTTGCTAACTTAATCGATTCTGTGAAGTACAGTGCTCCAGAAACACACCATTAACGCAGTCCCAAAACGTTCTAATCTTCGAAGTATTCCTCGGGATTCACATCTAGTCGTTGCTTTTTCTGTTGTGTCATTTGAAATTCCTGTCACATCAATGTACAATTCTTCCCAAGACTCTCGTAAACTTTGGCACGCGTCATCTCTTGTTTTGTTCAAAGTCATTTTTTTGCTATTAGATCTCTAGTAGCATCATTTAAGATCCACAAAGCTGGATCCTTATTTAAGGAAATTGCTAATGTTGGCTCGTTATTTTCTGTTAAAGATTGACTTTTAACATCAAATCTATCGGGTACAATCTGATTGTGAGAACTTACTTGTATTTCAGTAGGTTCTGATAACAACATGGCTGTTTTGGAACAACTCGTTCCAGAGAAAGCATTGTCGTCCCCAACAGAACCATCACAAACAGCTCGAGCACTTTCATGTTCCCCTTTATCTTCTTTATGGTTCTTTTCTTCCACTGGCAAACTATTAGTTTTAAAAAACGTATATAGTTTTTTTGTTTGTTTCAGAACACGTTCTTGTTCTTGAAGTTTCAGTTTTGTTCGTTTTTTGTATTCAGCGCCACTGAGTATCTACCTACCGTCATTCATAGTAGCTAGTAGGGAGTAGCCTACTTGTTAAAAACTTTACGTTATGTATTGGAATACTCTTAACTATAAAGCAAAATCGTAACAAACAACACGAACACGCCTTGCTCAACACAATCATCAACGATCCCGTTGTGCACACCGATAGACGAATGACAGCGTCAGACTAGACTGACACTACACTACTGAGCCACTGGGCCTTCCACCAACAGTGTTGTCCGATCGAATCGCTGCGCTTGTGCCAATATTATCAAACCAAATTAGATTACACTACAAGAAAGTTATAATACAAGATTACGTGCTGTGAATTTATATTTTGTTATAGTTTTAGAAAGTAGGCTATGTAGAAGGACTAAATCATATTTTTAACGTCTGAAATACTTCATTTTAACGTTTGAATAAATTGCCAAACTGCCGCCCCTGAAAATTTTGCCGCTCTAGGCTGCAGCCTACTTAGCCTATTTAGAAATACGGCACTGCAGCTAATTGGACCATAATAGGCTAAAATGGATTGTCAACTACTATGAACATCCATGCCTATTACGGGACCTGATCTGAACACAGCCTGTTGAACTGAAGGCCAGAGCTTGGCTACCAGTTTGTTCTTCTTGTCCATTAAACTTCATTTGACCACATTAAACAGGCACGTGAATTTAAATCAGCTGATTTCAATCAAGTGATAAGTGATCAAGTTTCCTTCCTATATTGTGTTTGATAATATTGAAAATGAAATAACTATGATCAAAATGCATGTTATTTTTTGCAATGTTCGTCACGCAAAAAATTATACTGAAAATCGACGAATAGGTGAAGAAGCTCAATATATACTCACTCAAATTGTAACTTGCATTACTTTAATGTTATTTGGTATTGTAATCTGTTCATGAAAAAATAAAGACACTTAGTCACAAAGAAAAGGTTTTCTGGCAGTATTACAAAAGCCATTCCAATTTTGCACAAAAATTTTTTTCGACAATGTTAATGTTTTCATTATGTTTTGAATATATTCTCTGGTAATTTTAATTTTAACTTTATGCACTGATCCTTTGGAATTCCATTGCACTACTAGCTTAGTCATTCTGCATTCATGGAATGGATTGGATTGAATGAACTTCTTGGATTTTTATCCCTCTTCCTGTTGACGTTCCCTCTAATTCTTCAAGAGGTTATTATATACTTGGATATTTAAAAAAAAAAATTATACACTTTGGTAAAATATTTAACAAGTATTAAATATATTTAGGTTTTATTTCTATTACCATGTATAAAGCAAATAGACGAAAGAACGAACACCTCAAACGTCGTGCTCGCACAAAAGAGGACGGAGCTAAACTAAATAATGTAAGCGGCACGAAGCCTCAACTTTAAGGCGTTCCTTCCGAGCCCGTTGACGCTCAGCATCGGATTCCAGAACTTTTATCTTGGATTCTCTATCTCTACATCTCTCTTTCTATAGACGCTTCTATAATTTTTGTTGTGTTTAATTTAAGGGGGGGAGGGGACATTTTGAAATTTTTTCGAAATTTCCACACTTTGAAGTCTAAAATCTAAACAAGTATTAAATATTAAAATTTTGTTTCTATTATTATTTATAAAATGCAAAGAGACGTAGCAAATGACACCTCAAACAAACAAAGTAGTCCAGAATTAGACTAAATTAATGTGAGCGGCAGTGCGCATTTTCGTGAACTTCACGCAGTGCATAATCGGATGACGTCAGCGCAAAATTAATGAACATTTACAACATTCTTTGTTTAATGCTCTTTTGAACGTGATCTCTTTCATTTTTTTCTTCTCCTTTCAAGTTATCAAATTTTTCGCATTTACGCTTTTATGTGAATTTAAAAAATAAAGCGTGGTATACCGGTTACGAAAGGAAGACATATTCAACGTCAAAAGCCAATTCACTCATCTGATGATTGAGTATGTTGAGAAAATAGAGTATGGATTGAAGTGAACATTTATTGGATTAATTGTGATGAAAAACTGCAATGATGAATTTTTTATTGCAAGTTCAAAATTCCACTGGACTGGCATGTTCTGGGGATGCTATAACACTTGTTCTATGCTGTTCATAGAGAAAACTTCACTTTCTTATGTTATGTATAAGCCCTTTTTGGTGTGCAAGGAGTATACGAAATACTTGTCAATGCTCAGAGAATTTCAAAACTAAGCATTTTTGATTGAAAGTTTTTGTGTTTCGTCTCATTTTATATTTCGTCATATTTTTGATCACAAATAACAATATTTTCAAATAGCGTTATTTTTACAAGCTAAATATTTATGAAAAGTAAGAATTTTTTTTATGATTCCTTTAATTTTATTTTTTATTACTGACTTGATTTTTTCTGAATTAGTAAATTTGAACAAATTAATTATTTTGTGTGAAAAGAACTAAAGAGATGTCATACATGTTATATTCATGTATCAATACATGCATGAACAATTCTGAAATGTGTATGATTTGAAATATTTTACACAATAGGGTGCTCCGCCCCCGGCTCGCCAATCTCCGGTGATTGCTACGCAATCCCATTTGATTTGCCTCGCAAACCAACGCCCCTTTTGCAAGCGTCTTTCCGGGCCATGACGTCACAAAACCAGATAAAACGATCTAACGTTTCATCTCCGCGATAAAAAATGTGTACACGATCGCGAAATTATACTTTTCATAGCATCGAATTTATTTCTGAACCAACTGTAAAAATAATTATGCCATAGGAAAAAACGTATTCTAAACTTTCATGTGGTATTTTGAAATTTTAAAACTAATAGTATTAAGCTATAGATATGACAGTTTTAATTTGTATCGGAAATTACTATCTAAAAATTCCGAAATTTGTATGACCAACTTTTAATTGCATCGAATTTATTTATTAACCAATTTAAAAAATAACTGTACCACAAGAAAGAGTAAATTCTAAGGTTTCCAGTGATGTTTTCAAATTTAAAAACTGATAGTAATAAGCTATAGATATGGCAGTTTTAACGAAAGTGTCCTGATTTTCAAGAAAGTATTAACAGGAACCAAATTAAAATTTCTAAAAAAACTCGGTGATGTGTAAAAGTTTGCGTTTAGAGGTATTCTATAAAAAAATTCATGGCTGAAGACTGAACATTTGTACCGTGTTTCGCTCACTCGCAAGAATTTTGCTTTTTTTCGACTTTGAAAATTAATCCACCCTAAACTACGTAATAGCCGCATAAGAAAAAAAATTATTCTCCATCTAGTTCCCTGTACAATTTTGAACAAACCTTATCAATTTAGCAATTTTCTGATGCGTACTTTCTGGGGAAACCATCTGAGAATTGAGCATAAAAAGCGAGTTTTCATTCCTGCGGCAGAAACTTCTTTTTAATATACAGAAGAATAAAAATTATGAGTGAATTATATATCCAACAAACTTATTTATCTAAGTTCAAAATTTTCACGTCTCTGGTTATGGGTTACAATCAAAGTAACTGGCTTAGAACCAGATGAAACAATTTACGCGGTTCCATTATGTGATTTCTTATGCTAAATTCTGTTGCATTTTAATCTTTAAAAAATGTGTCCAATTATATTTCCTATTACAATAATGTTATAGATAATATATACTATTAATGTTTAACATAAAAATCACAAAACTACCTAGAAACTAAACTGATTTCATTACCTAAGGTCCAAGAAATTTAGACTTGTACAGGCAAGGAATTAATTTTAAAATCATAAAATTCGATTATTTTAATTTAAAAAAATCATGCTTTTTTCATACCAATATGGAATGATAAATTTGCAATAAGACATAAAACTTTGAAATTTCAACAGGTGTCTGTAAAGTTCGTTCTATTTATTGTTACACTTACTCGTACTTGGTACTCTCAGATTTTTTTTCAGAACTAATCTTTTGTACACATAAAACTATAGGTATTGTCTTCTGTTTTGTGAATTCATTAACGATAAAGTTATTTTCTAATAAAAACGTGTAATTTATAACAAACTAGCCACTGCGTGATGTAAGGTATTAAGGTGATGTGAGGCAGCCGTGAAACAAACACTTCCTTTTATAGTAGATTTAAAATTTAGACAATTTTGCATAAAATTTAAAAAAAAAGTCAAAATTTCAAAATTGTTTTGTTATCTTTCAAACTCTAAAGTTTTCATCATTAGGTTTCTACTTTTTAAATTCACCCAAATATTTAAAAAAGTATTTTATATCGAATACAATATTTAAACAAGTTACAAAAAATGCATGACAAAGTCCTTACAGTTACACAACTTGAAATTTTAAGTTAATGGTAATTTAGGTATACAATTAACAAACTAGGATCAGGGGCAGTAGAGTAGTGTGCAAAAGCAGCCTCATTAATTACAAATCTTGTTAAGATGGAAAATATAACACAAATTTATTCAAAATGTTTTGCAATGTAAAAAATTTAGTGTCAATATTTAGTTGATCATAGAAGCCCTCTTGTTTATTTTGATAGTCATGAGGCTATTTAGAAAGTTTCCTGTTTATGTATGCCTTTCCAAAGCTATTATATATTATTTGTTCTGCTGAAATACAAAGAACTTCTACATTATTTTTATTGTTAAATGTTTTTATATAAAGTGGGTAGAGCCAATAGGCTTAACAGCAACATTGGTGAAATTTCTTCAAAGTTGAAGAAAAATTTTAAATCAGATATAAAATAAATGATGCATCATACATCTTGGATGAAGCATTTCATTATAGAAGTTTCTTTTTCATACATTACCAGAGCCTGCATTTGATAGTTATAGACACTGCAGTTTTCATTTAACTATACTCTTGCAAAATTCATATACATGAATGTTTTGTACAGAATATTTGATTATTTTATTAAGTTAAAGGTAAGTTACCTCTATCATGTGGCTGAACATAACAAAATCCACCATTTTAATGGATAAAATCAGTAAGCATTCAAAATAAAAAGAGCAATATCCAGAAACAAAATTTATAAAGCACAAATTTATTTTTATTTCACAGCAAAAAGTTATTTCTTTAGATAACACAAACAAATCCACTATTTACAGACGTAAACACAAGAAAACACGAATTACACACAATATAAAAGATCATTAATACTTTAAATGGTAAATGGAGGCAAATTACCAAAAATCTCTTTTTTACCAACCAGAGGAGAGAGCATATTCTATTGAGCAACAGGAAAAACCCTAGCTGAATCTGACTCTCGATAACATAAAATATGCACTATGAATCAGAATCGAAACAATATAAATACAATACGAGTAAATGGGTACAAATATTGTTATCTACCTAGGTTTATATCCTGAGCTATACTGTTATCACCTGCTATTGTTGAGATTCAGCAGGTAAAAAAATTTGCTCAAAAGAATACGTAACAGTTCATAAATTAAAAAAAAGCCACGTTATTTAAAATTTTTGTTTAACAACCAAAAAGTAAATTCTATTGAATAGCATGCAATAAAATGCTCACTCAACAAAATCTACCATTTGATTTAAGTGCAAAAAAAAACATGTTTAAAGATCAAAATAGAAAATTTAGCATTTTAATAAAAGTGGATGCACATTTTGTTCTCACAGATTTTTATATTATGAAGATTGTTTAGCCGACCAACCGGTATAGTGGTTAAGGTGTATGTTAGCCTCTAGATCGAAAGGTTCCTGGTTCGAATCTGGATGTTTGTAAGCATATGGTGTAGAGGTGGCTGGTGCACATTAAATCTGTCGTGGTCGAAAGTCCATACGTTGGGTTGGTGTGGAAGTTTGGAGAGTGGGGTATCATTCCAGATGTTGCTTTGTCATCTGATCATGGTTCAAAATTACGTGGCGATACACTGAATGGCTTAGACTTGGACGGTGGTAACCTGAAGATTGTTGGGATAAAACTTATGATAAAAGGTGATCCCACTCTTGGTAATTTATGTTGAGGTTTTTCTGCAATATAAGCATCAATATAAATAGAAATTCTCCATCATTGTAAAACTGGCTCAAGGGAAATGTTATGCTGAAAATACACTCGTGCAGAAAACATGGATTATGAATCATAAATGTGATATACAAGAGCATAAATATAGGTAGTCAAACCTTGTTAAGACAAACTTCATGGGACAGTAAAAATAATTTGTAATAGCCGTAGTTAGTGTATTTACATTACTTAGGTACTGTACAATTCTTGGCTCACAGATTAAATTGTATTTATCACAAACATTATACAAGTGAATGTCGATTATTGATTACACAATTGAGCAGATGAATTTTAACTTTTAAAACAAAAGCAGAGCTATTTCTAAGCCTGCAGTAGCTTCTTTTTTGGCAAGCTTATTTCTTATCTATAGAATCTTTAGTTGTATTCTTTCTTTTCCACTCTCTTTCACAAATAAATCTACAATTTGGAGTCACTCAATGCTTCTCATAATTGAAAAGAATCCATTTGCATGTGCACACACACTTAAGTTTTGAAAATTTATTCATTGATTAGAACAACCAGCTTTCTGAGTAAATATTAGAATACACTTTTGGATGAGGATTAGAATTTAGATTGTATTAAGTGAATTAGTCTTGACCATACAATAAGAAAGCAATCGTATACTAATATGCGTGTGTAAAGAGAAAAATCATCAGTATTGTACCTAAATAGGTTAGTTAGGACAGTTAAGAAATAAGAACAGTCAAGGTATAAATTCAAGTGTATCAATAGTTATAAATGAAAGCAGATACAAAAATAGATACTTACCTAAATTTTAGTTCATATTTTCCAGGTACATCCACATTAACAAACAGGGCCAAAGGGTAGCGTTCTGAAGCTGAGCGTGTAGAAAATATGCATTACCAACGATAAACACAATATGCAAGAGCAGATAAAACAGTTATAATAACAGCACTGCATGCCATTTGCATTTAGTATAACAATATGAATTACCAGAAAAAATGTTACAAATGCTGTCACTTACCTAGATATTCCTTAAATGTGTCTCTTAAGCCTTACGGTCGTTAGCTCATATATTTGCCACATAAACCAATCTAATCAACAATCCAGACCAAAATAGCAATAGAATAAGCATTTGACAAGAAGAGAGCGTTCATCATAAGGTTGTTCTGTTATAAGATGGAAGTAGGAAAAATAGCTAAAGCGAATTGATCTTTATGCATTTCAAAAAGCAATATGAACTATCATCAAAAGAATAATGCATATAAATAGAAGCAAATGATTTAATATCTTTAGTTACCAACCTCGAAGTCTGGGTAGTATTCCAGATCAAGCAGACTCAACAGAATGTACCATTTGGAAAACTAGTAGGAAATAGAAATATATGAAAATAGTAAAGAAAGCAGATGCAAACATGGTTACTTACCTGAATCTAATCCTTGCTTACAATTATCTCCATCTGGATAGCGAAGTTGAATCAATAGATCGAATACGAACGAACACATTCTGCGAGAAAAATGAAAGCCATTTTGCCAAAATAAAAATGCGGTACGCGCCTCTACTACAAGGGTTGCTTATTTAATTGGCGACAGAACTTGAATATAGAAAAAATTAGTGATATCGCCAAAATCTACTGCCATGTCACGTGGACCAATCAGATCATCAGGGTTCATTACTGGCGGCAGATGAAAGTTTCATTACTGGCGGAAGACGCATGTGTCAATAGACACTGCCAGAAGCGGCTCAATCCCATGATAGTACTTTACGCAAGTCCAACTTGATTGGCTAGTTTCACGGGCTTGGCTTCACTTGGATATCTCGCCAATCTGATTGTTGCAGTAACCATTTGATTTTGAATATGTGCGTTGTTTCGTAGAATTACAAATACAATACATACACTAGCTCCTCAGCGTACACCGTAAGTGTCCGACAAGTTGACTCTGATTGGCTCCTCATTAGAGATGTAAAGGCTGGAAAAAACCGGGTTTATTCCCGGGAATAAACCCGGTTTTTTGGGATGGGAATTTTGAATATTCCCGGAAGTTTTCAGAAAAGAACAACTCAACTCCTGATTTACATTCCACTGTTTTCAAATATTAAAGCACGATTTTAGAGTTTTTCTTCCACAAAAATTTTGATTACTCTGTTGGTTGTTGTAAAAGGTAAGTGATTTGAAGTATTTTTCATATATCCTTGTACTTTTTTTGTATAATTTTAATTCTATGACTTGGATTTCGGTTTAAGCCAGAAACAGAAGTAAGCGATATATTATAAAGCTCCTGAAATAATTTGAAGAAAGAACTTTAAATTACTAGTGTATGATCATGTTTAAAATATCAATTCTTGATTACACTTTTCGACTTGCAAAAATAAAATTACACTTAGACAGGAAATTTAACAATTTTTCATTTTGATATTCTCTTTGCTAATTTGCTAAAGGTTTTTTTAGAAGAAAGAATTTTTTCTCAGAAAAACAATTACATTTAGACGGGAAATTTAGCAATTTTTAAATTTGATGTTCATTTGAGCTAATTTGCAAAAGAATTTTTTTCTCAGAAAAACATGGGGAAAATTTTTAATTTTGAAATTGACAATTACTAGCCACCTTGTGTACTATGGTTAAATTATTAGGGAATCTATAATATCTATACATCTACAGTTACTGTTTCACTAATTAAAAGATCCATTGTTATAAATAAAATTTTGTTTTAGTAATATCTGTTCAACTTTGAGTGCAATTGTCAAACGAATGAAGTCGTCTAAAAACATTCTAAAGTAGAGTTTACAAATTCACACAATCTAAATATAAACTCAATAAGTAGCAAAATTAGTTGATGATCGCGCATTTCTTTTGATTGTTTGCATTTTTAAATCCAGAGAAATTCCTTTGGCTTGAAATCTCTCAAGAAATAAAATTACTTCATCGTACGATTTGCAATGTTTTAAAAAGTAAACTACATATTGAGCCGAAAATAAAACAAACATTAGGAGCATTAACAATAAGTTTTCAGTGCAGCAAAATAAATTTTATTTATTTCAAAGGGAAACAAAAAAGATTCATAGCACCAGAGCTATTTAAAATTGCCTGTTTATTTTATTTGGATTAAAATTATCATTTGACTATATTAAGAATGCCAAAGATTTTCAGTAAGCATTTAAATTTAAAATATATGATCTAAATCATGAATGAAAAAATCAATTCATTTGAGATCATGACTCGATTCAAAGTTGTTCATTCATGCAAACATATTTTTAGCGATTTTTAAGTTTATTATTGTTGTGAACCATTTGTAATAAGAGCTTTAAATGAACATAAGTAGAAATTAAAGCATTCTGTCTTAATAGCAGTTTGATTCCTCTGAACAGCTTTATTATAGGTATTCGCAACATTTCAGTTTGACGAGTGTTTTGTAATTATATTCTTCAACTTTCTAAGTTACCAGATTCAGATTTTCTCCGAATTACACATTGTAAAAAATCACCAAATCGGAAATATTGCCAGTGGGTGCCTATACTAAAGTTGTACTGATTCCTCTACTATAGTTTATTTAAGATAAAGCACTTATAACTATGGGAAGAAACCAGAAGTTATCTTGTGACTTTCAAATTACAGTAGCTTTTCAAAATAGTTATGTTACTTTTACAATCATAATAAATGTAATTGCATTATTTTTTTTTCAGACATCATGGTTCGACCATTATCTGACGTGTGCATGCATTTTATAGAATACCGTGAAGGTAATAAAAGAAGGACCAAGTGCAAGTACTGTGGAACTAAGTATACAGTCCCAAATGCAACTAAGATGTCTAAACATTTGGAAACTTGTAAACAAAAGCCCATAGTTCTATCCGTACCTGTTTTTTCAAACATTGATGGTGAATCATCACATGTGGGAAACCAAGAACTAATTCTTCAACAAGGGAGTGTTTGGGATCAAGACCAACCAAGAGAAATCAGCACTACTCTTCCTACAACAGCTTCTCTAGCTTCTCCTGCTTTTTCAGTGGTTGAATCACCCTTAAGGAAACCTATTCTTAGGTCATTCTTTGACACAATGACCAAAGTTGAGTCGGATAAATTGGAGTCATCTTTCGCCAAGGCAGTATATTCGTCCAATTTGCCTCTATCATTTATAGAGAACAGTTATTGGCAACAGTTCTTCAAACAGATCAGGCCATCATTCAATGTTCCAAGTCGTTATGATCTAAGTAACAGGCTCTTAGATAAGGAGTATGATGAAGTAACTGAATGTGTTAAAGAAAAAATAAGAAGTGCTGAATTCGTTTCTATTATTACCGATGGCTGGAGCAACATTAGAAACGAAGGAATTATATCCTACATTGTAACAACGCCTGAACCTCTGTTTTTCAAATCTACTGAAACTAAGGCTAACCGACACACAGCTTCATACATTAGCCAGGAAATAATCAATGTTATAAAAGAGATTGGACCTCAGAAAGTAGTAGCACTGGTAACTGATAATGCCAGTAACATGAAAGCAGCATGGGTTCTGGTCCAAGAACATTACCCGCAAATATGTACTATTGGTTGTGCTGCTCATGGCTTAAATTTGTTACTAAATGACATCTACAAGGTTCGAACTTTTCAAGTTATTATTTCAAATGCCAAAGAAGTGGTCAAACACTTTAAAAACAAGCAGGCATTATCAGCTGTTTTTACTTCCAAGCAAAAAGCTAAAAAAGGTTCAGCTGCATCTACGCTTAAACTCCCAGCAGAGACAAGGTGGTGTAGTACCTTGATTATGTTTGAGAGTCTTCTAAATGGGAAAGAATCTCTTCAAGAGACTGCTTATTGAAGAACTCGATGTTGACAAGAATATTAGGCAATTAGTTCTTGATAACGATTTGTTCTGGATGAGTATTCATAGTCTTGTAAATATGATAAGGCCTATTTGAGATGGAATCAAGCTTATTGAGTCCGACTCTGCCACAATGTCTGATGTCCCTTATGTCTTTTTAAATGTAAAAGAATCTCTGGAGTCGCTTGTTTTAACTCCTTTACAGACAGAAGAGGAAGAAGCAGTTAAAAATTTAGTTGAAACACGCCGTGAAATGATTTGTAGGCCAATTCATTATGCAGGATATATTCTAGATCCTCGTTACTTTGATAAGGATTTGGCTGATGACAGTTTTACATCCGGTTTGGATTTTATATCAAATCTAGCTATGGCGGAATTAACTTCCAGCATCATGACAGATTTTGCTCATTTTAAAGCACAGTATGGGGCATATAAAAATGTTTCTGTTTGGCAAAGGTCAAAATTGTTACCGCCTCAAGTATGGTGGAAGGGTTTTTTTAAGGGTCAAAGTTTATGTTCTCTTGCCTTGCGGTTATTTTCAATCCCACCTTCTTCAGCTGCTTGTGAGAGAATCTTTTCTGCGTTTTCTCATACTCACTCTGCAACCCGAAACAGGTTGAGTAATGAAAGAGTGTCTAAGCTTGTCTCTGTCAGATCAAATCTACTCTTGCAATCAAAATTAGAGTAGATTTGATCGGGACCAATGAGATGGAAAGCAGGGTTGGATTTTTATTTTTTTGGTTTATACCAGGTATTTTTGGTTTAAACAGGATTCTTTTTAGAAAAACAAAGCAACAAAAATAATTCAAATTGGTTATTATTATGAAATATATGCTAAAATTAATTAAAGTAAAATAAATTAGCTGATTGTCAATGTCAACTGGTTGATATTCTAATGTAATTAAGCCTTTTTATTTTATGAAAAGATTATGATTAATTGATATTAATTGCCACTTGTTATTTGATTTAAACCAATTGGTTTCATGGAAAGTGTATGATATAACTCTGATGGAAAGTGTGAAAATAATATATATATTTTTTCTATGTGTGTTGTTTAAATGCTTACTGAGATGAAATCAAACATAATATAGAATTTCTTTCAGCTTGGGTTTCAGCACCTGTCCTTTTTAGTAAATGAACAAGTTGATTTTTCAGGATGATGTAGTGATGCATAGTTTTTAAAATACAATTATTTTTTGTTTGATATAACTTTAAAAGCAACCTTTGAAATGTTTTATATTATTGTCTTTAATGATAGTTTGAAACAGGGTTTAATCATTTTATTACTTTGTAAGTAAATAAATGTATCATGCTTAATTAGAAAAAACTCATTGCATTGCTATTCTTACAAAATTTGTTTAAATTTGTACTGTGCAAGTTGAGATGAATTTCGAGGTTATTTAGTTATTATTTAACGGTATGAAAAATGTTAATAGTAAATGTAGTTTGATACATATTTTTGAGAAAGGTCTACTCCAATGATATCATACATAAAAAAATTCACGTTTGTTAAAATTATACATAGAATATTTAAAATGGCACAACTAGTCTGTCTTTCATCATGAATGAAATTGTAAAGGTGAGTAATGACATTTTTCAGATAGTATAATTTTAAGGTTTTATTGTAGGTGTTATAATTTTACATCAAATTAAATGAATAGTAAATAAGTTTCATCTTTTTATAGAAACTCATTTTAATTATGCTTTAAATATTTTGTTGCAATTTATATCTGTTTACTACTTTAGTTTAAGAATTAATTTTAATTTGAGATCTGATAGATACTGTTCTGGCCAAGTTTTTTCCTAGACAATGACTCTTAGTTAGCAGTTTTATTGTATGATTAATGCTATTTGCAAACAATCTTAAAGATGAAACAACTGCTGATCTGCTATCTTTTCAAATAAAATATATACAAGAATAAGAAATATAAAATCCACAGAATAAAGAAGTATTGGACTAATAGCTGATTTACTTAAGAGTAAAAAGGTTATAAGTAATGAGTTAATAAAAGATTCTCTTATATTTCAAAAAGAGTGAAAGGCAAATTGTACGACATCACTTTTTAGAATGCGCAACACACTTTGTTATCTGAATTAGCTAATTGAAACAGAAAATGGGCAGATTAAAACTATTTAAATTACTTCAATATTAATAAGAATTTCAATTGCAGAATAGTTTTTCAGTGAATTTATATCAAAAATTGTCTTAAACTCCTCAAAAGAGTACCTAGAAAATGAAAACTGTTGGTAAAATATGGTTGTGTTTGTTTACGTTCAAAATTCCCAATGTTCCCCCAAATATCCCGGTTAATTCCCAAAAATCCCGCGTTTTTTCCCTCCTCCCAAAAAATGTGGGAATTTTACATCTCTAGTCCTAAGCCAGGGATGGATACGACACCATCATCCTAAAGCAAAGGGGACGGCAGTAGGGCGGTAAAATATCAGCTGGTAGTGAGTTCAGGAGTGGTTCTTTGATTATTTATGTAAAATCGACGGAAGCTTGGAAAAATATAAAAAGGGTATTTAAAATTAGGAAAAGTAATTTAGAATCAAAAGGAATTAAATTGGAATTTTTTTTTAAATAATTTGGAGGATCTAAAAACTTTCCCGCCAGATGGGTTCGAACTCGGGAAGACATCCTCCACCGCAGACGTCAATCTGAAGGTAGGTGTCTTTAGCCAATAGGCCATCATTGCTTTCCGAAAAGTAGCTCTTTAAAAGTAAAAGTACCCTTAGGATAAGTTGGCGAGATCAAAATCAAAATGGTTACTGCAACAATCAGATTGGCAAAATATCCAAGTGAAGCCAAACCCGTGAAACTAGCCAATCAAGTTGGACTTGCGTAAAATACTATCATGGTTCTCTTCTCATTGGTTATCGATTCTGTGACGTCAGGGGAAACCGTTGCATATCTATCCGCTCGTCATGACATACGTATCTAGGTCATGTGATCCGATTAGCCAATCAAGTTGGACTTGCGTAAAGTACTATCATGGGATTGAGGCGCCCGTGACACTACCGGGCCTTCCACCAACAGTGTTGTCAGACCCACTCTAATCAGACCGAATCGCTGCACATTGTGCCAGTATTGTCAAACCAAATTAGATTGAACTACAAGAAAGTTATAATACAAGATTACGTGCTGTGAATTTATATTTTGTTATAGTTTTAGAAAGTAGGCTATGTAGAAGGACTAAATCATATTTTTAACGTCTGAAATACTTCATTTTAACGTTTGAATAAATTGCCGCCCCTGAAAATTTTGCCGCTCTAGGCTGCATTCTACTTTACCTATTTAGAAATACGGCACTGAATATGCTCGTCCTACGAAGTTTGAAATTCATATGTATACAACATTAAATGGATTACTTAAAATATCGTTATAACATCTCCCGCACTTACAAAAGTAAAACATTCTTATATATTCTTTTGATAGCTTTTTTTTTGTGATGAATGTAATAATTTTTTTTTTCTTCATGTGTCCAAAAATCAATATATATATATATATATATATATATATATATATATATATATATATATATATATATATATATATATATATATATATATATATATATATATATATATATATATATGAAATACTTTATTTTTAAGGGTTTTTTGTTTAATTAAATTTTTTTTTAATTTGTAGTTTTTAATGGAAAACCAATGCAGTCTGTGAACTTGCATAGCTATTTTCGGGATTTTTTTCTTTTGCATGAACATATCACAGAGAAAAACTCAGTACACCTTTTTTTTAAATAGCAAACAATATAGAATAAAATTTAATTTATTTCGACTGAAATTCTAAGCAATCAGCGCAGCTGAAAATGTCTTTTTTTGGAAACAATTGCTGAACACTACAGATTTTTTTTAACAATATGCTGTAAGAAACAACGCATTCGACAGCGAAATGAAATCGCTAAAATAAAAATCCCTTCTTGTAAGGGGGAACACTTCAATTTTTGCCTCTAAGTATAGCATATTGAACAGATTAAAAGAATTAGTAAAACTGTCAGCAATGCGTACAACGAATGTTTTGACAGCCATTTTTCTTAAATTGAGAAGGCCCAGTTTTTCAGTTTCGAATTTGTGATAAATTGCCCCTGGAATGAATCAAATACTTTTGTATTTATGAAATAAATTTCTGTTTATTCGAGAGTAAAAAGATCTGTTCATCTGTTGAAACTTTTCAACTTCACTTTGGATTTTTATACAAATACAAATATTGACGACCAGCTACAGGCTCAAGCCCAACAAGGCTGGTCCTTTGTTTATGAATTCCCCAATTCCCACTGATTATCCAATTGTGTCTTAAATTCGTACACTCCCTCTGAATTAACTATATTTTCTAGCAACGCGTTCCAACTGTCTATTACCCTATTAAAGTAGTAGTTTTTCTTTAAATCCCGATTAAAATGTGTCTTATTCAATTTATAGACATGGCCCCTTGTTCTGTTATCCCTATTGAAATTTAAGCCCTCTGTGTCCCCTTGTTTTACAAACTTGAAAAGCTGAATCAAATCCCCCCTGCTTCTTCTTCTTTCCAGTGTATACATGTTTAGCTCACTTAAACGTTCATTATAGTCGAAATTTGCTAGCCCCTTTATTATTTTTGTAGCTCTGTGCTGAACCCTTTCAATTGATTCTATGTCCTTTCTCATATATGGAGCCCAGAATTGTACAGCATATTCTAGATGTGGTCTTACTAAACCCTTATATAATGGCAAGATTATATTCTTATCCCTTGAAGTTACAGTCTTTTTAATATACCCCAATAACCTATTAGCCTTTTTACCCGCAGCTGAACATTGGTGACCCATTTTAAAATCCCTGTGAATTATCACCCCAAGATCCTTGACTGTTTCTCCCTCCTTTACCTTTACTCCCTGCAGACAGTACTCGGCTCCACTGTTCCTGTAACCCATATGCAGAACTTGACATTTCCCTACATTAAATGACATACCCCATTTTACAGCCCATTCGGATATCTTATCAAAATCTCCTTGTAAATTTTCTATCTGAAACTTGGTATCCACTGTCCCCCATATTTTTAAGTCATCTGCAAATATACTGATTCTATTCTTTATCCCCTGACCTATATCATCTATGAAAATTATAAATAAAATTGGTCCCAAAATTGATCCCTGAGGCACCCCACTTATAACTTCTGTCCACTGTGAATAATTTCCTTTTACCTGCACTCTCTGCTTTCTACCCAATAACCAATTCTTTATCCATATTAATGTTTTTCCCTGAATCCCCAGCCTTTCCAATTTACTCTCGGATAAATATCGTCTGGCCCTGGTGCTTTAGATGGCTTTATTCTTTTCAACTGATGTACTATTTCTTCCCTGTTGAATTTGCATTCTTTAATTATACCTCCTGCAAAGGCTCCATCCTTTGGATCCTTTTTTAAATTATAGATACCATTGAAAAACCCCAGAAAAAAGTCATTCAACACGTTTGCCATTCCCACCTCGTCTTGAATTAATTCACCTCCCTTCCCCTCCAACGGGCCCAGTGTAGTACTAAATTTATTTTTACCACTTGCATATGCAATATACCCTGTATGTTCTTTGTTTTAATTTTAAAGCTTTGTGTGTTTCCCCTGAAAACCACACAGGGAACAATTTTCTAGATTTTCCTTTTTTCCTGAATGTTACATGTTTTTTTAACACCCTGTCTAACTTATTCTTGAATTCCTCCCATTGTTCAGAATTATGCGGTGCTAATAATCCCCCTTTGAATGTTTCCTTTAACTCTTCCCTTATCTTATGAAAATTTACCTTTCTGAAATTTGGAATTATCCTACTATTGCTTGTGTATGCTGATAGAAAATTTATACTGTAAAGTATAGACCTAAGTCGTATCGTTTTCGTATGAGACAACCTAGGAATATCTTTCTCGCCGGAACTACTTATTTTGAATGATGCAATCAAATTACTCAGTTGAAAGTATAAGATATTTAATAATTAATAATAACATTAGAAGTACATGCACATTGATTATTCGTAACTACATTATTCGTATCATCATAACTACGTTCGAAATTACATGGAACAACGCTTCTTTTTTGTTTACATACTCACATTCCACTCTCGTGTTGCCACAAACATGCAACTAAATTATGACTGTTGCTTTTTTAAAACATTTACAAGGCACGTTACTAATTGGACGATAACACTCGACCATCCTGACATTCAATCGACCACGATTGACTAAAATAAAGAAAAAGAACATATTAATAACAATATAATACACTTAATAATTAGTTCTAGTAAATCAGTCCTGGTAACGCTTTGGTCTGCGCACATTTCGCTTAGGAAATCTTCTGGTTGGTACTTCAATGCTGCTTTCTGAATCCTTTCTTTCGTTGAATGAGAGTCTAGCAACTTGATTATCCTCGGTATTTTTCAATATATTTTCAGAGTTTGACTGAACAGGAATACAAGAATTCTCATCATTGCTATGTTCAGAGTCATCGGTGTCGCTCTCTCCACTGCTGGACTCCGGATGGCAGTGCCATGACTTGAGTTGACTAATATGTGCCGTTGTGCAGTAGAATCTTCCCTTTTCTTTTTCCTCCAATTGGGCTATTCTGTATGTGTCGTTAGGTAATACGTTGATCACTACCAGAGAACCTCGATACTTAGGTTCTGTCTTTGTTGGTTCCCCTGTAGATTTGGGTGGTCGTCTAACAACTACTACATCTCCTACTTCAAAAGACTTCGAATCAGACTTTTTCTTATCAAATCTAATTTTCATCTGCTTTTGTTGTTCTTCAATTCTTACTCTTGCTTCGTCTTGTATTTTCTGGGGCTCATGCCATGTATTCGTATCTTCATCTGCTAACCATCTACTAATGCCATCATTGAATCGGGGTACATAGCCATGCAAAATTTCAAAGGGAGTCTTACCACTGGTTTTATTAACTGCATTGTTCAGATTTCTCTCAACTTCTTTGATGTGTAAATCCCAATCCTTTTGTCTCACGTCTTCCATACTAGCCATGATTACAGGTAGTACAGTACTGTTTACCCTCTCAACCATGCCATTTGCTCTAGGGTGTTTCGTAGAATTTAGGGTATGAGAGACTCCGTTTGAAGAGCAATATTCTTGGAACTGATGAGAAGTAAAACATGTTCCTCGATCAGTTATTATACTTTCAGGTAATCCATAGTCATTTACAAGTTGCTTTAGAGTCACGAGTACATTCTTGGTTGATGTACTTTTTACAGGATGAAGTCGTACGAATCTGGTCAGGTTATCAATCACAACTAAAAGTTCTTGATTCCCTTTGGAACTTCTGATGAAGGGACCGAGATGATCCATATGTATAGTAGCGAAAGGTCTTTTTCCTGGTTTAATAGGATGCAAAACACCCTGTTGCTTGCCGCGGGGTACTTTATTCATAAGGCACTCAAAACACATTGAGATATGTCGACGAACGTAGCGTGTCATGGAGGGAAACCAGTATAATTCCTTAATTTTGGTTACAGTTCTGTCAGCAGCAAAATGTCCCATCAAATCATGATATTTTACAACTATGCTTTTTCGCATAGTCTTAGGAATCACATAAAGTAGTTTCTGAACTTCCTCAACTTTAACAATACGATACAATCGGTTCCTCTTTAGTACATAATCTTGAACCATATGCTTTTCAGATTCCGTTCTTTCGTCAACGTCCTTCTTCAAAATTTCTATAAGTTTTCTCAGGTCTGAATCTGCATGCTGAATCATCAAAATTTGCTCGTCAATACTTAAACATATGTCCAAACTGTTACTGATCATCAAATCCAATGTATCTTCAGAACTTAATACTGGGGCTCTGCTTAATGCATCAACATGAGCCATCTTCTGACTTGGCGGATGCCGTACATTGAAATCATATTCTTGAATGAGGTTAGTAGTAAGCGGTGCTCTTGGCGGGACGGAAGTGACGTCATCAAAAGGGGGCGTGGCTTAGTGACGTCATGGCGTGACATCATCGAAACAGGAAGTGGCGTATTGATGGTCGAGTTGAGGTGTAGGGGTCCTGCTGCTACGTGAAAACATTAAGGTCGAGTGGAGTTGAGTTGTTAGTTCTGGTTTCAGGTTTTTATAGTTTATCTATTGTGGAATGGCAACAGGTGGGGCTGTTAGTTTCGGTTTCAGTTTGGGACTTGGGATTTTTCTGAGATTTTGATGGGGCGTGTGGACTTGAGTTGAGGTGTAGGAGAACTGCTGCTAAGTGATTAACATTAGGGTCGAGTGGAGTTGAGTTGTTAGTTTTGATTTCAGGTTTTTTATAGTTTATCTATTGTGGAATGGCAACCGGCAGTGTGTTTACGTTTGGGACTTGAGATTTTTTCTGAGATTTTGAAGTGATGTCATGTGGAGTCAAGTTGAGATGTAGGATTCCTACTTTTATTACTTTAAATAATTTCTATTTTCCAGGAATGGAGTTGAGTTCTTTTATTTTTGTAGGAATTACATGGAAGTTTCTTTACGGAAGAGTGGCAACACCAAGTGTGACGTCACTGCAGTGTTTACATTGTGGACTTTGATTTTTTTTTTCAGAGAAAATTGCAGGTATGAGAACGCACGAATGGCAAAATAAAAACAGTGGCGCCATCTATTGATACTTACTTAAATTAAAATAATATAATCTTTAGAAATTAAGACGTCACTAAGCCACGCCGTGTGCGTTTTATTTATTTTTAGATTTAAGCTATTTATTTTACTAACTTGTTTCTTCATGTGCAGTATGTTTAACAGCGTTTGATTTAATTTGTTATTGCTGGTTGTCTTGAATATGAAATAACATTTTGAAAATGTAAGTTTTATTTCTCTAATTTCAATAGGGGGGGTGGGGAATATTTTTTTTCTGAAAGATTAGAGAAGTATATAAATAGTATGTTTCTTTATAATTTAACAGTCATTATGAATATCAGGTTTAGGTTAGACCACAACCGCTGTTGCAATGGAAGAAATTCTGAATCAGACGTATCGGAATCCCAAACTTCCCGGCAGCTTTGGTGGTATCAATGCTTTACATCGTGCTTTAAAAGGTCGCGTGAAAAGAACACAGATAAAAAAATTGGCTACAAACGAAAGATTCTTATACTTTACACAAGCCTTTGCGGCACAAATTCCAGAGAAATCGTGTAATAGTAGGAGGATTAAACGAACAGTTTCAATCTGATTTAGTGGACATGCAATCTCTTGCCCCTCATAACGATGGGTATAAGTATTTACTTACTTGTATTGATATTTTGTCTAAATATGCATGGGCCATTCCTCTGTTAGATAAAAAATCTTCAACTGTAATGAGAGCTTTTGAAAAAATATTTTTGGAACGTACTCCTCAATCCTTACAGACAGATGCTGGGAAAGAGTTTACAAATAAACTAGTGCAGAATTTCTTAAAAAAGAAGAAAGTTCATTTCTTTACCACACATAATGCAACAAAAGCTTCAGTTGTTGAACGCTTTAATCGTACTCTTAAAACTAAAATGTGGAAATACTTCACTGAAATAAATACGAAAAGATATATTGACGTCATAGATCAATTCATGCATAGTTATAACAATACGTGGCATCGTAGTATTAAAACAGAGCCTGCATCAGTGACATTACAAAATGAAGGAAAAGTATGGCATGCATTATACGGTCAGCAATCTGTTGTAAAAAAGAGTAGTTCAGAGTTAAAGGTTGGTGATACTGTTCGTATTAGTCGGGAGAAAATGCACTTTGAAAAGGGATACGAGCAAAACTGGACAAGAGAAATTTTTACTATTGAAAAAATAATATCTCGGATACCTGTTGTCTATAAACTGAAAGATTTATCTGAGGAAGTGATACAAGGAAGTTTTTACAAAGAGGAATTGCAAAAGATTTCGGATTCTGGATTTTATCCAGTCGAAAAGGTTTTAAAGAAAAGAAATCGTCATGGAAAAATGGAATACTTTGTGAAATTTCAGGGTTATCCTGAAAAATTTAATGCTTGGGTTGAAGATGTCAAAATGATATAAATAGATCTGTCACTGTACGTACCTATTCATTTTCAACCATGTCGTTCTACATCACGCTTCCCAGTGACAGCTCTATCGAGTTTTATCCTGGCAATACAATGTCTCACTTCTACACGAAACTCTCTACACGTCTAGAACTCTCGGGTGATTGGGAAGTTGGTTTAGTTGAAATGATTTATCCCAGAATGTGGAATAACATTATTGATGGTGAAAATTCTTTCGAATATGATTTAGGAAACGGAGTAAAAATTAATGGGAAAATAGCGTGTGGTTTTTATGATTCTCCGAATGACATTTTAAATACATTTCCAAAGCACATAAAAATTCAAATGAAATACAACAGACACACTAAAAAGGTGGTGGTGCAACTCACTAACGGTGCAACTTTGCGATTATCCAAGGGATTAGCTGAAAATTTAGGTTTTGAACCTAATACAGTGATTGGAGAAAATTTTATTCCAGGAAATGGAGGCCCAGATACAGTAATCATGGAGAGTCCTTTCATTGCGGATCCAAATGTAGACTTACATCTCTTGTACGTTTACACTGATATCATTCAGCTTGAAATTGTTGGTGGGATCTTAGCTCCTCTTTTACGGACTCTGACAGTGAAGGGAAGAGATGGTGATATGATTCAGGAACAATTTGAAAGACCTCATTATTTACCAGTTTCCAGAAAAAATTTTGACTCAATTGAAATCATGATAAGGACGCACACGGGTCGTTACGTCTCATTTGAACGCGGAAAGTTAATAGTGAAACTACATTTTCGATTGAAACAAATCATATAAAAGAGTGTTCCTTTCTGAATAGATTCATTTTTAATTTTGCATTCAAGAAAATAAGTAGCAAAATGTTGGTGCCTTACACGTGCTGTAATAAAAAGTTTCAAGATTATTATGCAGGGCAAATCGGAAATGGTCTGCCTTACTACAAAGGAGTTGTTTTTCAAAAGGGGCACGGAATAGGAGGATTCTTTGCAAAACTCTTTCGCAAAGCATTGCCTTTTTTGATTAGTGGTGCAAAAACGGTTGGAAAAGAAGCTTTACGGACTGGAACAATGGTTGCTAATGACGTGTTATCGGGCTAAAATTTGAAAACATCGGTTAAAACGCGTGCAAAAGAGACTGGGAGAAAATTAGCAAGAAAGGCGGTTCAGAAAGCAGATGAGATGATTGGTCATGGAAAGTTTAAAAGGAAGCGCAAATCCTCGAAACGTGTCATTCCATCGAAAGTCAGGAAGGTACAAGGACGTGATATTTTTGACTCGTAATACCATGGCTTTTCTACTAAAAGATTCTCCAGAATGTGTAAAATCCGAACTAGAATTATTATCTTTACCTCCAACACAAACTGTCATCGAGAGAGGTCAGTGGGTTGAATTTCATCCCCTATCCAATGTTTCTGATGGAAGCCTTATCGAATTTAATGTCTCTGGAAGCGGTGACGAATACCTTGATTTGTCACAGACTCAATTATATGTTAAAGTTAAAATTTTAAAAAGTGACGGCAAACCAATCACAGCTGAATGTAAAGTAGGCCCTGTAAATCTCTTTTTGCACGCCATGTTTTCTCAGGTGGATATCAGTTTAAACGAAAGAGTTGTTTCCTCTAGTAATAACACATATCCATACCGTGCCATAATAGAAAAATTACTGAACCATGGTTATGATACTAAAACTTCTCAACTGTCTTCAGAACTCTTTTTTAAAGATACCGCAGGTCGTATGAATGTGTTTGATACAACAGACACCCATCCTAATGATGGATTTAATCAAAGGACAGAAATGTTTAAGTTAAGTGCATCGGTGGATATGATTGGCCGTTTGCACTTGGATATGTTTCATCAAGAGAGACTCCTTTTAAATATGGTGGACGTCAAAATTAAGCTTATACGCAGTAAATCGGAATTTTGTTTGTTAGGGGACGGGGAATTTAAAGTTTCGTTGGAATATGCTTCATTGTTTGTTCGTAAAGTCAGAGTGAGCCCTGGTGTTATTATAGGACATGCGAAAGGTTTGGAAAAAACAGCAGCTAAATACCCCATTAACAGAGTACTGTGTAAAGCTTATTCCATTCCGGCTGGTAATATGAGCTTTGTTCAAGATAACATTTTTACTGGACAGATGCCTAACAGCATTGTGATTGCCTGCGTCGATAACGACGCATTCAACGGACACTATAAGAAGTCACCCTTTGAGTTCAAACATTACAATATTAATTTTATAGGAGTCTATGTGGATGGTCAGCCCGTACCTCATAACCCACTTCAACCAAATTTTGAAAAAAATCAATTTGTTAGAGCATATCAAAACTTATTTACGAATGCAGAAAACAGAGGTCTGTACCTATCACGGTCGGAATTTTCGAAAGGTTATTCTTTATTTTGCTTTGATTTATCACCAGATTTGTGTGATGGTTCACATCTAAATCTTGTTCGACACAGTAACTTAAGAATAGAAATAAAATTTGGAACTAGTTTACAGCAAACAGTTTCATTGTTGGTGTATGCAGAATTTGAAAATTTAATTGAAATCAACAAAGCTCGAAATATTCTCTATGATTTTGGAAACTGATGAATTCGTCAGACATTTATAAAATCTTGTCTCGTGACCCTATTTCCATGAGATACTTCGCTGGTGTTTTTCCTTCGGATAAAATACCAAATATTAAAAAGTTTCCCTCTGCTATGGTGTTGAATACCGATAAACATGATGAAAAAGGAACTCATTGGCTTGCCGTCTACATTCAAGATAAAAACACTGTTGAATTTTTTGATTCCTATGGATTGCCTCCCGACGTATTTGGACATGACATAACAAGACTTGTCAAGACTTTTAAGCACGTTCATTTTAACTATGTCCCTGTTCAAAGCTTAACATCTAACGTATGTGGACATAATTGCATTTATTTCATTGTTAAACGATGTCAAGGATTATGTATGCAATTTATTATTAATCAACTTAAAGAACAGAAGAAGGAATGATTTTAGAATGTTTCAATTTGTCAAGAAAAGATATGGTGTAACTATGGTTTTTAAAAAATAAAAGATTTTTAGTAATATTGTCTCCTGTTGTTGTTATTTTTTAAAATTTTTTTTTTAATTATTATAAAAGGGTTTCATTCTAGTCAAAGCACCAGTTTATGTAACGTTTCGAATGAAGTAAGACGTACAAAACAAAATTGACCAACACAACCATACGAAATATTTTAACAGCATGGCTTATATTTTCCTACATTGGTTTTTCTGTGTTTATTATTTGGACTTGTCTTAACTGGCCAAAACATGAAGCATGCAGTTTGACACAAAATAAAACAACGCTTGAAATGTATAAAATTTACCAAAAAATTGATTCAGTGGGATTTATTAAATGCAACGAATTTTCCAATATGTTCTTCAGTCACTCAGTTTGTGGGAAAACAATATGCGACTGTGTTCATAATTCTGTAAATGTCTTTGAAAACCACTGCTTGGAATTTACTCAAAATATTGTCGATTCAATCAGCGAGTGTGAGCTCGTGGCACGCACAATTAAAGGTTGCACAAACATTGTCTGTAAAGTATAAAAGGCAAAGCTGTTTTAAACTAAACACATAATGGAATATGGAGCTCCCTAAGCTTGTTCATCCTTCTACATGTCTTCTCAGTGGCCCTACAGGTTCAGGAAAAACAGTTTTCGTAAAAAAATTGATAGATCATAAAATGTTTGATCCTATGCCCGCTAACATTATTTACTGTTACGGAAGTTACCAAACCCTCTTTAATTCCATGAAAAATGTCAGTTTTGAAGAGGGTTTGCCATCTAACTTAAATTCTATTCGAGATGCTTTGATTATCATAGATGATTTAATGGTAGAATTAGCAAATGATACTAGGTTAAGCAATCTTTTTACTAAAGGTAGCCATCACCGAAATCTTTCAATTATCTTTATAACTCAAAACTTTTTTCATCAAGGCAAAGAAATGAGAAACGTTCATCTGAATTCGCATTACGTTGTTTTATACAAAAATCCTAGAGATAAAAGCCAAATAATGCATTTAGCCAGACAAATGTTCCCCAGAAAAATCAAAGCTTTTCAAGAAATATTTGACGATGCTACCTCTACACCCTTTAGTTATTTGTTCATTGACCTGAGACCTGAGACAAATGAACGGTTACGGTTACGAACAGGGATATTTCCTGATGATAAACATTTCGTGTATGAACCTCGTTAGTATATAAAAGAAAAGTGCGCGATTAGCTGGAAATCATTTCGATGCAGGATGCCTACACAGAAGGATATAGAATATCTAAAACTCTTACAGAAAAGTCGAGGAAAATCTGCTATATTGAAAAATTGTCCAAATTGTATCATTAAATCGGTTTGTGATTGCGTTTTAAATCTTTTAAAGGGGAATCTTCCAATCAGTAAGCGTATCAAAAATAGTCTTGCTCCTTTTAAAAAAACTTTGAGAACACTCACCAAGAAAAGAGTACCTCTCTATAGGAAAAGACGTCTATTGGTTCAAAAAGGTGACGGATTTTTATCCCTAATCATTCCAGCTGCAATAACCGTCTTGACATCTCTTATTCATGGAACATAGCAAAAAGTTTGTACTGGTACCACTTGACCGCATGCAGCAAAATGAAGAAAATCATTTGAGTGAATTAGATACCCAGATTCATCATATCTTAAAAAAGAAAATGGATGATGATAAAAAAGCCAAGCTGTATATACAGACTTTACAAAAATATGTTACCTTCCCAAATGTGAATGTTTCCAATCCCGTGGAGCATAACACTCCAGAACCAGAACATGAAAACAATATGGATCTAGAAAATGAAGTTCTGAAATCTGTTCCTGAGAAACATAAAGGTACTGCACGAAACATCGTGGACTTTTTAAAGGAACATAACATTTCATGGAACAAGAAAAGAGAACTTATGTTAAATAAAGAAGGAATCCCTGGCTCAGATATAGTTCAACTTATAAATTTTTTATTGAGAAGAAGAGTTAGGAAACCTATTGCTTTTCAGTAGTATATACATGTTGACAACTACGGCAAAACCAGTAAGTGGCTGTGTTTGATAGCCAGTATCTGGTCATAGGGCAAAACCAGTAAGTGGCTGTGTTTGATAGCCAGTATCTGGTCATAGGGCAAAACCAGTAAGTGGCTGTGTTTGATAGCCACTAACCGGCTGTGAAGCACAGCCGCTAAGCGGTTGTGTTTACAAGTGGGTTGTTAATTCCTCTGGAGATCAAAACCGAGACAGCAGAGAATTTTGTAATGAAGGAAAAAGAACAAACTCACCATGTGGTGCTGGGTAGTTGATGTAAAAGAGTTTACCATGTCAATATGCACATAAATTTGGTGCTATGAAACAAAATTACGCACATATTGACATGGCAAACTACTTTTGTGTTTACCTTTCGTGCAAGAACTGGGGGAGAAAAATAAGTATTCAAAATGAGGACTTGCCATCGGATGAAGAGGTTGTGTTGTTATACTTAATTGCAGCCAGCTAATGTAAAATAGGAAAAAATAACGAACTTACCAAGCACTGCACGGCTAAGTAACAGCTTGTAAGACATCCAAAATGTGAGCATAGAAATGCACACACTCACATCTCGGATATCCTACAGGCCTCCTCGACGTTGGACCTGTTGTCCACTGCCACATAGGAGTAGGACAAATGAAATGTTATTTTTGAAACGAGCATTTGTTCCCGAGTTCAGAACAGTTTTACCATATGATATAGTGAAATGTTCCCGAAACCCACTCGAGCATTTGTTCTCGAGTTCGGAAACAGTTTTACCAATCGACTTTGGGACTTTTCTGTCCGCGATCGAAAAAAGGAAATGTTCCCGAAACCCACTCGAGCATTTGTTCTCGAGTTCGGAAACAGTTTAATCAATCGACTTTGGGACTTTTCTGTCCGCGATCGAAAAAAGGAAATGTTTCCAAAACCCACTCGAGCATTTGTTCTCGAGTTCGGAAACAGTTTTATCAATCGACTTCGGGACTTTTCTGTCCGCAATCGAAAAAAGGAAATGTTCCCGAAACCCACTCGAGCATTTGTTCTCGAGTTCGGGAAACAGTTTTACCAAGCATGACTTCGAGGGGTTTTTCTATCCCCCCCCCCGATCGAAAAAATGTTTACTGAAACCAGATCGAGCATTTGTTCTCGATTTAGGAACAGTTTTTGAAAATCTGCTGGCCTGAGGAACCCGCTATAGAAATAATTGAATTATATTCACAATTATTTACTATAGCCAGGCCTCCAGGCTCCTCTTCGAGGAGATCCTGTTTTATTGAAAAAGCACAAAGCATGAAAAAGCATACAAAACATGAAAAAGCAATTACAAAAGAAGTTATGATATGCAAATGTGCAGACACATGTGTACAAATTACCAATGAGCTCCTCTTCGAGAAAGCCCTCGTTTTCTCGAAAAAGCACAAGCAAAATACAAAAGAATTTATAATACAAAAACACAAAGTTGTGTGTGCACACGTTATAAATTCATTACTATATACTAATTAAGCATAATCATAGCATAAACATGGACGAGTATAAAGCCGGACAGTGGCTAAATATAAACACACCATGTTGTTGGTCTATGTTTAGCCATTGTCTAAAGCACATAGAAAACAAAAGATCTAAAATACAGAGTGTTGTTTTATGTCTTATCAATTAAAAAATGCCCATATGCCAGGGTTTGAACACCATCGCACATTACATATTTTTTATCATAGTAAGCAGAAAGTCCAATTTTATTTTGTGCAACCGTATAAAGCTCATGCTTTTTGGAAACAATAGAGCATTGTTTTCCTCTCATTTGAGATTCATTTTGTAAAATTAATTTATAACGCTCAAGAGTATACTCGCGTAGTGTAGATTTTTTAACGCCTTTAGCTGTTTTTTTACACTCGGAGCCATAAGAAAAGGCATACATTTTTGCTTTCAGGCCAACAAACTCTCTAATAGGCTCAACAGTTTCGGCTTTTAAAAATCCAAGTTCACCCTTATTCGTTAGATCATGCAAGAAGTGGTTTTCAGGGTAATTGCTTAAATCTAAAATAGAGCGAAATTTTGTTTGCATGTCTATGTATGCATTTTCGGTTTGTAAAGAAATGTATAACGAATCAGTGTCCATGTATAACAATTCACAGTTTTTGTTATAAAACTTTTTAAAATGATTGTAGTAAAGCTTATACATGTGGAGCTTTGATAGCTCCAAAATGCAAAAACCCGCATAAACAGGTTTGTCCAATATAAGATTAACTTTTTTCATTTTAAACAGAGTTAAATTTTCATTTATTGCTTCAAAATATTCTAAAAGCGGGCTAGAAAGATATTTTTTACAATCTTCTTTCACTGTGGCTGCTTTTACCGAAACTTTTTTCCGCTGGTTAAGCATAAGTCGTCCGAAAAATGCATTATTCATTTTTTTACAAAATGTTTTTTCGAATTCGTTGGTGGCTGCTTTTCGTTTCTCGTTGTTAAAATCAACATATTTTTTTAGCCATGGCTCTTGTTTAAAAGCCAATATTTTATGAATTTTTTTCACGATCATGCCTTTTTTAACGTAGAATTGTAGATTTAAATAATGTGTTATGTAATTACTTTTAGAATAAAAGTTGGGCGTTAGTTTTTTACATGGGAGAGTGTTCTTAAGCTGAAATTTATCGCACAATCTTTTAGAATAAGGAGAAAGCATGTCATATGTAATAGTTAAATGTTCTGGGGCAAGAGGTAAATCGTTTGTTTCAAGATGTAGACTCTCCGGATAGAACAGATCGACTTCAAGTATGAATCCTACATCAGAGAAAGCACCATAATTAAAAACATTAAAATCGTTAATTTCCTCTGAGCTTAACCAAGAAAAATTCCCCACAGGAAGAGGTCGACTCATCACGAATCCATATAAATTATTAGCATCAAGAGCTAAAATGAATTCGGATTGTTTGCTAGAGTCATACATATCAGGAACAAACTTATTATTTGCCTTAGCATAGCGCCTACCTAAATAGCAAATGCCTCCTCTCATTTGGGATTCAAACCAGACGTAATCGTTGACGTTGTTTAAAAGTTGTAACTCAACCTTGGTAAATTTTAACCCGGCGTTCCATGTTAATTCAGCACTCGTAATAAAATGCACGGGATCTAATTTATAATAATTCATCGCAGTTCTTCTAAAAGAAGTAAACACCTCGGCTAGCATTAGAGTATCAACATTTTGATACAGCTCTAGATAGTCCGTGAAAGTTTTACAGTTAAAAGTATGATAAACCAGCTGAGCGTGTTTGTAATCAGTTTCGCTAACAGCGCAATCGGTTAAAACATTGTAAAAAGCCTTTCTAGGAGGCAATTGGCGTTCTTTTAATTTTTCGATGGAATCCAGATATGAATATGGAAATATGCCTTTTTGTTTTAATAAAAAGCGGTTTTTTTCATGTTTGTAAAAAGCATCAAAAATTTTAAAAGCGTGGTTACTGCTTTTTAAATTGTTAACTAATACATCTAGAGAAGAATCTAAAAATTGAAAAGAGTCAATAAATTTAAGCGCATCGAGAGAAAACGATGTAAATCTCTCCATATTTATGGGTATGATGTTTATTACTTTCGCAAAATTAGAAGGCAAATTTTTTAGAATAAGATGCGTGTCATAGTTTCGCGAATTATGTATGACAACAGGGACAAAGTATGTTGCTCTGTAATTTAAATTGCATGATTGGTGTGCAAGACCTCTGATTTGTCCATTACCCCAATGACAGTGATCACGCACTCTCATTTCGTTTGTTTTAAAAGGCATTCTACAAATGTGACATGTTTTAGAATCGAAAGTAGGACTGGGATTATCAATCATAGGTATTGTCCCATGCATTTTTTTCAAAATTTTTTCTGCGATATATTTTAACGTTTTCAAAAAATGCTCGATCACATTTTCTCCTACATAAAATTTGTGAAAAATGAGATTGTCTTCTATGTCAGTTACAACGACGGCATAACTAATGGCCTCATGTCGCTCGATAATGTTAGTGTAACTAGCGGAAGAAGAAGGCGAAACGGTCTGTACTTTTTTTGTTAATGCCTCGAAATCTGCAAACACACAAAACGGATGATATAGCATTTTCGCGAGATTAGTAAATTTCAGAGTCAAATCTCTTGGCATGCTCACTTTTTGGGGAGCGATTTGTTGACATAAAATGTCATGACTGTTTAACGTAGAGCGGCGCGCGAAGCCACATAAACATTTACGACAGTAATGATGTATGCCGTGTTTTCTATTCATTAGCCTGTTAAAATGTTTAATGAGAAAATAATGTTTTTCGAAATATAGCAAATCTATGCTCGTGCATGCTTTGGGCTGATTAGACACGCGAATGGGAAAAACATCATTTTCTTCCCAACCATATACATTTATGCTTAGATTATTCATTTTTTCAAAAATGCCTATTTTAGAAATAGCCATCGGAAATTTCATGTTCTTAATTTTTAAATATTTTAGATGTTTAAAATATTTACGAGGTGAGTTGATATGAAAACTAGCAGGATAGAGTTTAGCGAGAATCGAATACAAAAAACATTTGTTTGTACACTTAATAGAAATAAGCGCTTTTTTATTTCTTAACTTTAAAGGTAAGCTCGCCTCTGCGCATCCTCCTCGGAGTTCGCGATAGTTGCCGAGATGGATGTCTATGTGTTGAATATTTTTTAGAATCCAACCACTACCGTTCCTAGTGAATGCATCAATCGAATTAAAAATTTTGGAGAAAGCTCTATCAATCGCAGAATATATTTCAAGATGTGAAAGAATTCGTTGGGCATCACTGCAAAAATAAAAAGTGTTCAAAATTTCTTCATTTTGATCGTTTAATTTTGAAAAAACAATACTCAGACAAATTATTAGCCTGAGCCTTAAAACATGCCCGCTGTTTAAAATATTTCGAATCACATCTCGTGCCTCGCTATACAACACATCAGGATCTGTGGAATTAACTATAGCTCTTAAACTTCTAACATAGTTTTTAAAAGATGATTTAAAAGTTCTAAATTCTAACATTGTAGACACATAAAAAGAGAAACAAAAAGCGGGGTTTGACACATTAAACAACACATAACAAAAGCAAAAACCCTCCCTACATTGCTGGCTCTAAAGCTGAAAAGCAAAAAGATACCTCTAAAACCGATGGCATCCCTCCTCAAGCCTCACGGCTCTATCGACTTAACATAGGAGGCCATCGCATCGCATGCCTTCGTTAAATTTTCTAGCAAAGACAAGGGCAGATTAAATCTATTTTTGATATCTCCTCCCTCATTGGTTTTGAAGAAACCAATATAATTAACTTTTCTGAACTCTTTAAGCTCCACTGCGATGCCCTTCCCGAGGTTAATACAATAGGGTGCCACAGATTTCGGGGTATCAAAATCCGATGACAAGTCCAGATCAAAACGGAGGTCTTGTTTTCCACTACCACCCGAGACAGAGGTGGTCTTCTTTATTTTTTTACTGGCAGGCGGAAGGATATGGAGCTTTTGGATAGCTTCTTCTTGTTCTTCGTCATCGCTTATGCAAAAATATCGTTTTTTACTGTCTGGGGGAGAGAGAAGTAAAACCCATATTTAACAAAAATTAAAGTTAGAGGTTTTTGGAGGGGAGGGGGGTTTGATCAAAACGAAATAATAACTTACCCATCTTGGAAGAGCTCATCTGGTTTGGAGGAGAAGAGATGCGATCTCAATGAGGTACACACAGACAAGCGCTAGCAAGACGATAGCGGCAAAATGGCAAGCGATGCACGGAGCCAGCAAAGAGACAGAGCGGAAGACGTGGGCCCTCACACACACACACACAAGAGAAAATTATAAGACTGTTGCTAGGAGCGCAAAGGATTTTATAGTTTGATTAAATAATAAAAAAACACTCGAGGTGTATAGATCCCACGCAGGGAGGAAAATCACCTTGAACCATGAATTGCACCGCCCTATCCTGTTCAAACACCTACGAACATCCTGGAAGATAGATGGGATTTTGCTTTTGTTGTTAATTCGCAATTAACTTTCAAAAATAAACCCTCTCCTAGCTCTTAGATCCGAATAAGGATGTTATTACTAAAGGTAAATTGCATGAGAGCGACGGGGGCGTGACCATCTGTTTCGAAAACGTGACTATTCCGATGCCTAGAGGCGAAAGAACATGGCGGTATAAGATAAAACCTGAAAAAATGAGCCATCACAATAAATCGGATCAAATATATTTATTTCAGTTTTAAATATTACAGATGGTTCTTTATTTCTATGGTTTTAACAGGTTTACAATATCTTCATCGTCTAAAATTTGAAAAAAACTATGTTTGAAGAAACCAGGACTTGAATAGTTCATCTCTGTTTGTCGGATACAATCATTTGAAGATTCAAGACAGTCTAAGATGTTTGAATATAGCAGCCACCCGCTGCCACAAATAGAAAATGCCTTGTGGAGGGTTGTTCGATGTAACCAACACATTCCAAATCTAGGCTGTTGCGCATCTTCATGAATCAATTCAATGATTTCTTGATTGTTCAAAATTTTGATGTAGCACAGCTTTTTCTTGTCCATCTGATTTAGACAAAGCACTGAAAGCACATCGCGCACACATCCCGAAATGTTGGAGTTTAGTTTATAATGTATATAACTATACGTGCTTGCAGAGTCTAAAATAAGATAACCGTATCGTTCCATGGCGTGCTATGTAATGGCGAAAACTTCTAGATAGAAAGATACGATGGAGATACCACCTATGAAACGTTTTTAGAATTTACTTTAGATTCGAACAAATTTTAGCTAGATACATGAGCACCTGTCGTTTAAAAATAGCTTGTACAACCCGTTCTGATAGATATTTGTCTTGGAGAACACTGCAATCTGATACTTTATCTATATTATCTCTAATAAATTTTGAAGAAAGATCTTGGTGTTTGAAAATTTCATTCCAATCGACCATATCGGGGAGCAGCTCAATTGTGTGCTCTGATAGCTTTTGATGTATTGAAACTAGATGCATATCTAGCAATGATCTGTTGTTAAAAATAAAATTACTATCCAAAATTTGATAGGTAGAAATGTTTTTCCAATCAAGTTTATCAGCAAATTTGATCATAAAATGAGGAGACAAAGTTTGGTATCGCGAAATAATACTCCAATCGACATATTTTCGATTGGTGTCTAAAAATTCCTCTGATAGCTTTTGATATTGACAGATTGCGGTCCAATCAACAGACGATTGAAACTCAATAATAAAATTCTCTGAAAGCTTTTGATATTGAGATATTAAAGACCAATCAATTTTGTGATGCAAACTTCTCATAACATCCTCTGTGAGTGAATTATCTCTCGAAAAGGATTTCCAATTAACTTCTGAGCTTTCCACAGGCATTTTTCTTGCTATTCCTTTTGGTGAACAAACAAAACCCCCCACCGAACAGAAAACACTCCCGAGAGTAAATGAGTTTTTTCGCTAGGTAATAGTTCTTTTATAGCAATCGATAGAAAGAAAGCAGACATAGACATGTTTGAAAAATGAAAGAATTTTATTGTAGGATATGGAGGTTACAGTAATACATAATCAGCAAACAAGTCTGGACATGAATCTAGCTGAGAGATATGCATATCTTTTAACATTTCATCAGCAACAAAGCACATAGAGGTTACAGTAATACATCACTTCATCATTAACAAGTGTCCACATAGAGGCTGCTGTAATACATAATCAGCAAACAGGCTCAGACATGAATTTAGCTGGGGGCGTGTATATCTTTTAACACTTCATCATCTTCAAGTATTTTTAGATATCCTACTTTTAGCTTATAGCCTGGAATGTCTGGAACGCTCACATCCATATTTTTACCATCAATAATACATTGAAGCAAGTCCGTATAGAGTTTGCTAGCCCCACAGCATATGTAATAGGGTTCTAAAGAAGATGTTTGATGTAGATAGGTATAGGAATAGATTTGATCTTTCTTTCCGCAATGTAAATACTTAACAATATCTGAGTTATTTAATATTTTAAAGTACTTGGGTTTGCTTTCGCTCTCGGCTGTTTCCTCAATGCCGTTTTTCAGACATTCTATAATGTCACTATACAAAACATTATGATGTTGGATGTTCGCAATGTTTGACCCTGTGATCAAATAACCATAGCGCTCCATGATGATTGTATAGTTAGAGTTCTTTCTCTAGATTAAATGCGAATAGAATGTTCTCCTGTATTTATCAACATGAGAACAATTCGATTCCCGACCTCTGGCGAGAGATGTTGTTTAAATTTAGTTTTCTGTTCGCTAAACGTTTCATAAAAATCTCATTTTCTCTTATCGGGTTTTACGAAGCGGGCGGCAATATTGATTATAACCCAGCTCTGGTGTAGCACCGATTTTGAGGTGTTGATGGGCAAAACTTTGAACAATTCGCTCATTTTCGCAGACATCCGATGCTCGCAATCTGTTGATGGTTAATCCTCTTGTGATATGCCACAAGAAATAGAGACAAAATAGACCGCATGACATGGTTTTATAATGTTGTAATGTGTGGTGATTCCACTCATATTGGTTTGAATTTTTGCTTAAGAAGGATTTAATATTGTGAAGAGGGGGTGTGCCATAAGAACAAAAAAACGTACAATATCCTTTTTCATCAAAATACATGGCTTGCCAATGTTGCCCCTCGCAATGTGCAGGATCGGTGTTTACAATGAAGGAACGATAGTGCTTTCTTTTTAAAGGAAGCATATCACTTGCGAATACGCCCCCAAAGGTGGATCGGATCTTATGATCAGCCCGTGCAAGTCTGCTCAACATCACACCATCCATAATTTTAATAGTCGATAAAGATGTTTCTGCTTTTATCAATTTCTATGAGAGCTTGCATTTCCATATATACTATCAGCGTAACCGTTTCGCTGAGATCTGCATCGAACTTTAAATGAATCGATATATCACCACTTCGAGTTATGTTCGCATATGGGTCGCTAGCTGAATAGTCTTGAGTGAGATCAAACACGTAAAAACATAGGTTATGTTTATACTCGTTAAAAGTTATGCTCGTATCATGTTTGCCAAGATCTGTAAACAAGCTCAAATAATTTCGAGCATAAAGATTTTTCGCATAACTCGGGGCATAAGCGGTGGCTGGGATCTGCACACCGTTTTCTGTTAGAAAAACATGGCTCAGATCATAATTTTTAAAATTAAAAGGATTCTTTTTAAAATCTCCATTAAACGCTGAGTTGGATATCATAGTCAAAATGATTCTATTGGGAAGCGCCCCATTGACGGCATTCGGTATCGTAACACTTTTTAGCGCTGTGCCTAGAGTGAATGTTTTCATTTCAATTCTTGTAAACGGCATTTGAATGAGAGAATGTTCCAGCGCTTTCTCATGTCCGATCAATATCGAGCTCGATACTTCACATCGTCTCACAAAGAGGCTGATATTTTCGATATTAAGACAGTAGCCATCCGTATTTGCTAACAAGGTAAACGCATGTTTTGCTTTTTCTAGTTTGATGCGTACTCCCACGCCGTTTATTAACAATTTCGATTGATTGCCTAAATCCAAATGAAGAGGACCACACATATCAAAAAGGACACCGTTCTTAGTGCGATTCCACCTCTGCTTCAAACCCTTGTTCCCACCTCCAGCAATATCCAAATCATCATACTTTTCGGCAGTATCTTTATGAAACATTGCCGCACTTAGCAGATTCTTTTGAGAGGATTCAGGATGAAACAACATGCTTTGAATATAAGCCTTGTAAGCATAATTGTTTTCCGAAGAAATTTGTCTGTCATTGAGTGAGACATGACATTCGGAGAACATGGTATTTAAGAGATAATTGATAGGGCCGCATTGATCGGCAGCAACGAATGCGCTGCCATCTGTTTTTACAATCTTCGTCTGAACATAGAGGAAAACATGGGAAAGATCGAAATATGATTCACCCAATCCAGATATGGCAAATTCAATTGTGCTGCTGTCCGAAATGGACGCTACAGGGTGAATTTCTATAAAGCTTGAGCGATCGATTGCTAACTGAATTCGTGATGTTTCGAACAAATCTAGCTCACTCTTTGTGCAATAACAGTTTTCCATTTTTTTAGAGTCTAGAAAACACGTCTTTCGAGCACCTCTTTCGACGTTTCATCTGATTTTTCTTCGTTTGTTTCTTTCTTTTAATACCGCTAGCACCACCTCTCAATTTGCGAAGCAGATCGTGTTTGATCTCTCTGCCGGATTCTCCTATCCTATTACGACTGGCCTCTCTGAAGGATTTACCCTGTGAAATGTCTCGTATTACATTCTCTCCGGCGGTTAGCAGATGTCTGCCTAAATATTTTCCCACTTTGATCATAAGAGGTTGAGCGAATCGACGCAAATTAGTGAACATTCCATAACCTCTCTGTATGGGAAAATCTGATGAAAAATAGCCCCCCCTCCCTGATTGTTGATTACAATAGTAATCAATACAATCTTGAGGGTTCAACATTCGACCGTGTTTATGCATGATTAAAGACTAATATGAAGAGAGGGGGGTGTTTGTACACTGCTTTATAACAATTTTTTTCGGAAGGATAGCACCAGGCTCGTTTTTCCAGATATAAATTGTATGGGTGTGCCCCTGCTTGTTCGCAGTTCAATCTCAATGGAGTCAAAATGTTGCTTTTTAACGCGAAAATAAAGCGGTACGGGGAAAGTTTTCACTATTTGATCTTGTTCTTCATTCGCAATCGGTATGATTTTTAAAATCGGAGCCAGCGAATCACCAACAAGCGAGGGAGATACTATATCACTATATACATATATCTCTGTTATACCTGCTGTTAATTCTAGGCTATAATCGGAAATGTATGCTCCTTCTGCGAATGTATTTAGCGTAAATCCTAATAAATCCGAGAGTTTATCTCCAAACACTACTTTGATGCCTTGCGGTACAACCAACCTAACTTTAGAATCAGGTAGTATCTTGAATTGAACGAATTTGAATTCGTTAAAAAAGTATTTGGCCTGTCGATACATGCCACTAGGTATTTTAAAATTATATGTTCTTTGTTCATAATGAAGAGCTGGAAATTCTTCATTGACAATAATCTTAAACTTTTCACCCTCAACTCCGTTTAATGGATTAGAATAGTTTAATGTGATTTCTTTTTTATCACCACTAATAATGTAAGAAGATTCTTCGATGCCTAGAGACTTCATTAAATTGGGGCAGGAGTCACGTTCAAGAAGTATATCTATATGTTCTTTTAATTTTACAACTATACTATTTTCGCGTCGTAAGAACTGTGCTAGACTACTCGCTGTTGTAGCAACGATCTTTCTATTGATTTGTTCAAATACATTACCATTCATTTTATCTAGTAATATATCATAAGTGAGTTTTGGTATTGGTTTATTGGCAACAAGTGTTATAAACTGGTTTCGAAAATTCTCTAAATTCGGTTTGTGATAGTCCCCATTGTAAACATAGTCTATAGTTCTACTACGTGTTATATCATCAATTTTTGGGTTCAATTTTAAAAGCTGCAAGAAATGTTCAGCATGTTGTGAAGTAATGTACATATCCCATCCTGTTTTTAATGTTATACGAAGTCGTGATCTTGGCGCATTCAGTAAAAGAATAAGAGGCGGATTTGCAAATGTCTTTTTAAGATTTGCATTGACTCCTTCCACAAAGTCTGCATGATCTTCACTATAAAGTGCTATGTCATATTTAGGCAAAGTTGTTACACCTTTTACTTCCACCATTTTCTCTATAGAATATTCATCATTATAACCAGGGTGAATGGTAAAGAATCTACCCGGTATGGTTGCTTCTGCTAAACAACATTCCCATGAGCCATTTAGAGTAATCGGATAAGCTAATTTAGTCCGATAACGATCTGGTGTGTTGTTCGGAAAATAGTTCATGCTAGCATTTGAAGGTAAAATGACATGGAAATCATCTATGTTCTGATCCATTCTGCTTTAATCCACGAGTTGAAGGAATCGTTGAATCCTAGCCACTTAACCAAAAGTTGACGAGATGGTCCTTTACCTTTAGTACGAATAATTTTTTCAATTGCCCAATAACCATCCGGAGTTTTTTCTATCTTTTGTAACTCCTCAGCATAAAAACGACCATCAATCTCTTTTCCATTCAAATCCTGTAGAACATAAGTATGTGGACTTGTGGGATATCTTTTATAGATTTTAAAACTTTCTTCGCTCCATCCTGGTATATATCCCTTTCTAAACGTTCTGAGAGCTTTTGATATTCTCACCACATCGCCCACTGCATAACGAAATTTTGTTAAAGAACTGAACTCGTACAATCGTTTATATATGATCGGTTCATCATTAGTGGTTACTTCAGCCGGCTTGAAACCATGGCTGCTGTGCACGGAATGATTATATGAATATACTAGCGATTGTAAAATATCATAATACTTATAGGAGTTACGATGAGTGAAAACTCGATACATGCGTGCACGTAGCGTTCGATGCATGCGTTCTAAAATAGCACATTTGGTCTCACTTTTAGTGGAATAATGATGAATACCATATTTCTTGAACAGATCTTGAACCTTTTTATTATAGAACTCGCTTCCTTTGTCGGTTTGTAAATTCGAAGGTTTCATTTTTTGGAAAACATTTCGAAACGCCTTTACCATTGTACTTGCTTTCTTATTTTTAATAGGAATGGCCCTAAAGAATCGCGACATCACATCGATAATGGTAAGAATATATCGATATCCTTTATTATATCGGGATAGTTTCTGCACATCTATCAAGTCGCTTTGCCATAACTCATTCACGCCATAGGATATTGTTTTCCGCCTTTGAAATTTGTAACGCACTGGTTTGTGTAAAGTATAGACGTCTTGTTGTGAGAGCCATTTCCGAACGTCATGCCTATTAATACCACTTGCCCTTGACAACCGATTGACTCCTCCAAACGAGCCAGGTTCTTTGGGATTAAAGTAAAGTCTTCTCATTCGTTCCATGTCTCCCATTTCGGGTGTTTAGTCTCGACAGAAGAGAGTGAACCTGTTCTCTTCATCAATGGATTCATCTCTGAAACAGTTAACTGCTCTCGAAGTCTTTTATTGCCAATCCATTGATGTGGGATGTTAGTTTCGTAAATGCCTTTAAAAAATTTATCAAAACCTCTCGGAGGAGGTTCGATTTTCTGAGTGTCTCTCATCAGATAATTAAAAAGATCTATTGCATTGCTTCGATATTCTGGCTTCCCATTCACTTCCAATTCGTTGTTTTCATTAAATGTATAGTTTGAACTCTTCAATTTTTCCAAGATTGGTGATACATATTTCTTTAGCGATTTCGGAACGGCATATCCTAGGTATTTAACCAGCATAGTAGGAATAGAAACATCTTCAGAGGGTTTTGTTTCGGATAATTGTATACTCTCCAACAATTCAGGAGGAATTTCAAACGGTTTCTGAGGCGCTGGAGGTTGCATCGCTCTCTGGTATTTGGGTATTAACTGAGAGAGAAGCTTAGCTCTCATATCGTCAGGCATTTCATTCTGTTGTAACAAACTAAGAATATTGTCTTCCATTCGAATTTCGGGTTTATTTAGCTGATAATATTCAGATACCAGTTCTGGTGGTACTAATGCCATTTTCTTTGACATTTTCAAATGCGTTTGCCAATAGCTTTACCCGCAATTCCTCCCAACAGACTCAACACAGCAGGTAAAATCAGAGGCAAAAATCCACCTGTTTGTTTCGTGAACAATTTGCGTTTTCTTGTAATTGGTATTTTTCTATCTGCCATCTGGCGAATCACTCTCTTGTAATAGCCAAGTTTTTTCACTTTAGCATTGGGTATATTTCCCGATAACAAATTCTGACAAATTTCACACAATGATTGAATTTGTTCATTTGACGCTGTTCTTAAAATGGCCTTTCGCTGTTGGGGACTCGCATTGGAGAGTAAGTGTAGTAAATGCACATGGCGTCTCACTCTATTCATTTTTCAATGGTAAAAAGACCCAATTAATAAGCCCACGATCTGGAAATATAGATTGTCGGAGGCGTTGCTCCTCTGGACTTCTCGGGTGAACATCAACAAGCAAATAGCTGAAAGGTTCTGTGGTTGCTTTTTTATAGGCATCCATGAAATAGTTCCCTTTCCCAGGAAATGCTTGTCTAGAGAAACAAGCAGCTTGAGATAAATCTCGACTATTGCGAAACATAATCAAATAGTGTGTATTTAAGCTGATATCACGCATAACTCTCACACGAGGAAATAGATTTTGTGTGATTAAAATCACGCTATAACCCCCATGGTGTGAACCAACTGTAAACATAGACGAAATAGCATTTGTTAGATCATTCATCATGTCATCGATTACGATCAAATTGTATGTCTTTTCCTTCGATGGTAAACCGCAAACAAACGTTATGTTTTTCTCTTCGGCAAACCAAGGTTGCCATGTTGAGTAACACCACAAAATTTTGTTCATATTGCATTCATAAGCTTGTTCAGCAATCATTTTTCGCACGAGCTGTGTTTTACCGCTTTGCGATGGCCCCGTCACCATGCAAGTCGAAGGATGTCTCAATTTCAACATACTTGACATAACTGATAAAACTCGGATTCTATTAGTTGTACTCCTACGACGTTTGCTTTTAAACCAAAAGATTCGTCTTTAAAAAAATAGCGTATATCATACACCCGTGAATCTCCTTTCCAACAAATGTGAAAAAACAAATTTTTTCTATCACCTAGCTGTTTAGAATAATAACACGTTGAATTCGAAATGTCCACCACGTTACTGTCCTCTCCCAGGCTTAGTGTAAATATTACCACTCCGATTAATACGATTCCTAACAACAGCATGAACACTCTGTTGTAATCCATATCTAATTCTGGAGAGGTCTCAAGCTCTCTCTCTCTCTATATATATATATATATACCCCAAACCCTCTTACAATCAAACAACTGCCCCGATGTATTCGCAAGCGGACTTCGGATCGCATATTAAAATTTTATCTTCGTATATGAGACGAAACGCCTAATCGCAATAACACCAGAAATAATTTCTCTTCATGACATCAAAATTCATTTTTCGTGCTCGATGCGACCTTGAGCGTCTGGGCAGGCAAACGGATAAGGCGGCGGCTTGTTGTGTTTTAACCGCTTCAAGGTGGAAAGACGTTTTTTCTCCTCTTGAAAAAAACTTGTTTGCCTGGTATTAACTTTCTTCGAAAAGAGGAGGAGTGAATTCATTCGCGCCGGCTTGGCCCTAGGAGATGGTCTGCGCTCTTTTGAGTCGTGCATTCCCAAATCGCGTGCAAGGGGAGGGGGTTAAACACATGTACAACATTTTCATATACTTTCGCCATATATCATTCTCTTTCAGATCACATGTCTTGTGAGAGTATGTACACCACACAATCAGCTCGCTCTGCTATACAGCTATCAATCCGCCACTTGTAAACACAACCGCTTAGCGGCTGTGCTTCACAGCCGGTTAGTGGCTATCAAACACAGCCACTTACTGGTTTTGCCCTATGACCAGATACTGGCTATCAAACACAGCCACTTACTGGTTTTGCCCTATGACCAGATACTGGCTATCAAACACAGCCACTTACTGGTTTTGCCGTAGTTGTCAACATGTATATACTACTTCGAACTGTTTGAAAAAATATTGAAAGATAACAAATTTCTTCAAGATTTTATAAAAAATACCTATTTAACTGAGGTTAAAACCATGTATGCAAAACCGAAAAGACCTACAAAGAGATTATCGTCACACAAATGGCTAAAAATATGAATATATATATATATATATATATATATATATATATATATATATATATATATATATATATTTTTTTTTTTTTTTTTTGTGTGTGTAAAAATATATGAATAAAATTTTGTTTCAATACTGTGATGTCAACACTGGAATGGCACTGTAGCTATTACTTGATATGGTATTTTGGAATGAGTCCACGTGTTGTAAAACACAACGTTTATTAAATTATTGAAGATGGTACACATATGAGCCACAGAGGTCTCAATAGATTCGCATAAAAAAAGTACGGAAGAGTGGCCACACAGGTCTCGACTCTCTCCGATCACACAAAAAACTGAAGACCCTCCGCCGCGGGCAAGGGATCAAGCCTTTTCCCCTTAGCGTTCGTGGTGTTCCGTTTCCTGGATGAAATAGTCCCTTTCTCCTTTCGGTAGTAGGTGGGGAGGCGAAAGAATTCCGTTCCTACACTGGGGCATCCTGACGGTGTTCGCCCCGAACATCACTGCACTCATTTAGGCATGTACAATGGGACCTGAAAAAAATAAAAATAAACCAAAAAAAAGTATCTATTTCACTTTTGAGAGAATTGCTGAAAATAAAGATCATTTTTCTCTCCACATTAGTTTCTCTTTCCCAGAGTTCTTTAAAGTTAATTAGTCCATGGTTTCATGTGTTCGGCAGCAGTGGACGTGTTGATAGGTCCTTCGTGACTGCCCACTTTCCTCACCTCGTAACGGTCGTGTGGTTTCCTGTTGATAATTTCGTATGGGCCCAGATATTTTGGTCGTAATTTGAGTCCTGCTCCAAATTGGGTCCTCTGTATCGCTACCAGGTCTCCTTCTGCATACTTTCTTGCAGGTTTCCGCTTCCGATTATACTGTTTTCGGTTTTCTTCTTGCATCCTTAGGATTTGTTCCTTAGCTTCTTCCCTAAGTCCTTCTCGGTTTCTTATGAACCATTCTTCATATTCTTGTTCCAACATTTCTCTGACCTTCAGATCTTCTTTGTTCTTCATTGATACTCCTGTTAGCAATTCAAATGGTGTGATTTTTGTACTTTTACTAGAGGTGCTGTTCAAAATTCTTTGAATTGAGTTGACATATTTAAACCACTTTTCTGGTTCGTTGATCGCTAATTTCGTCAGTACCGGTATCACAGTTTCAAATATTCGTTCGATTTGACCATTTCCTCGAGGTACTCCTGTGGTGATTTTGAAGTGTTCAATGCTTCTTTCGTCGCAGTAACCTTCGAATTCTTTGGATGTGAATGCGGTGCCTCGATCTGAAATTATTCTTGACGGATTTCCGAAAATATGTGACTGCGATTCTAGCTTCTCCAACGCATCACGTGTAGAAGTTGATTTTACAGGATAGAGCCAAGTAAATTTAGTGAAGGCATCTATCACAGCGAAGATGTGTTGATAGTGTTTATTTGTGGTCGCCAGAGGTCCCAGAAAATCAATATGGTATGTACTAAGCGGTACACTCCCTTTGGGTATTGGATTTAATTGACCCTCTTGCTTGCCCCTTTTCTTATTCGTCAAGATGCACTTAACGCAGTTCATTATGACGTTCTCCACTTTTTTCCTGAGTCCTGAAATGGAAAAATCTCTTTTCACTAACTCCTCGGTCTTCGCCACGGCAAAATGTCCTTTTTGATGGAATTCCTTTATAATATCTGATTGCATCCTCTCGGGGACGACAGGCAGTTCACTTCCGTTTTCATATCGATATAATACATCGTTTTTGATCAAGTAGTCGTTCTTCTCCCCTCTCATCAATAATTCTTTAATAACTTGAATATACTCATCTTGTCGTTGGGCTGCTGCTAACTTGCACGTTATTTCTTCACCCGTTGGTTGCGGCACTATCACAGCGACATTTCGGCTCAAAGCATCTGCATGTCTCATTTGAGCACTTGGTCGATGAATTATTTCGTATTCGAATTCCTCCATGATTAACGCCCATCTCGCTATCTTAGGGGTTAAGTCCTTCTTGCTCATGGTTTGCTGGAAGGCTGAGCAATCCGTCATTATTTTAAATTTGGTTCCGAGTAGATAATTCCGGAATTTTTTCAAAGCTTCGATCACTGCTAGAATTTCTAATTCATAGCTGCCGTATTTTTCTTGTTGTGCTGTTGTCTTCTTACTCATGTATTGAATTGGATACATCTTTCCGTCATCTGCCTGTTGCATTAGTACTGCTCCGAATCCGTGTGAGCTTGGATCACAATGCAGTTCCAGTGGCGGTCCTTGTCTGAAAATTTGTAGCACCGGCTCGCCAGTCAAGGCCTGCTTTAATTCTTGAAATGCAGTTTTCTCCTTCGACCCAAAATGGAATTCCCTATTATCACGAAGTAAATCACTGAGGGGCTTCGCTATCTTGGCATAATCTCGAACAAACTTTCGAAAATAACCGGTCAATCCCAGAAAACTCTGTATTTGTTTGGCATTTTTGGGTTGTGGGAAGTTCCGTACGGCTGCAGTTTTTAAAGGTGAAGGCTTTATAGTTCCTTTTTCTACTACGTAACCCAAGAATTCTATCTTTCGTTTTAGAAACTGACACTTTTTGAAGTTTAGTTCTAATCCGTACATTGACGCCGTATTTAAAACACGTTCTAATTTTTCTAAACCCTCTACCTCATTCATGGCTGGTATGATAATATCATCTACATAAATAATAACAGTTTTATCTTTTAACAAATCCTTAAAAACATGAAAAATATATCTTTCAAATACACTTGGACTGGTTGACAATCCAAAAGGTGTCTTTAAAAACTCATACTGTCCCTCGTGGGTAACAAAAGAGGTGTACTTTGTACTCTCCTTTTCTATGTCGACGTGAAAAAAGCCGTTTTTCAAATCTAACGTTGTGAAGACTTGCGAGTCCTCCAATTTGTCCAACACGTCTTCGATTAGAGGTAACGGGAAACGGTCCTTAATTATTTTTTTGTTGAACTTTCGGAAATCGACACAAAGTCTGTGATTCCCATCTTTTTTCTTACAAAGCACTATAGGGGCAGAATATTCCGAACAGCTGTTTTTAATTATCCCTTTTTCTAACCACTCTTGGATTTGTTTTTCAACTATAAGTTGTTCAGTAATCGGCAACCGCCGAGCACGCTGACTAACTGGAACTTCGTCCGTCAGAAGAATTCTCATCTTAACATCCGTGTTTGTTACTTGCTGAGGCACATAATTTCCTACAATTTGACGGATTCTTTCTCGTAAACAGGGATTCATTATATGGGAGAGATCTGTCTCTTCGCTAGACATATCCAACGCTACGGCGCCTAAAGTGTAAACAAAAGCACCTGCTGATGAGTCATTTTCATGCGCCTTCGATACTTGAAAGTCTACGAGGGGATGTTGAGGGAAACTCACGCGCTCTTCTTCCCCGTGATTTATGACAACGCCTGAAGTTGTTGTTGCTTTGTTTTTTATTTCGCTTCCGTTTTCGCCCCTTACTTCTGACCTCCTTATTTCATTTATGTCTCTATCGGTAACGTTTAATGTTCCCCCAGAAAATGCAAACTTTACCCTTGATAATACGTTCATACCAATTATTGCTTCAAATTGTAAATTCTTAACGACATGCACATCAGAACACAAAGAAATATTATCAATAACAATTTCTGATCGGGAAAAACCCTTCGGTACTTATTTTGTGTTGACTTATTCTATTTAAATATATCTTACTACCATTCAATATAGGAGATCCTATTTTATGATAACATTCCTCATTAATTAGAGTTATTTCAGATCCAGTGTATATTACTGCATTAATATAACACTTTTCAATATAAACACTCTTTTCAATTTTCTTAGGAGTTGCTACATATATTTGATTTACAGTTTTATTCACATTTGCATTTTCACCTTTAAAATTATATGTACAAGTATTACTCTTATGCCCATAATTTCCACATGCATAACACTTAATTCTATTATTTTTATATGGATCTCTATTTGGTACATCATATAATCAACCTTATTAACATACTTATTGACATTTGTACTATAACCAACAGTTTTATAACAATTATCAACATTTCTACTATTCTGGTTAGCACGAAAGTTCGACGATTCACCTTTATATCGAGTTTCATCTTGCGAAACATTTTTTTTTGTATTTATTTACATTCCGTATCTCCATTTTTCCTAATTGCAACCTCGCACTCTCATATTCCTCTAACTTTTTCACTATAACTTCTGCGTATTTTAATTGATGCCAGTCATCTATGAAGTGTGTTTTGATTTCAAACGGCGCTCTACGTTTTATCTGCTCGGATACCATTAGTTCCCTGAGCTCGTCAAAATTTGTTATTTTGAGTCCTCTTAACCATTCGTCAAAATAATGACTTATTTCAAACGCAAAATCTCGCCAAGTGGCTGTACTTTCCTTTTTATGATTCAGGAATTTTTGTTTGAATTGTTCAGACGTAAGTTTAAATCTTTTGAGTAAGATTTCTTTTATGTGTTCATAGTCATTAGATCTTTCCTCCGGTTCGCGAGTTATAATCTGTGCTATCTCTAAGGGTAATAAACCTAGTAAATGCGTTACAAAATCTTCACTTTCGATTTTGATTTTCGTCGCTTGTCTCTCGAACAGCGCTAAATACGTACTTATATCATTGGATTCATTCGAATCAAAACTTTTAATTATCTTTGATAATTCCTTTCCTCTATCCCATGCAGTGTTCGATTCTGTCATGTGATTTTCCCTAACTGTTTGTGTTGCATTTTGCAGTTTCAGTTTTTTTAATTTAAATTCGCGTAATTCTTTTTCTTTTTCCCTCTCTAACTGCTGTTTGTCTTTCTCCAGCTGCTCTTTTTCGATTCTTTCAACTATTATTGTATCCAGAAGTGTTTTTGTATACTCCTCATCGTAATCGAGTTGTTTCGTCACTAACTTTTTTAATTTCGAAATTGTCGCATTTGAGGGTATTTCTATATCTAATTCCGTTGCAAGACGGTAAATATCGTCCTTCCTTGCTTTACCAAAATATGACATATTTATATTAAAAATGAGCAAAATGTACTCACAGTTTGCGATGATGATGGCTCTCTAGGGTTCTAGTCCACGTTCAATTTGCATGGGGCAATCCCGGCACCAGCCCCCATTTTGTGATGTCAACACTGGAATGGCACTGTAGCTATTACTTGATATGGTATTTTGGAATGAGTCCACGTGTTCTAAAACACAACGTTTATTAAATTATTGAAGATGGTACACATATGAGCCACAGAGGTCTCAATAGATTCGCATAAAAAAAGTACGGAAGAGTGGCCACACAGGTCTCGACTCTCTCCGATCACACAAAAAACTGAAGACCCTCCGCCGCGGGCAAGGGATCAAGCCTTTTCCCCTTAGCGTTCGTGGTGTTCCGTTTCCTGGATGAAATAGTCCCTTTCTCCTTTCGGTAGTAGGTGGGGAGGCGAAAGAATTCCGTTCCTACAATACATTGGTGTGATTTTATTTTAAAGTTGAATATTCACAGAACTTGAACCCTTACACAAATGTTTACAGCAAATGTTTAAAAGATAATGAATAAATGAAACTTTTTGTTTTTCAAAACAAAAATAACAAACTATAAAAAATAATAAGACAGACACATTTTTTGAAGTGGAAATTTTTTTTTTATTGATATTATAATACATAATTTTTCTTAATAATTTTTGGCAATAATTTTTTTCTTACAGTATTAACAAATCAATTTCTTATTACCTTTTTTTCTTTTTTACAGTCATCTTCTCAATATTATTAACAAATCAATTTCTTTCTATTTGCAATAAATTTTTTCTTAATATTATCAACAAATCATTTTCTTAATACTTTTTAGAGTCATTTTCTAAGTGTTATTTACAATAAATTAACTCCTACTATTACACGATTTCTCTGGAATTTGTGCCGCAAAGGCTTGTGTAAAGTATACGAATCTTTCGTTTGTAGCCAATTTTTTATCTGTGTTCTTTTCACGCGACCTTTTAAAGCACGATGTAAAGCATTGATACCACCAAAGCTGCCGGGGAGTTTGGGATTCCGATACGTCTGATTCAGAATTTCTTCCATTGCAACAGCGGTTGTGGTCTAACCTAAACCTGATATTCATAATGACTGTTAAATTACAAGACACACATTATTTTATATACCCCTTACGATTTATAATCACAGTATTCCCCAACACAATCTTATTTACTATTTTTTTTTCCTTTTGAGAAATTAAAAACTCAAATATCAAGAATAAAATATAAGTACAATCAGGCATGAGAAAGAAATCAAAGAGAATATACTGGTATTAACTTTTTTTTATTAAAAAAAAAACATAATGTGGGCAGTTAACATTACATAGTAAGTAGAACATAACAGTTATCAGTTACATATTAATATCAGTTATAATCTTCAAAAAATTCAAACGTGTTGGAAGGACAGAGAATATTCCTTACCTTTGTCAGCACATCTTGTAACCGAACACTTTTTAAAAAATGTGTTGTGATATACATGGCCGGTTTTGACAAGCATAAATAATCCTTATTCTCCCACAAACTCCCGTAAAACTTATCAACTATATCAATTAACTCCACTGCAAAGGCAGCAGAATTAAAACTCTCGATACGGTTACCCCATAGTTCCTCGGCCAATATTTCGGGATCTCTTAATCCTCTTTCTTTTATACAGTCAATTAACGCTTTTTCGAACAGGTCGAATAAACATTCAGTCCCTAGGCTCACGTCTAAAGAGTCCGGTAGAGGCCTGTCAATGTTCACACAGTCCTCAAAACATTTGTATACACCCGATAGATCCATTGCACCAAACACACTTTCCAAGACACTTGAAGCAATAGCGTTGTATTGCGTTTGCATTTCAGTCCACTGAGAAATAGAAATAGCTATGCTTTTTCTCAAGATCTCACCACTTTGTGTAGTCTGTAATCGCGTGAACGTAAAGTTCTGAAAGTCCACACTGTCGATTTTGAACTCATTTTCTGGTAAGAAAAAAGAGCCCTTCAAATCACTGGGTTTTTGCGGCAAAGTCTTTGGTTTCATGATGAATTCCGTCCATCCGGGGTAGAGTGTTACACCTTCTTTTGTGGGGTAGAGAGTCTTTCCAAACTTTGTAAACCTTCTGATGTGCACCCATACCTCTCCTCGGAAAATATTAGAGTACACAAATGTAGCATCGCCAATGTGGAACATGCTTTCTGGAATAGCGTCTTCTTTGAAGATTCCAGCCTGTAAAATAAGGTTAAAATATAATAAGAAAATGTGAATTCATGTAAGACGAGAAAACACCAAAACAAAATCCAAGTTTATAGTAATAATATAATAATATAAAAAAAATAGACAAATACTTACTTTATGTACGTTCTTAAATCTCTTTGGACTTCCTTCAGATGACATATCGTCTGCAAGATTTCGCTTATTCTTATTATTAATCTGGATAGATGTAGACATCTTATAACAAATAAAAAGCAATCAACTGAAAAAGTGTACTCGGGCTACTTAGCCTAAAAAAGCAGCAAGATGAAAAAAAGCAAGAGCACAAGAGCTAGAAGCACAGGTAATCTGGAGTTTGGAGCTAGTAAATGGTTTGGTTAAGAGATTGTGCATATAGCTTTGCATCTCAAGACGTATCGCACCAATCAAAAGTCAGCAACATCAATACGTGGCACTAAAACCTCCCTCCTACACTGTCTTCAACCAATAGCAACACCCCTTCCCTTATCGTTACCCGTATTCCTCCGCGCTGACGCGCGGAAGAAATTCACTGTGATTAGGCTAAGACAGGTTCGGGCATGATTGTGACGTCATTCACAACGTCACTCCTCTTCTTGTATTCCTCCGCGCTTACGTCCGTAGACAAATCGCTGTGATTAGGTACCTACATGTTCTAACATGTAATCTGACGTCACAGAATGGCCATTCCCAATTAAATAAAACTACCTGCTGCCATTCGTCAGTAAAGTAACTTAGATGTAATTCATAAAATTGAAAATAAAACAACTCAACTCCATTCCAAGAAATAGAAATTATTTAAAAAGGTAGTAGAAGCAGGAATCTGACAGCCCAACTTAACTCAACATGACGTCACAGTAAAAATTTTCAGCGCCAAAAAAAAAGTTTCAAGTCCCAGTGACGTCACAGTTGGTGTTGCCACTCAACGGTATCAAAGCTTACATGTAATTCATAAAATTGGAATTAAAACAACTCAACTCCATTCCTAGAAATAGAAATTATTCAAAAAGGTAGTAGAAGCAGGAATCTGACAACCCAACTTAACTCAACATGACGTCACAGTCAATACTCTGAAAAATATCCCAAGTCCAAAAATGTAAACAAACCGTTCCTATCGTAAACACACCTCCTGTTGCCATTCAACAGTAGATAAACTCAAAAGAAAACCGAAACCAAAACAAAACAACTCAACTCCACTCGACCCTAATGTTAATCACTTAGCAGCAGTTCTCCTACACCTCAACTCAAGTCCACACGCCCCATCAAAATCTCAGAAAAATCCACACGACCATCTCACGGGTGTAAGAATCATAGCAATTGCGCATGCGTATGGAGTTGGAAATTTTTAACTCCATGTTTGGTTCTGGGGAAAGGTATGCCAAATTTGGCAATTTATCGCTTACAATACGAGGATTTTTTGAGTTTGCTGTCAGATGTTAAAGTAATAAGTACGGTCAGTTTAGAATCCTATTTTTATAGTTTAGTATAAGTAAGGCTTATTTACGATCAGTAAATAAGTATTAAATACTATCTATTCTATACTATCTTTCTACGAAAAAAGTTAATTTGTGTAAGTTCATAATTTAAAAGTTTATTTAAATGTCAAACACACACATTATGAGTTTCTGAAAAATAAATTATTTTATAACTTGTAATTGTGCTCTATATCCATTTGCTCTACATCCAATACTACATTATGAGCACTCGTCACATGTTCCCTCAGCTTTGTTCGTGTTGAAAATGTTTGTTCACACGATACTGCAAGGCAGTTTATGTTAAATTTTCTTTTATTGCTGACATTAGTCACAATGTGCAGTAGTCATGAGAATTCTTATGTTGGCGATTTATCACTTCCTTTGTGCTTTCTTCTTTTCTTTTCAGACCCATGGCTATGGGTGGGTAGAGGTGGGAGCCGAAAATTGTATCCTTTTATTATATAAGTTAATAATTATATAAGTTAGTGTTTTATGTATGCTTTTTGTTACATCAGAATGGTCCTAAGCCAGCGGTGGATACGACACAATCATCCTAAAGCAAAGGGGACGGCAGAGGGGCGGAAAAATATCAGTTGGTTGTGAGTTCAGGAGTGGTTCTTAGATTATTTATGTAAAATCAACGGAAGCTTGGAAAAATATAAAAAGGGTATTAAAAATTGGGAAAAGTAAATTAGAATGAAAAGGAATTAAATTTGAATTTTTTTTAAATAATTTGGAGGATCTAAAAAGTTTTCCGCCAGCTGGGTTCGAACTGGGGTAGTCATCCTCCGCTGCCGACGCTAATCAGAATGTGGGTGACTTTAGCCGTTAGGCCATCGCTGCTTCACGAAAAGAAGCTCTTTAAAGTATAAGTACCCTTTATAATATAAGTTTGCAAGAAATACTACTAACAACAACCATACAACATATATATGAAAATGAGGAGCAAATCAGAGTCAACTTGTCGGACACTTACGCTGTACGCTGAGGCGCTTGTGTATGTATTGTATTTCTACGAAACAACGCGCATATTCAAAATCCAATGGTTACTGCAACAATCAGATTAGCGAGATATCCAAGTGAAGCCAAGCCCGTGAAACTAGCCAATCAAATTGGACTTGCGAAAAGTACTATCATAGGATTGAGACGCTTCTATTTATACTGTTCATCCATTCGAGAATGTCAACGACAGCGGACAGATGCTTGGTTTGGCGCGGGGTGAAAATATCCTCGTCGTCGCCAAACAAACCACTCGTAAAGAAAGGGTTGCAACAGAAGTCCGGACCGGAATAAATTGACGCATGCGCAATTGCTATGATTCTTACACCCGTGAGATGGTCGTAAATCCACGAGCGCCTCAATGGAGTAAGAACTCCAGACAAGCGAGAGACATTTCGAAGGAGCCGAAAATGCAATGCGCATGAGCAAACTTTCTTTGGTGATTTCGCTATTCTTGTCGCCAATTTAATGTAGGATTCTAGCAGTCCTGCTGTAGATCAGCATTTGCCATTTGGATTGTATAGATGAAAGCGGAAGGACAAGGAATTTTGAGTAGTGGTCTTTCTTTTGTGTGCCGACCAAATGTTATCTATTTAGAAGCCAAATTTTAGTAAGCAATAATATTTTAATTTATTGAAGATTTTCATTCTTATCCATTTGTTTCGCAAATTGTTTTGTTCCTTTAAGTTAGCTTGTATTTAAATGCTATCCAACGGAAAAAAACTTTTGGACGGACAGATGAAGGCTCTTCATTTACTTATTTTTCCTGCATTTTATATCCCGTTTTGAAATGTATTGTTCCCTTGCTGTGCTAAATCGTGAATAACGTTGAGTTAGCTTGTTTTTAAGTGCTACCCAACGGAATTGACTTTTTGGCGCGCAGCTAAAAATCCTCTGTCAGTTGCATATTTTACGTATTTTATTCCTTTATGTGTTGTATTGTTCATTTGCTTCGTTAAATAGTTAGTAAAGTTGAGTTAGCTTGTCTTTAAGTGCTACCCAACGGAATTGACTTTTTGACGGGCAGATGAAAATTCTCGGTCAGTTGCATATTTTATTCATTTATATCCCTTTTTTGTACTGTTCATTTGCTTCGTTAAATGGTGAATAACTTTGGGTTAGCTTTTTTAAGTTAATATGGTAAATGGTTAGGTTGTCCCTCGGTCTTTCCTTGGTTGTGGCACAATGATTATGCCCACTGCACTAGCAACCTGTGAGTTGTAGGAAGTACAGGTGTGATTCCTCTGTAATTGTATTTCTCTCTTCTGTGCCAGTAAAAATTTCATTTTGTGCATGTGTTACTTGATGTTGTACATCATGCGTCTATTGCAACAAGGCCAAATGTGGCCCTTGCACCATAAAAAAATCAACACTTCTGGCATCTTTCTCTTTGGGATTGAACCTATGTTGTAGTCAATAGCATGTTATGTTTTACCTATGTGGCAAATTCAACTCCTTAAATATTAATTGCTTTTTATGGTGTAATCCCTAATAATGTATATATTATTTGCTTGCTATGCTAAAAAGTGAATCGTGTTGCGTTTGCTTGTTTATAAATGCTACTCAACTAAATTCTCTTTTTGGTGGGCAGTGAAAAGTTTTGTTCATTCACATATTTGAATATTAAATACGTATTGTTCACTTTATTCATTATTTGCAAGTTCCATTGAGTTGGCTTGTTTTTAATTCTACCTAGCAAAATTAACAGAATATTTTGTGTTTAAATAATATTCCTTTTTCTTATAGATGTGATGTATGTGTTTCTTTCATCAATTTTTTTACCAGCTACTTAAGTAAAAAATTTCTTGCTGTGGTAAATTGTTCTGCTGATTTGTTAGATATGTTGAAAATATCTTAATTCCTTTATTGTGAGTTCATTTAGTTGAATTTTTTTAATTATTATTGTAAGCTAAGAATGTAAGATGGTAAAGAATTCAAGAATTTATTTTGCTTGAAAAAACCTGTATGTCCCATTTCAGCCTCTACTCCCAACCATCTGTCACTGAATTGATGTAGGATCACATTCCTTATCAATGGAAACAGGATTTTCATTTTACTCTAAAGGTGAAAGTAGATATCACATTCAATAAAAACTTGTTCATTTTCATTCTGCCAATTTGCACTGATCTCAAATGTATGTAAAAAGAACTTTTTATTTTTGGAGATTATTATTCAACTCATTCTTTATGCTAGTAATTCTTTTAAATTTCAATAATTTATTCCCACAGCAATATGGTTGTGGGTTTGTCCATTGCTCTAGCAACCTGCAATGTAGGAGGCACGGGTTCAATTCCTGAATGTATTTCTCTCTTGTACGTCAGTAAAACTGTCTTTGTGTGTGTATGTCCATTACTTGATATTCTATATTCTACACCTTGTGCAGTACCGTCGAATTTGGCCCTTTCTCCATAAAAACCCAACCTGAACCATTAAAATAACATTTTAAATTGCCAAGCAAGATCTGTAGAAGTTATTGATCACTAAGCACATTTCTATTCAAAGATTTTTGAAGCAGATAAAATTCTTAATTTTTAAATTATATTCAAATATTGAATACTTTACAAGGTTGAATAGAATACACACATCTGGAGTCCAGGAGGGGAGACTGTTAAGTGAAAGTAATTTGGGTATTAAATTATAAGTGTTATGGCTAAAAAAGTTAGTATATGCTATATTATTTAGTCATGTTGAATTTAATCATGTACACCTTTAGAAGTGATGATGAACTTTGCAAAACTCCCAAAAGTGCATGGCCCTTGCAGCATAAAAACCAACCAAAAGAAATTTAATACAAGCATCGATATTAAAAATTGTTGAAAAAATTCATTATCTTCACAGCTGCTCTTAATGTTATTGATTCATTACACAAGTGTGAATGACTTGAAAATGTATTAAAATTATAAGATTTTATTTATTTTACTGTATTGAGTAACCACTCAAGTAGTCAAAAGAACACCTTTTTTAAATCAATTTAATTTTACTTGAATGATATTTTTGTCATTCAAACACATGTATTACTACACAGAACGCAGATCTTCAAGTTTTAAATAAAAATTGTCAATATATAATGGACAAATGACTAATTCAAATTTATGATATCAAAATATGTGAAAATAACTTATTCAAACTTGTATATTGGAAAATCATAATGCTAGTAATTAATCTTCATTTTAAAATGTGAAATAAAACTTATTTTAATTATTTTTCCACTTTACCTACTCATTTACTATAGTAACGAATATTTTGTAGTACATTGTTTATAGTTCTTTATGAAAAAGCATTTTTATTTATAAAATGAAAGCATTCTATATACACATCCCTTAGCTAGGTTTTACATGTAAAATTTAAACAGCATAGTTTGGAAAACTTGCAAGTTTGATTACAAGAATTATTTTAGCCAAACAGGTAGATAATCTTCAAAGATCAAGATTTAAAAAAAAGCATCTAATCTGAAATTTAACCTCTAGTAAAGTTTCAATACGTTTAGTTATTCGTTTTTAAATAGTTATAATGATAACCTACCTAGTGGAGTATTGTAGATAATGTATGTATATTCACCTCATGTCACCCAGAAATTGGATATATATATCTTTAGGAAAATAACTTAACAACCATAAAGACATGTAATTGGGACACCTTTTTTGAAGAAAGATTACCAACAGTAAGAGAAAAGATTGTTCAATTAAATGTCCAAGCACAACAGAATTATATAGGATTCATATCTGAATAGGTAATGTATCAAATATTAAAACATTTTTTTGAGTAATACTACAAAAAAGCGATCGTTAATTTGAAAAATTGGTAACTATATGGAACACCTAAACAATTTGTCAAACTCCTAAATAACTAATAAGTGCTTGAGTAAAGTACAGTGAATAGTGTTAGAAAATGTTCAGAATATCTTCAATATGGCTTTCACAAATTAAGTAACTCTTGTCCTTGTTAATGTTACATTCAACCAGCTTTGCATCTAAAATCTCAAGCATTGAAGTTTTCTTGTAATGGTGTATGCATCGATTTTGAGGCTATTCTAGAGAATAAAGAATTCGCCCCTAATCTTTTATAAAACTTTTAAATGCCTTTTCAAATATTTTTGGCAGAAAAAAATATTGTTTTCTATTAAAAATGTCTAAATTTTAACTCTTAATTTTTTTTAATATATATACAGTGGCTCCCAAAAGGTGTTCGTACACATTAAAAATATGTAAAAAAAAAACGCTGACTGATCTAATAAAAACAGATTGCCGAAATAAATTTCATCATGTACCCGATTGGAATGTTTGATAATTCCTAGGGTTCAATACAATGGTATCCCAGATACTCGAAACGTTGGTTAGAGTAACAATCACACAAAACGTGTACAGGGCCCTCCTCTGCCATCTACGTAATGGGTCATCTATAACAACCATAAGGCTGAGGCGTCTATTTAGGATACAATGACAAGTTAGAAGGCCAATGGCTACCCTGTTTTCTTTTCTGCTCAATTTCAGAAGTTCCCTCGACCAGAGAGATTGTTGATTAAGCTCTTTGATCTGTAGTGATAATCTATTTTTATCTAAATCTACCTTTTGCATCCAACCACATAACAGATCATTATGTTGAAGCCAGGCCAAAACAGGCTCTGGTCTAAAAAAATGGCATTTCATATCCAAGTTTTGCTAGTTGGTCTGCTATTTCATTACCCTCAATGACCAGGGACCCACATAAGGGACACTTCGTTTCTCTCAGCCAAACCCACAAGTGCATTGTGACATTCCCACACTGCTATTGAAGAAAAGCAGTGTCTCTGCAAAACCTTTAGGCCTTCTTGCTGTCAGAGAAGATCTTTAAGACCATCTTAACAAACCCAGGCAGTTGTAAGTACAAGTAGAGATCGCTAGAACCTCAGCCTCATATACAGTGGAGATCTTACCTTGAAAGATAGCTTTATTTTTCGATTAGGACAAAAAGCACCTGAACCAGTGCCATGATATGTTTTTGAACCATCTGTGTACCAAATTTCATCACCTCCCCTGATCAGACTGAAGACAAATGTCTAGTTGTAAAGATAATGTTGTATTTGGCTTGAAAGTAAAACTGCTTTAACATCCAATCAGGTCTCATTAGTAGATAAAGATGTTCTTTTACCTGCGTAGCAACATTTTTAAACATAGACATTTCATAGGGCGATTTCCATAGACCCATGAGTTTGAGGCGTTGTGAACACGAAAATACCTCAAATCCCACTTGTTTATGTAGTAGTAGGAGTCCTAGAAGCATTTCTAGACTCTGTGATGGAGTGGTACGCATTACACTTGAAATTACAACGGTCGCCATTCTCTAGACTAGTGAGTTCTTTTTCACTGTCTCATTAAGGTTCTACTCCACCAGGCAATGGCCCCATAAGATACCATTGGAGTAATCACTCAGTGCATATCCAGTGCAACATTTTTGGCGTTAGACCCCAGTTAATTCCTACGGCACGTCTGCAAGCCCAGAACATTTTTGGCCCTGCTCGTGCACTATTGGAGCATGTAAGCTCCATGTCAAGGTAACTCCTAGATACTTCCTCGTCTGAATATGCAAGTGGTGTTCCAAAGAATTTTTAGCAAATGCATATCTCGCAGCCTTTTCGGGGTAAACAGGACTAGGCTAGTTTTGCTGGAGTTAACCGACAGGTTCACCTCTCTGCACCAGTTTTCAATCTTTTTAGGGCAGTGCTCATGATATCCGTTATAGTATTCTGGAACTTACCTCTTATGACCATTGTTGTCATCAGCATAACCTAGACAGTACTGGCCAAGAAAGTGAGTGCTGTTTAGGAGCTCGTCAACAACACACCTCTATGTGGACAGCTTTTACAGTGAGTGTGTCTCCCAGCTCGAGCCATACTTGTCTCGAGCAAATATTTCATCCAGGTGCAAACCAATGGGTTAACTTTTCGTTTGATAAGAGATTACATCCGTTGGAACTCTATCAAAGGCCCCCGCAATATCTAGAAAGGCTGCCAAAGCAATTTCCTTTCCATTAACCGCTCTATCAAGGACCGTAACAAGATCGCATAGGGAAGTCTCTGTAGATTTCCCAGGCTGATAAGCGTGTTGAAATCTTGATAGGGGTTCAATTTTTAGAACCTCTTCTCTCTCTCTCTAATGTATCTCTCAATCAATTTCTCCAAATTCTTAAGAAGAAATGACGTTAGGCTAATAAGTCTGAAGGCTTTAGCTTCATTGTTTCATTTCTCGCACCACCCACTCGTAGCTCTACGTAACGATATGCACCTGTCTTACGTTTTTACAGATCTGTGTGGCTCAAGTATAATGCAACACCCTTAATTAATGAGCGCACTCACTGAGCATCTTCCCATGGGTGCCCATGACAATGGGTTTGTACAGGATATTGTACGTATTTGCTTTCTTACGGGTAGGTGGGCTTAAGCCGGTACGCAGGTGCGCCCCTGTGAATTAAAAGGTGATTTTTTTTCAAGATTAGGGTGGCATATGCTCCCTTATCTCCCTTGGTGAATGTTTCCATTGATAAAGGCATTTGCTTTATATCCTCTGAGGGAAATTTAAAATACCAAACCTTCCCCTCGTGTGTGCACTTATGCACAGGGTCTTCAGAAAGGTGGTTCTGTATCTTTCACTTCAATAACCAATATTTAATTTCGATTGGACTATCAGGTCAAAGGATATAGTTTTTTTATGGAAATTGTTTACATTTTATTTTTTTACTACGCGAAAGAGGGTATAAAAACTACACACACAGTTTTTGTAATTCAAAGTTGAATTGTGAGACTTTAAATTAAAAAAGCATTCTCAGTGGCATATAATAAATTATCAGAAAGCATAAAATAACCCCAATATGAATCGATCGGATAGTTAGATCAAACGATACGGATAATGTACGTATAATGTGTACAAATTACATGTATTTGAAAAAAAAAAATTCTATGAATCCCCATACTGTTCCAATTTAAAGCTTTCATAAAGCAGAGACAAATAGCGTATAATAAAGAAATAATTTTTTTGGGAAAAAAATTTGTAGCGTTTTTTGGAATTGAGGTTAGGATTTAAATTGAATGTCGGAAACTAAAAAAAGGCACTCCCGATTCAGGTGCTTTGCGTAAGAAAAGCAAAACTCACACTTCTCTACAAAAACAGGTTTAAAATTATTTTTCTTTACCCCTTCCCATTATGTAAAATTGGTAATTTTTAATCAACGTCGTACTAGAGCAACACAACGGGCTGTTGACGACGGTCTGTGATCGATCCCTTAAGTATAAGATCCGAGGACAACACCTCGTAATTTTGAATCACGTTTAGATAACGAAGCAACACCTGAGCTGGCACCCCACTCTCCAAACTTCCACACCAACTAACGTGAGGACTTTCGGCCACGACAGATTTAAGGTGAACCAGCCGCCTCTACACCATACGCTTACAAACATACATGCCCGGACCCAGATTCGAACCAGGAACCTTCAGGATCTAGAGGCTAACAACATAACCACTTTACCGGTTGGTCAGCCCCATTATGTAAGCACTTGCGAGGTCCCTGCAGACTAGTGTTTTTACAACTTAAAATTTTTTTTCACGCACTTAGGGCTGTTGTAGCCCAGTTATAAGAATAACTTATTAACAACCTGAAGGTTGCGAGTTCGAAACTAGGTCCAACCAAAGACCGTCGTATATACGGGGGGAAGTGTGCACGTTAAATGTGTCGTGGAAACAAACGTCCTCACGATGGTGTGGTGTGGAAGCTCGGAGAGTGGGGTGCCATCTCAGGTGTTGTCTCGTCATCTGACCGTGGTTCCAATAACGTGGTCCACAGACCTTTCTATTCGGAATTGATTCCGCGCAACGTTAATTAACTACCCATCCAACACACACATATTAGTAATTTGCTTAGATATTTGTAGTAAATGCACATAAAAAGAAGGTTCATAATTTAACTTTAAGTAACTTTACTTAAATATATTAACCAAAATTTTAACTTCTGCACTGATGATTTTTTATAGTACATGATCTTTAGAGATGGTAGGTATTTTAATCGTCACAATGCAGCAATACAACGGGTATTGGAAAGATCGAGTTTCGAACTCGCAAAGCTCGAGTTGCTAATTCGCTACTCTTCCAACCAGGCTACAACGACCCTGATACTTTTATAGGTAATAATAATAAAAAACAACACAAAATGTTGAAAAAATTTGAAGTGTATACTTAGAAACTGAACTAAAAACTAAAGTGTATAATTAAAACGAATTTTTTTTCAATATGTTTTGGCAATTTTCTGATTTTATTTCTTAAATATTTCAAATGTAATTTCGCCAGAAACTTTGTTAATTCAATGTTTCGGAAAGATTAACCTTTGATTTTTTTTCTTTTGAAATTATAAGATAAGCTCTTTTTACCATTGTACAACAGATAACATAACAAGATCGCAAATATAATAAACGTAAAGAAATAGATGGGTATAAAAATATTCTTCCACATCACATGTTATTGTGTTGGATATTCAACTTTTCTGTTTGTTTTGGGATGCAAATGATAAAAAATAGTGTTTGCTTAAATGTTTTTTGTAACTTAAATTTAAACTGTTAAAAATAATTTAGACAATTACCTATCCATACAAACGTTTACGTGTAACCAAATTTGTACTAAAAAAAACAAGTGAATATTTTGATTAAATGGATTAAAATATTATGGCCCATATGTCATTTTGATGCGGCAGCCAAGTAAAGACACTTGCAAAACAATTTAAACCTGTATGTATCAAGTACTTTTTTATCTGTTTTTCGAAATGATTCAATATGGTAGACGCTTCATCAAATTGCACTTTTACTGAACTCGATGTTTAGAGACATCCAACTAAATTATGAATGTAATGGAAAATCTGAAATAGTTGGTAGAAATTGAATCTCGACTTTTATGATGGAGTCTTAAAGATAAAAGAAACCCCTTTTCAGTAACTTAGTTTATTGGATAAAAACTAATAATACTCATTGCTCTCAAATGTAGCATTGCAAAGAAGTGCGAAATTTCAAGACGTATATTTTTTATCCAAATTGCAAATTTATTCCCCAAGTAAAGCTGCAACATAAAAAGGATTTTTTTTTATTGTTTACATGTGAATTCGAATCTGGTTTTAAAATGAAATGAATTATTTGATAAAAACCTATTTTTGTCAGCAAAGCAGTGCTCAGCGAAATGTAGTCAACTAGGCAAATATTTCACAATTTGATGGATTTTAATTATTTGATGTTCATGTTTCATTTCCATGTTTAAAGAAATTTATACGCATTCCTCTTTTGTGCATAAGTTATGTGATTTTGAGTGCACGATTTTGAAAAATTATTGCACTGTAAACTTATTAAGTGGCACTTAAATTATTTTGAAATTGTCAGGGAAAAGATTTTTTAATTATGTGAGCAAAACGTGGCTAAAAATAAACAAATTGCTCTGTTATAAATACAAATGCAAACTTGTATTTTTTCTCAAAGAATTCATGTCATTAAATCTATTGTTTCATACATAAACAAATATGAAAATTATTTAAAAGATATTTTGTGCAAATTACAATACATTTCAATGCGTTTTTGTGATTTTTTTTTCTTTCCAAAAGAGTTTATCACTTAAGAATTAAGCTTTAATGATTATTATTACTAGTTCTAATTTACAGTTGAAACAATTTCTATTAAAAAATCTTGTTTTTCTGGGACGTTATATTTTTCCTTCGCATAACTTTACAAGCTTTCTTGACATTGACCAGGAACGCATTTCAACTTTAATTTCCATTCACTTGTTGATTTGAGGAAATATCCGTTTTTAGTTATTGTCCAACCCATCCAACACACTTTGCGCCATGAAACCCAGCCATCCATTTCTTCCCGCGCGCGCGGTCATCAACCCAGCCTCGATTTATAGACAGAGAATCTTAAAAAGGCGGGAAACGAGAGGGAAAATGCGTCTTCCTTCCACAAAAAAGGATTGCCTTTATTGGCAGTTTATGGCAAAGGCAAAATGGATCAAAATACAACAAAGTCGCCAAAAACGCTGTTCTTACTACGTCAAACCTTCAGGCATGCGCAGTATTAAGAGCCAGACAGTGCAGAGTAAGGAGTTCTTACTCCGTTGAGACGTTCGTGAAAAATCCCAAGTCCCAAACTGAAACCGAAACTAACAGCCCCGCCTGTTGCCATTCCACAATAGATAAACTATAAAAACCTGAAACCAGAACTAACAACTCAACTCCACTCGACCTTAATGTTTTCCCGTAGCAGCAGGACCCCTACACCTCAACGCGACTATCAATACGTCACTTCCGGTTTCGATGATTTCACGCCATGACGTCACTAAGCCACGCCCCCTTTTGATGACGTCACTTCCGTCCCGCCAAGAGCGCCGCTTACTACTGAGGTTGAACAAACGAGCTATTTGAGGATTTAGTGACTTCTTTGTGTTCATATATATTAGAGCCTGGCAATCAGTTACTATATCAAATTTGATTCCAATGAGAAATTGACGCAATCTATCTATTGTCCATACTATGGCCATGAGTTCTAATTTGCTCGAATGGTAATTCTTATCGGCAGCTGTAGTCTTCTTGCTTACGCAATAAACAAGATGAAATTTATTATCTTCTCCCATTTGCAGAAGAATTCCTGCTATCAGGGCCGATCATAGCAGGTGTGCAGCGCGTGCACCTCACGCGGGCGGCCAAAACAAGGGGGGGGGGCCGCAGGCCGCATAAAGTTCTATAAATCAAGCAAAAGGTTTTGAAACTTATAATAAGTCGAAATCAAAATAAGTCCCGATTTCCCGATAGCATAGCATAGTTTAAGAAAAATAGAATGTTAGTGCACAGTGTGTTGGTCCATTGTCCATTAATGTCTACTCTTTACACACATTTTGAATCCGGGTGCGGGCATGGATGTTTGTAAACGTATGGTGTAGAGGCGGCTGGTGCACCTTAAATCTGTCGTGGCCGAAAGTCCTCACGTTGGGTTGGCGTGGAAGTTTGGAGAGTGGGGTGCCAGCTGAGGTGTTGCTTCGTCATCTGACCGTGGTTCAAAATTACGAGGTGTTGTCCTCGAATCTTTCCCTTAAGGGACTGATTCCGGACCGTCGTCAATAGCCCGTTGTGTTGCTCTAGTACGACGTTAACTAAAAATTACCATTTACAATTACTTTACACACATTCTTCATTTGATGCAAAATTCGTGGCAGAGCCGGCAATACGGCATAGAAAAGGATACCAAATTTTAAATTCTTATCTAAAAAATAACCTAAGGGCATATTTTTGTGGTGCGAAATAAAGACGAGGCTGGAAAAAAATTGTACTATTGACGCTGAACAGCAAAATGTTCACAATCGAGAGAAAAGGCGATGGCGCACCATCATTGAAAGAATAATTGCTGTAGTACAATTTTTAGAAAGTCAAAATTTGGCATTCAGAGGAACTAGTACGAAGTTGTATCATAGAGATAATGGTAATTTTTTAAAGGCAGTGGAGATGTTGGCCAAATTTGATCCAGTTATTTCAGAACACCTTAACAATGTCAGTAAATACAAAGGTAACAAAATACGTATTCCACACTACTTAACGCTGCATTTTCAAAATGAAATAATTAATATTTTAGCCGAATCTATTCGTAATGAGGTAACACGCATTGTCAAAAAAGCCAAATATTACACTGTAATTCTCGACTCTACACCAAATATTAGCCACACAAAACAAATAACATTTGTAATTAGATGTGTGAACACTACTGATGGTAAGGTAGATATTTTTGAATTTTTTCTAGGTTTTTTTTCAGTAACTAATACTACTGGAGAAGGTCTGTGCAATTTTCTATTAGAGAAGCTATTACCTAGTCTGCAGCTCGAAGTTAAAGATATACGGGGTCAGGGGTACGACATTGGATCGAACATGAAGGGGGAAAATATAGGGCTTCATAAACGGATTCTCAATATCAATCCTAGAGCATTATACGTGCCGTGTCAATACCTCCTAGAGATAAGCCGTGTGCGGCTCATACATTAAATCTCGTCGTTAAAGACGCTGACAGCACCAGTGAGGAAATTTCTGGTTTTTCGATATGGTACAAGAGGTATATAAATACTTTTCTGCGTCCCCATATCGATGGGATTTACTAAAAAAACACGTGAAAAGTCTAACTTTAAAACCGTTAAGCGAAACAAGGTGGGAAAGTCGTATCAATGCTATTAGACCTCTAAAACATTATTACCGCATTAAATGCCTTAATTGAAGATACCACCAGACACGAAAGCAAAAATGGGTGCTGAATCAATAATTAAAAGTCTTGAAACATTTAAATTTTTGTATTCAATTTTAATTTGGCATGATTTATTATCAAGAATTGAAGTAAAATGCTTCAAAATCCTAAATTAAACATAGCGGAATGCATTGAAGGCTTGGATAATCTTAAAAAATATTTAGTTTCCCAAACATAAGACGATAATTTTAAAATATTTGTCGATTCAGCAACAACACTTGCTAGAGATTTAGGTATTGATCCCGAATTTCCCATCTCGAAGCTCAGGAAAAAGGTCCGTTTATTTGATTGCGAGGGCAGTGATGAACCAGTTTCAAATCCCTTCCAGCAATTCAAGACTGCTTTCTATTTTGCAATTCTTGATCACGCGATCACTTTGGTAAATGAAAGATTTACCTTATTATCTGAGTGCCATTCAATATTCAGCTTCCTGTACGATTTTCACAACTTTTGTAATGCTTATCTCATGAAAGCCTGCATGGACTTAGATATTAAGTTACAGGTACAGGAGGAAGGAAGTATTGTGAAAGATATAGACAGTATATATCTCTTTAATGAAATAATTTCATTCAAAGATATTTTTCCAGGTAAAAAACAGCCACATATTAGAAATTATAGTAAAAAATAATCTCATTCCCTGTTTTCCAAATTTTGCTCTAGCAATAAGAATTTTTTTAACCTTACCTGTTTCTGTGGCTTTAGGTCAGTAAATTAAAAATTACTTGAGAAATAATATGACACAAGAAAGGCTTTCAGATTTGGCCATCATCTCTATTGAATCCGAAATCTCTGAAAAAATTGATTTCAACGAAATTATTGACAAATTTGCTTCTCAGAAAGCCAGAAAAGTTATTTTATTGTTAGGTAGTCTTTGTAGAAGGACTGATTTATATACTTTTCCTTTCATGAGAGATTTATGCTTTAGTACTTTTTTTTATTAGATTATATTTTCTGAGTAAATATTGTTGTTTTGCATTTCTAATTATAAAATGTCTATTTTTATTTCAAAGGTAATGTTTTTGTTTGTTTGTTATTTTTTAAAGTATTTTGTCGCTATTATAACCTATTAACTGGCCAAAAAATAAAGTTTTGCATTTAAAATTTTATTTGCATTTTTATTAACGTTTTACTTTTTACTCTTACACAGGTAGATGATTTTATAACGTCAACGTTAAGTATTAGTCAAAATATGAAAAATTCTGTAGAAGGGGCGGCACATTAGGCCTTTGCACGCGGGCGGCCGACACCCTAGGATCGGCCCTGCCTGCTATTCCGTATGCACTTGCATCCGTATGAACTTCTGTTTTAGCACCGGGTCGATAAAGTGCTAAGGTAGGTTCATTAATCAAATGCGCTCTTAGTTCGTCAAATGATTTCTGTTGTTCATGATTCCAAACAAACTTTTCGTTCTTCTTTATTAAACGACTGATAGGTTCAGCTTTTGTTGCATAATTGGTAACAAGGCGTCGAAAGAAACTGGTTAGACCTAAAAATCGTCTAATATCATGTATGTTCTGAGGTATAGGAAAATTCTCAATGGCTTTAACTTTTCTAGGACCAGGTTGTAATTTACCCTTCTTGATGATGAATCCTAAAAATTCAACTTCTTCCTTGCCAAATTCACATTTTGCTAATTTCAATGTCAATTTTGCAGAGCTTAAACGTTCAAACACATTCTTCAACCTTGCAATCATTTCTTGGCATGAATTTGCTGGTATTAGTATGTCATCCAGGTAACATAAAGCTTTCGTATCAATAGGAGGTCCTAAAACTTGATTCATAAGTCTTTGAAATTCTGCTGGTGCATTGGTCAATCCAAAAATCATCCGTTCGAATTGTCCTGTATCATCAGGAGTGATAAATGCAGTTTTTAATTTGACTTCTTCAGTTAGGGGTATTTGGAGGTATCCATGTGCCAAGTCCAATGTAGTAAATAATTTGCAGTCACTCAAACATTCCAATAAATCATCAATTCGAAATAACGGAAATTTATCCTTGATGGTTTGGTTATTGAGCCGTCGATAGTACACGACCAGTCGTTGCTCACCAGTTTTCTTCTTTACCATTAATACTGGACTGGCGTAAGGAGATCGCGTCTCTGTAACAATTCCGTGATTTTTCCACTCTTGGACGGTTTCTTTTATAGCAGCACGTTCTGTGATATTTGTTTTGTATGGTCTGGCAAACACAGGTTTACTGTTTTCATTTTCCTGTATATTCATTTTCGTCAAGTTGGTACAACCAAGTTCACTAATATTCAAGGCAAAACAGTCTCGGTACTCATTAATTCAATTTACAATTTCTTGCCTTTTTTCTAACGGCGTATTTTCATCAAATTTTATTTCCTCGATGACTATAGGACGTTTCATTACATTAGTCGTATCAATAGTAAATACATTTTTATCACATTCTATTATTCTATCTGACTCTGAATTGTCTACTTCCGTTATTCCGAAATCTTCATTTACTATTTCTGCCCTACCTACGCATTGTTCAGCCTTCAAAATTATATCTACATTTCCTGTATTAATAATCGGTACTATAGTTTCTCCTTCAATTACTTCCAATAGCGAGTCAAAATTTTCTCCTTGATCTTTAACCACTATCAACCCATCGTTTATTAAGTCAGCTTTTGCTTTAACAAGGTTTATACTATTTCTTGTTATTTCAACGGCGTGAGAAGTGGTGAGTTTTATTCGTTGAGTGTTGATATTGCTTTGTAACTGAGTGAACGGATATTCGTTTGCATATCCGATATGCAGGTTACTACCCAATCTAGCGAATGCAATGTCGGACAAGTCTATCCAGGTTCTTCCTACCAAGAAATCGGTTGGTTGTGTGTGATCTTCTACGACAAGTATTAGTACATCTTTCCCTACAACATTATCGATTTCAACATCGGCAATTGTTTACCGATTGTTCTAGCCGCTGGTGTGTTCTGATTTCCGAAACCGAACAGTTCATTTACTTCGGGGTTTATTTGAAGATTTAACTTTCTTGCAAGCGATTCTTTTAATAGACAGCTCGAACTCCCTGTGTCTATTAAACAAATTATTTCTTCTCTTCCATTAATTTTTGCCTTTTTCATATAGGTCATTGGTGCTTTGGAATCCTGGCCTTTTACTGACAAGTTGTTGTTTTGAGGACTTTCATTTTTCAAAACACAGTTCTTTTGTGTATGTCCAGTCCCATTACATTTTCGGCAAACCAAAATCCTTTTTGGTAAAAGACAATCTTTACTAACGTGTCCATAATCGTTGCAATTAAAGCACTTAAGTTCCCCCTTTTCGTTACGAATTGGTTTAGAGTACCCTGAGAGTTGCAGCCGGTCCTGATCATACTTAGGAAGTTGCTTACTCTCCTTACGTAAAGGTGGTGGTTGGTAGGATTTATTTTCCCTATCATTTCCATCGACAGTATTGGTGATGAAACGTTTTCTACTCGTAATTTTCGAAAAGCTTCTCACTGTTTCGTATTCGTCTAATTTGTTTGATAATACTCTTGGGGAAACAAATTTTGTCCATTCATCTATATAATGTTCTCGGATTTCATTAGGGACTTTCCGTTTTAATTGTTCAGTAATCATGAGTTCTTTTAATTTTTCGAAACTGTCGATTTCCAAACCGTTTATCCATTCTTCTAAGTATGTTGTCAATTCAAAAACGAAATCGCGCCAACTGCCATTCATGTTCCTGTGGTGTTGAAAAAATTTCTGTCTAAATCGTTCTGGACTCAATTTAAATTTCTGCAAAAGTAATTTCTTAACATATTCATAATTATTTGCAATTTCTTCAGATTCGCGCGTTATTAATTGGGTTATCTCAAAAGGCATTAGTCCTAATAAATGAGTAACGTAATCGCTTTCATCTACATTTGCTCTACGAGCTTGTCGTTCAAATAAAACCAGATAATAACTAATATCTCCTTCATTTAAATCAAACTTTTGCATCAACTTTTGCAAATCAAATTTATTTCGTGAACTATCGTTTTGTGGGTTAACCCTAACTTGCGTTTCTTCTGGACTTGATCTTTCAGAGGCTTCAATTCTTAATTTTTCTAATTCAAATTTTCTTAGACATTTTTCATTTTCAAGTTTTCTTTCTTCGTTTTCTTTTCTATCCCTAATAATCGTTTCTAATGTTAACGTAACAAAGTTTTCTTCGTAATCACTACTTCCTAAGATTAGTTTCTTCAAATCTACAATTTTCAATTCAGGAGTAACCGTTATACCCATTTCTTCTGCCAAAATTCTTAAGTCATCTTTCCTTCCTTTTCCTAAAAATGACATCGTGATTTTTTTTTTAATACAAACACACGATGCAACAGGAAACGTATTTTGTTTTTACCTTTTCTTTTCTTTGCAGGAATGCGACAGGAAACGTATTTTGTTTTTATCTTTTTCTTTTCTTTAAGTAATTGGTAATTTTAGTTAACGTCGTACTAGAGCAACACAACGGGCTATTGACGACGGTCCGGGATCAGTCCCTTAAGGGAAAGATCCGAGGACAACATTTCGTAATTTTGAACCACGGTCAGATGACGAAGTAACACCTGAGCTGGCACCCCACTCTCCAAACTTCCACGCCAACCCAACGTGAGGACTTTCGGCCACGACAGATTTAAGATGCACCAGCCGCCTCTACACCATACGTTTACAAACATCCATGCCCGGACCCGGATTCGAACCAGGAACCTTCCGATCTAGAGGCTAACACCTTAACCACTATACCGGTTGGTCGGCTCTTTTCTTTAAGATTAAACTTCGTAGTATACGTATGTTTCCGTTATATAAAGTTCAACAACACAATACGTCCATTTTTAGTAAATGCATCATTCATAAGATATCAAGGTAATTATTCTTCAATAAATAAGTTAATCATATATATAATGTTCAAAAGTCAATCAACATACCTTGATTAAACTTATATCTGTGAATTCTGCGGATCCCACTTCTGATGTGTAAAGTATAGACCTAAGTCGTATCGTTTTCGTATGTGACAACCTAGGAATATCTTTCTCGCCGGAACTACTTATTTTGAATGATGCAATCAAATTACTCAGTTGAAAGTATAAGATATTTAATAATTAATAATAACATTAGAAGTACATGCACATTGATTATTCGTAACTACATTATTCGTATCATCATAACTACGTTCGAAATTACATGGAACAACGCTTCTTTTTTGTTTACATACTCACATTCCACTCTCGTGTTGCCACAAACATGCAACTAAATTATGACTGTTGCTTTTTTAAAACATTTACAAGGCACGTTACTAATTGGACGATAACAATACTTAATCTGATACTTCTATGATCACTTTCTCCTAGAGTGCCTATATAGTAAGAGTGGCGACAAGGGACCAAATTTGGCCCAATGCACATGCGCGGCAGCCATTTTTCTACCAGAATCGGTTGCTGGGCGAATATGTTTCTTCCATCCCCAGGTAGCACATATATGTCGGCCAATATCGAGAAAAAATATTGGCCAATATTGCCGTCGATATTGGCCAACGTAAAAATGTACCCCCCCTGGCGACGTCGCCCCAATATCGTTTTCCGACATTGGCCAACGTAAAAATGACCCCCCTCTGGCGACATCGCCCCAATGTCGTTTTACGACATTGATAGATATTGTTTTCTTGACATTCAATGTTTGTTTTTTATCATTGCTCAATATTAGCTTTTAATATACTTTTCGATGTTTTTTTCAACATTATTCAATATCTGTTACATAATATTGGGATATTTTAATTAAATTTTCTTCTTATGGCATGTGATTGTTTATTTAGAGGGTACACAAGATTACAACCATCTTAAATTTTGTAAAATTTAAAAAATATTAATCATTAAAAAAATATTTATATAATACAATATTTTAGAACATTAAAGAGAACATATTCTTTTATATTGTTAAAAATATGTTTTTATTACAATTTGTGTAACTGTTGTATTGTATAGTACATAATAGAAAATTGTGGGCAACTTGGCTTTTTAAAACCTAAACAGGCATCCATTATAAAATCAGACATTCTAAAATCCATTTTCCCCTTTAAATTTACTCCTTGGTAGCTTGAAAAAAAATTGCAAACGTAAAGCACGTACAGGTACATTTTTGTGATTTCAATTCAGAAAATAGTTTTAGAAAAATATTCCAGTCAGAAATGTTAGCTAAGCTGCTGGTACCCAGGTGGCACAAGAATATCAGATGATATCGTAAAAAGATATTGTATAATATCTGCTCCGACAAAAAATGATATCATAATAACCCCCTCTTTTTATCGGATGATGTCGTTGCTCGACATAATTAAACACATTATGACATAATCCGATACAACTTTGATATCTTTTCTTTGCAGTAGCTCTATAGCAGTTTATATAGTGTTCCGACATTTTTATATCGGCTTTCATTATCAATCATTTCATTTCAATTGACACTTTGTCGACATTCTTGTATCTGTTTCCTGACATAGCTCAATTCAGGAAACATATACAAGAGAGCATTTTGTCCTTTTACTATTTCATAGCAGCCCATCTTCTGGTTTTTGTTGAGTTTTTCAAGTTGAAATTAGCTATAAAATCATCAAATTGTTTCTACACAAATTGCATTTGGCATAAAATGTTACATTAAAACAGTTGTATAATTATAGACAAGAAAAACCGAGTAAAAAGGCTATAAAAACCAGAAGATTGGCAGTCATGCTATTTACTTACAATCAAACAAAGAAAAACACTTAGGGTGAAGGGGTTAATATATAAAATTGGAAATGTTAAAATAATGGCAATCATTAAAGACTAAAATAATTTTTATTTTCAAAGATTTATGAATGATTCGTTATTGTCGCTGCCTTCGTGTCTTTCATCACTGTCTTTCTTTTGTTCACTGGACTTCTGTCCTTGGCAACTACAAGGCCGGAAGTGATGGTGGACTACTTCCAATGGCGGGCACTAAGGACTTGTCCTTTGCCCACTACGAGGCCGGAAGCAGCTATATTATATATAGCAGCTAATATTTTAATTTATTTTATTAAGTGCATATTTTAAATTGTTGTTCCATTTCTTTTGTAGAAATCTAATTCTATTAAAACTCATTATTGCCAATTGTATAATCTATATCTCTCTCAAACCAGTAAAATAAATACAAACATCAAGCTGATGCCTGTATTACAATACAGCTTGATAAACAGTTGCATGGTATGTAATTCTAAGAACTGATTCAGATTTATATAATTTTGATTTCATCTCAAAATGGATTACTTCCCGAAACTTCTGTTAAAAATTCAATATTGTTAGAAATGTTAAATAAGAAAAAAAAAAGGGCACATTGCATATGGGCAGAAAAATGAACAGTTCTTACAAATTTCATTTAAATATAATTTTCCATAAGTTTTAAAAAAATTCACAAATCACAATTAAAATAATTTTTTTTATTGTAAGACAGATTAAACCCTGGGAACTGTCAAACATTCCAATCAGGTACACTCTTCGAAGTCACCCCTTCGACAAGTCAGATTATTCGATGGGTGAATTCTTCGGCCATCTCAAACTGCCGCACCAGCGAACGCTTTTCCAAACAACTCTGACAGATAAAGTCATGACAACAAGTCATGAATAAGAACACAAACAGCAACCTGTGACACAACAGAAGTAGACAATTAGAACAAGTGTTACCCGATTGCTAAGCAAAGATGAGTTACAGTTAGTAATTATTCTCAACACCCTCCCTTAATAACATTAACATACATTTTTGTCTTAGTTCAGTCTAGGTTTACGTTAAGATTTTGTAAACAAATCAGCAATTTGGTATTCAGTTGCAACATATACAATATAAATGTTTAATAATTTTACAATATCATGAGCATACTTCAATTTAATATCGAAGTGTTTTAATCTGGCACAATTATTTTCATTTAATATGGCCTTAATGACTGACTGAAGCACAAAATTTTGTCGCATGCGTATCAATACAAAAAAAAAGGCTCGTTTACAGAACAAAAATAGCTGTAGAAAAGAGAAGGTGCAGTTTTTCAGTGGTGGTTTATTTTAAAATAGTACTGATCCAATAAAATTATTTTTTTCAGGTCATTTAACAAGAAATTAATAATTTTCAGTGAATTATCACAAATCAGTCAGTTCTCATCAGAATTAGAACTGGCTTTAAAAATATATATATATATATCAGCTTACTGTAAAAACTCTTGTTTTCATAAATGTCTTAATGTAATAGAAAATTACTAAAATAAAATAGCACTAGCAAAAAATAAGTTGTTAACTTTTGTTGTATTTGTACTTAAAATACAATTATCTCAAAATCAGTTTTTTGCAATTTTGCCAAAGTTCAAAGTACTAAGGCTTTTTGATAAATGCACTTAGAGTTAAACTGTTTACATTTTTTAGGTCTTGAATAACTATTTGATAGACACAGAGAGAACGTTTTGTATGAATAGCTCAGAAAAATTAATAAACAAAAAATTTGACATTTTTATAGAAATTTAACACATAACGAGTAAAATATTTTTTTTAATGAAAACTCATAAATAAATTTTTTTAAATCTTTCGCTTGGTCTTTTGCATATACTATAACAATATTGTAAAAATTTATTTCACCAAAAATATTGAAAAATGACAGATTGAATTGCAAATAAAAACAAAGCCAAAATTTCTTCCTCCAGGCAGCTTCTATTGGCTGCTCTTGAATTTGGCTCAGACAGTAATATAAATTATCACAGAATATAAAATATCTGGATGTGTTGTCATGGATAGGTACAATAATGCACCTACAAATTCCTGATTGGGTCCATGGAAACTTTCATCTTGCACGAAACACAATGGTGTCGCTTTAGGCACTAGAGGAGTGTCGGCTGGTTTACACTGAGTCATTTTGAATTTATTTAAAATTTGCTCAACATAGGCCTTTTCCTCTAAGCAAAGTTGTTGCTGAGAAAACTTAATACATATGCCCAGAAAATCTTTCACAACTTAAGCCTGGACATTTCGAACTCATCACTTAGAAGTTGTATTACCACCATGACCACTAATTCATAGGAACCAGCAATCAGTAGGTCATCAACATACAGCACTACTAGGGGGCTCCGCCCCTGCTCGTCAACCCCTGTGTACCACTGTCACTGTTTCAGTTTTTAAAGACTTTTTAAAAATTTGCAAACACGACTATTGTTGTACATTGTAGCCCATGGGTTGTACCCTAAATAAGATTTCATCGAGTTCACCATTCAAAACAGTCTTAACATCTAGTGCATAGATTCATTTCCCTATGGAGAACAATGACAAAAACCAGTCGTAGTGATGGCATACTGATGTTCTTTAAAAAGAAAGAAATAGCTAGTAAAATTATGTATAGTTTTGTTTTATCACTGAATATAAGCTGCAAATTTTTTGTAAAGTTATAAATCTTAAATGATAAAAAGTTAGGACAAAAAGTATATATTTGGTACACTCAAATTTATGATTTATTAATTTTTAGAAGAAAAATTTGGTGTAAACTAATTTTTTAGAATGAATAATATTCACAATACTTCACCTTTTGAAGTTAGTTTTTTTTTTAATGAAATTAATCAAATCACACAAAACTTGAAAAGAACAAGCAGTTTTACCCATGGTCACAATTTTAAAGCTTCACATCTCAAATTTATTGATTGATTTTTTTTTTAATGTTAAAAACATTTGGTATAGTCTTTATATAAAACAAAAATCAGTTAAGTTTTTAAATGTTATGTTATGCTTGAACAATATATTTAAACCTACTTTGAAAATGTCCCACTAATATTAATAATTAATGCAAACAGAACTCTGCTGACATACTAATAACTTACTTTCCAAAACAAAATAATCTATAACAATAAAAGATGAAAATAGCATTGCACAAAATCGAATGTAACTTGGGAATTTGATACAGTAACCGATGAATATTTACACATTAAAAAATAGTATACTGACAATGTAACAAACTACAAACACGGGCTAAAACTTCATCAATGGAACAAGTGAATATGTTTAATTATTCGTATTTAAATATTATTAACATTGCAAAATAATGTACAGAAATATCCTTACCTCATAGGACTTGCACTTTTAGGGATGACTGCTCTTATTCACTGCAAGATTCGGCGAAAAATCGCCGCGGTCTCGGCGGCTGCATCTCACCCGTTACGTGCCAAAAAAATAATTAGAAAAACTTTTATGCAGAGTAACATGCGTGTTCGCTTTTCAATTTTTGATAATATGATGGCGGTCGGCAACCCAAACAACGAACACGTGACCAAGCATAGCTTCAGCTCAAAATTAAATATCGGCCAACATTAGATTAACATCGTTTTTTGGATATTGTTTTCACAATGTCGCCAAATATCGGTACAATATCGGGAAAAATTGCGTAATATTTAAATTATAAAAAATATGGGTAAGACAACATGGGGTCATTATTTACAGTATTACTACATGATTATAATGTTATTAAAAGCGTTATTTACAGTCTTCCTCGTTTTATAAAACTAAACGATATCTGCCAATATCGACAGATATCGTAATTCCGACATTCGACATTCACAGACATTCAAAACATTGGCCAATATTGGTAGAATGTTGGACAATGTTGTTGTGCTACCTGGGTCGGTTTCCCACATTTCCTCCTCTCTCTTTCTTTTGGTGATAGTATTTATGTCCCGTAATTTTTATGCTCACGACTTATTGAACTTGTTTTCGTGAATATTAACAAGAAAATTAATAAAGTTAAGCTTATAACTTCAGTGTTAAATAAAATAAGATCTGATGTGTTGTCTCTCTCAGGCACAAGTTTTTTCTTTAAATTCTTTCCATGCTGTGTGATAGAAGTTTACGCATTAATTTTATAACATTAAATAAAAAATAGATTTGAAATGTCCTACTATTAATGGATAGTTCCTTAAAATAAAACTTTCTTTCAACCAACTGTTCAACACATGTAGTTTTTTTTTTTAGTGTGATTAATCCTTTCTTTACATTAACCGAACCAGAAAAGATACTGAACATTTTTATTTGACCTTTTTAATACATAACATAAAATTTTAACCCACTTAAATTTAATTTTAAGTTTCATCCATTTATACAAGTCAAAAGACATGTAATTTCAAAAATAATCAACACCATCAGTACACATTTGTTAAAAAATCTACCACATTTTCATATGAAAAATAGTATTAACAGATTGTAACTAAATTATGAGCAAATATTGGCCTAAACATACAAGAATAATCTCAAGATAAAAAATAGTTAACATCATTTGTACGCATTTATATCCAAATTCACAGATAAATGTTGATGTGGTGGTTTTGTTCCGAGATCTAGCAGCAAAATAAAGATGAAAGTTTGCATCAAAAATAACACTTTTATGTAAACATTTCTTTTATTCTTTTTATATAAAGCATTGCTACAATTTACTCTCTGCTTTTCTGATGATTCAATTCGACATAGGTTATTATAAACCTTTAATAAGAAAATAGCTAAAAAAACAACGCATTATCAAAAGTTTAAAACTTGCTAACTGCCTTTGGCGCGATGCTTACATCGCCAAAGTAGCGGGAAACAGCATGTTGTTCAAAAAAAAAGCTATTTACTTAAAAAGTCTTCAAATTTACACTGACAAAACACTAAAATAATTATAAATAGACATTCTAGAACACGAAATGGAACACGAATAAGCTATATTTTCTTTTAAATTTAATATAAACACGTTTTTCTCGAACACACAAAAAGTTCCCATGTTAAGTCTACGGGAGCTGTGAAAAGACCGCTTAGGGCGGTAGAAAAGGTCTCTAAGCCAATCAGAAAGTGTTTCCCGTATGTCGCCACTCTTATTATATAGGCACTCTACTTTCTCCCAGTGGCTCACCTATAACCAAATCCTGCATCCTATCCTCATCATTGCTGAAAATCAATGAGAGCTTTTTTGAGAACTTTTGTTTATTAATTTCTTTATAGGTGATTCTTAATGATGAGAAATAACGGTTTCAGTAGGACGTTAATTTGCTACCAACCTACCTGTCAAAATAGAACGTAAGAAATATAGATCTGGCAATAGGTTTGGTTGTAGATACTCAAATCAAAAGCTGCTTGTTTTTTGATTTGACACAAAAGGTTTCTGCGCAAAGTTTCTTTTTGTTAAAATTAAGGTAATAAAAATACAACTTATATCAGCTTTCTTCATTTATACCCCTTCTTTTCATTTCTTTCCGCGCAGCTCAAAAATCGATATGGCGGCCATGTTTTTATAGATTTTTTGAGGTAAACAAAACTGACGCTGAACATTCGTGCCCTGTGTTCTGACGTATATCTGTTCATAAATAATTTTTAAAATGAGGGTAAATTGCTTTTTCAAATTTGTATTCAAAATGAAAGATTGATTAGTGGTTTTCTAACGCAGCATGCAAAAATACTCTACACGCTTTCTTTTTTATTATTCCCTTAATATTTACCGGCATGTTACTGCTGTATTATTTGCTTTGCTCTATTGATTAGTTTGAGTGACTCCTTTTTTATTTGATATTGAGTTACTGAATTTATTTTTATATGTTAACATCAGTGCGACGTATCCGTTGATCAGCTCTGGAAAATTTATCATGTCCTATGAAATGGAGGTAAATTTTAAATAAGATACCGTTAAAGGGTTAATTTTTACAGAAATTCAACTAGTGTAAATTAAACTTGAAAAATTCTTAATAATTGATTCGCTTCCATGTTAGGGAACATTTATTATTATTTTTAACATTAAGAGCCTGATACTACTACAAATAAAGAATTTCTAGTTTATTTGGCAGAAAAGCACAAAAGAGTTTTCAAAATAAATTATTTGTTGCATGATCTTTAACAAAGTATATATTTCCCACAAAATGGTGATTGCAATTATATGCTGTGAGGACTTAAGTAAGAAAGGGACAATCATAAACAAATTTTCTATAATTTTGAGTGATTTTATTTGTGGTTCTATATCATTTGAAAACCTTAATGTCATGGCTTTGTTGATTTTATTCTCAAGTATATGCAATTCGGATTAGAAATTGCTAAATTCTTCCCCCATGTATTGAAATTTTATTAGTTTGAAATATTGATGTCAATAAGTTGGTGAACACCTTATCACTTTTCAATTACATTTGAAATAAAGTTATTGACTTGATCTTGTCAACAATCAAACTAACCATGTTTATTTCATTTATGGCTTTTATTTGTGTAAAAGGGAATTTAATGTTGACACAACATTGCTTATTAAAAATTAACTCTGAAAGGATTGTATTTCAAAATAATATCCAATATTTTAGTTTCATGGAAATATTCAGTTGGAGGTTTGATGTGTACTCAATTTAGTACATTCAGATATTGTATTTTTGTACATGTTTTTGAGCAAATTGCATTTTTATCTCATTTCTTTTATCGTCTTGCAAAATTCTGCATTTTCTATTTAAGTATTTTCTTTCCCTCAATTTGGAATTTGTTAGATTTTTTGTGGGGCCGATTTTATGAAGTTAGATAGAACTCATCAAAGACATTATCTCTTGTTATCTGAGATTCCACAGGGCTAGGGATTTATCGAATCTGTTTTAGACTTTGAACTCTTTTCAATACCAACCAATGACCTTTTAACATTGTTTCAGCTGACAAAATATTGTATTTACATGCAACTGCACAAAGTTAGTTTATCGCACCCGAAAAATATTTGTAACAAAACTTCAAAAGTATGCGAATTTTGAGAAAATAGCTCAAAGTTGTCCATGCTTAAATTTTGCATTTTCTGTTTTGTTTTCACGGAAACAAGTGGAAGTCCTTAAGGCATTTAACTAAAAATTGGCAATTTCAGAGTTCTGTCACTAATGTCCTGCAAACGTTAGCTGTGATCTCCCTTCTGTTTCTGCCTGCCCTTCTCCATTTGGCTGTTTCCTTTCCTTGTATTGCATTGGGTGCAGCTTGGCCTGTATGCCATAAAAACCAACTAAACATACATTAGCTCGCTCTAACTGTCAAAACTTTTGGATGGAATTGTTACACACACAGTACAAAATCTGAACCTTAGCAATTTCAGACTTTTCCAAATTTTGGATTATTTGCATTTTTTGTCGAAAAAATTTTAATTGACCCTCTCTGCACACGAATTTTGTGCTTGCTACAGTAAAATAGCAGAAATATATATAGGACTAATTTTTTAAAAGTAAAAAACCCTTTTTAATATACTGCAACAAATTTTACGTTCAAGTCTTCTAATTTTTCTGTGTGGTATTTACTCTGAACATGTCCGTTATTTTGCGTTGTTTCATCAATTAGGTCCAGGTTTGACTCCTTGTTATTTAAAAGTTGTCAGAAAATGTAAAAAAGTGGGAAAAACGCCGTTTAGCAAAATGTCTGTATTTTGGATAATTCTGGATTTGGGACTGTTCAGCTTTTAAATCCTTTTATTAAGATTCAAATGTTTTCTTCTTTCATAACATCTTTTAGAAGCTAGACAACTTATTTTATTGTGTGGCTCTAACAAGAAGGAAGGACCCTGGATATATATGCCGATTTTTTAATAGGCGTGGAAGTTCATTAGGAGTAGGGCTGCAGACACAAAATGGCAATTGCTGTGGGTAATCCCCCCTGCCATCATTACTTTATCAGTTTTGGCATTGAGCCATAAACTGAGCACTAGAATCCATTCTAAAGACGCCAGTTGTTGAAGTGCTTTGTTTACCTTCCAACCTATCATCTCTTTAAAGAATAGATACGTCCAAAACTACACGACTCCACTACCTTCTCATAGGAGCTTTACTGTTTAGGGTTTCAAAAGGGTAACATTCATTCAGTTTGTTTATAAATTGGCTTATTTCACATATCAAATTTGAATTTGTGTTCATTTGCTATGATGTACAGGGTATGTCAAGATTCCTGTACAAAAATCAAGGGGTAGAAGAAAATTCAAGAGAAAACCAAAATTCATAGTGATATATATGGATAAATATGATTCTCGGTCACAAAACCCAATCAACGATACACATGGGTTGTCTAAAGTTAATGTATGGGCCTCTGTAATATTGTTTGGAAACAGGGCTCAAAATAAGATTTTGAAGCTGGCAACAAATATTGTTGTGAGCTTTTATAAGCTGGTATCAAAAACTATTATACATAAGCTTGTGTAAAACCTAAAATTTCCGTAATAACAGTAAATTGCAGTGCAAATTTTTCGCTAAACTTTAAAACAATTGAATGAATAATGCAATAAGAAGAAAAAAATACTTCACTTTTCTTGTAAGCTTTCTGCAATTGCATATAAAACCCTAAAATACATCCAAGACTAAAAAAACACTAATATATTGTAAACACGTTTATTTCCTTTTTATCAAGATTACGTAGGCATCAGTCAATAATTAGGCTAGAGAAAATTGCAGCTGTTTTATAAATAAATGTTTTATGCTAGCTAACAGCAAGATCTACGATCACATGCACGAAACCGTTTCTGAACTGCTCGATTAGCCTTAAAATCTGAAAGCGAAGGACCATCTGCACTCATCCTCATTAAGGCATATAGTTTTTTTCCTTTAAAAATTGTTTTAATAGCTGGTATTTAAAAGAAATAATGAATCATATGGTTTTAAATACTCGCATCAAAACTTTGCATTCATGTGCTGTGTGTTCTTTGAATTAATTGCATTCAAAAAGATTTATTTGCTAATTATATTAATTTTTTTGCTAATAAATGTATATGATGAACCTATAATTTTGTTTTTAGCATTTGATAATGCAGGGGGAAAATCTAGCAGCTCCACCCAGCAATAATGGCAGTTCTCATACCAACATAAGTGCTCCATTGCCATCTGGTTAGTTACTAAAATAATTTTATTTGTTTTAGTTTTATTACCTAAGGAATGTTTTTGGTACAGGGTAATCAAATAAATGTTACAGTGGTGTAGTAAGACAATTTTATGTTTGATGTAGCATTTAATAAGGACTGCTCACGTCTCTATATTAAAAAAAGTTATCGCTACTGCAAGATTTGTAAGGGGGGTGTTTTGGGTTTGTCCACTGTGCTTTTCCTGTTTCAGGGGTGCAGAATATGTGTGAACGATGTTCGGAGGAAATTTTTGCCGAAGTTCGTATGATGCAAGTTCAATGAAGTCTTAATTTCATGGAATGGACCTCCTATTCATAAGGCTTCACAACTATTGAAATAATCCTTGGACTGGTATTTCCATGGTGGAAGATACAATTTCATGTGGTTTTCTTCAGTCTCAAGGTGTATATGATGTCAAATGTGATTGACAACCTTCACAGAGACGGGAAGGATGTCATTTCTTGGTGACAACTAATATAATCCATCAATGGAAAATTATTTTTTTATTGGAATAAATATTAGTTTTTTTTTTAATTGATAAGTAATAGTCTTAAGGCAAGTTCTTAATCATCAACATCGTACTCTAATAGTCGCTTAAACTGGAATGAAAATACATGGACGTTTTCGGTGTAATTTCGGACAAAACAAATTGTGTTCTGGGGAAATATTGGGCCCTGAAACATTTTCTGCACCCCTGTCCTGTTTTTTAGCCGACGCAGATGTGCGCGATTTCTCCTTTGGTTCTGTTTTCTATGTCAGTAAAACTTTCATTGTGCATTTGTCCATTACTTGATATTGTCTTGTGTTTGGTGCCACTTGACCAAAGTACAAACACAAGATACTTGGTATGGCACTTATGCCAGAAAAAAACTTTATTTATAACCAGTCGTTTTTTAGAGGAATATCTGCTGAGATATCTTTGGTTTAAAATTTTAGCATTTAATGCTGAATTGTTAGAGCTCAATTTCAAAAGTAAAAAACTTTGGTAAATATGTATCTTAGACTGTTTATCTCCAAGTCATTTTTCTTGGCAAATGAAGATGGCGCCCGAATCCAGTATGGCTGCCATCTTGGCGATTCGATTTATTATATATGGAAGCAATAAAGATTAATGCATGCACACAAATAAATAAATAAAAGTAAATATTAATTTGAAGCAAGTTTTCTGATTCTGAAACAAAATCCATACTGTGAACCTTTACATACATGTGATCGAAAATGAAAAATTCACAAACAAATGAAAAGGTATAGAAAAATGAAACTTACCCTCATTCTGTTTACTCTGAGTTATTCTCTCCAATTTCTTTTACAAAAGCCAGAAATATTCATTGGATTTCGGTCCCATTATGTTATCGCCTTCAAAGATATTCAGCAAGGCAACCATCAAATTGATCTTTAACTGTGCTTATTCCCTTAAGGGCTCATTTGACGGCATCCCACGTCCCTTCAATTGCGTTGGTATGGGCCCCTGTAGCTGGGCATATAAAGTGCTCTCTTTGGTTGACTGTCAGATGTTCAAATCGATAATTCTTGATATCTTTGTCTGAGTCAACAAGATACCACCATGAGACTTCCAACAGTCAGACACTATGGTAGTTCCCTGCAAAATTCTTTCACGGATAATATTACACAACACGTCGTTAGTTCTTAACAAACCATGTTAATTTCGTAATTTTCGGATGGGTACTTTCTCGGGTAAACGTTTGAGAATAGAGTAAAAAAAGCAAGTTTTCAATTTTGCATTTACGACTGCTGCAGTAACTTTTTTTAGTAGAGAGAGAGATTCATACAACATATGTAACCTGATTTCATTAGGCTTGAAACTAACTAATTAATTATTTAGCTTGAACAATCTTTTCTAAAAATATTTCAGAAAAAGTAGAGATTTTTTCAGAAAAGAAAATGCTTACCAAATAGTATTAAGTCAGTTGTGTTTAATTTTTTTCTATTCTTAAAATTATTTTCGTTAGTTTTTTTACTAAGCTTAAAACATTGTTCTAAGAAATTCTTCCTGAATGACATAAAAGCATGCCAAAAGCATTGCTCCAAAAAGTCTATTATTAGCTCTATTGGAATGATTGAGTTTTAGAACTTTGATTGAAACAAAAATATTGTATTGAAGCATTTTTAGAATATAATATAATATAGAAAAATATCAGAAAATAATATTTTATTTCTTTCAATAGACATCAATCCCACAGAGAGTAATATGTCTATGAACACAGATCAAGATTCTAATTTAATGGAGGTAATGTTTTGAATTTCTTAAATATTTGCAATTATATCACGTATTTTAATTTTTAGTATGTATTTTGCAAATGTTAAGTGCTAAACATGGGAGAAAAAATTGGGCATAGTTGCTGAAATTTCTTGCTGTTCATCTAAAATCTATTAAAAAAAATATTAATTTTATGAATTATCCCAATTTGACTGATTCAAAGCTTAAGCTTTGATGGTTTATATATTGCTGCCACAGGTGCTTCAAAGGTGACTTTCATGTCACTATTCTATATTCTTTGACCCTGGTGACTAGTAATATCTTTTTGAGCATAATGGTTTCAAATACTCCTATTTTTAAAGTTTTGAAAATTTACTCAAGGCCAAACTTAAACCCTGCGTTTTTTTCTACAGTATGACTATTTTTGTCTTAAATTTTTACCAAGGATTATAGCAGTATGGGGGACACAGAGAAAAAGGTGCATATTCTCTCTAATAATGCTGGATTCCAGTTTGGTCTTTAAAAATTTGCCATTTAACTTACAAATTTACGAAACTTTTGTATGCAAAGTTCCTTGTGGTGCATGTTCCTTTCCATTACATAGTATTTTAAAATGTTGTCACATTAAATTTTTATGTCCTGTTTTCTTACCTAGAACACAGTAGCCCAGTTGGTAGAGTAGCGGATTAGCAACTGGAGGGTTGCATATATGAAACTCAACCAGATTGTTGTTGCATATCGAATCTGTCACTCCTCAAACGTCCTCATGTTAGTGGGGTATGCCAGCTCAGGTGTTGTTCTTGTCATAGGAGCCGTTCAAAATCGTGAATAGTTGTTCTCAGTTTTTCCTTCAAGATGGATTCAGGATCATCGCCAATAGCCTGCTGTGATTGCTCAGAGCAACATTGATTGAGCGATCTTTTCTTAATATTTTAGAAATGACTGCTTGTCATCAGTGACAGCCCCAAAACATTTTTTAGGTATTGCAAGATCTCCTAGTTGTCTCCCTCACCATAAATTTCAGAGCGCTTTCTATGCAGTCAGTTAACCGATCAATTAAGGGACGTATAGACTACATTTCGTTTATTAGTAGGAATTATGATTAGTGTTTTGGTTGAAAAACAACCTTTATTGAACAAGTAGATTTTTATTAAACAGCAAATCTCAATTATATAATATACTATATGGCCACCTTTCTCAATTTAGCATGTGTTTCAAAATTATGTGGCACTATCCTCAGATATTTCCTTAATTGAATGTACAAACAGCTATAGTTTTCACTGTGCAGCATTAAATTTTGGTCTCCCCCCCCCCTACCCAAGGCAGCGCCTAATGTGGTTGAACTACTCTCACCGTCCTCTGTTACTCGTTACGGGCAAAGGGGGACATTGTTTGGAATCGTTTTGAAATGTGAATGCTTTTCATGCTGTGATTGCTAAGAATGCTTTCTCCTAGAAGAGAAGAGGTGGTTGGCCAAAGGGGAGGAAGCGCAGGCGTGGACCCCGAGACATGAATGCCCCCAAACAGCCCCTCACTGGATACGTCCGCTATTTGAACGAGAACAGGGAGAAGATCAGAGGAGAGAATCCCGGTGCCAGCTTCTCCGAGGTCACCAAGATCCTCGCCTGTGATTGGAGCAAATTGGGATCTCAAGAAAAGCAGGTACACTTGCATTCAGAGTTCAAATTTAATGATCATGATGTTGTGTAGAAACAATATCTTTAAAATCGGAAGGAATATGAATTGTCCTACCTCATTTGTGTCCCGGGTGAGAATCAATCATCCTGACCGTCGAAACATCACTGAAACTCAAGAATTCTAAAGGAAAGTACACAAAGAGACGATTTCTTAATTAAAACTTATGATTGTAATATATATAGAACATTACACTTCTTCACAGGTATAGAATCAAAGTAAACCGCAAGACAATGTTTAAGAGCGACTTTTTTAAAATAAAACTAACTGAATTCTAATTTGTATATTTAATTTTGTTAGGATCGTAGTATTGAAATTATATTGGAGGTTTGCTTTCACCTCACCTGCTCCGTATTTTATTTCTAATTCCATAAAAGCTTTTCAAAACTTAGAACAGGCTCGCATTCGCGACACATGAGTTGTGTGTTTAGCACCTATTAATTTTATTTGCTCCACCAAGTATTTCGAACCAACTAGCTGATTTGCACATAGAATCTATGCTGAACTTTCTTAATTGCTTATGTTCATTGGCAGAGTACTGTTGCTCACATTTCCTGCCAAATTTCTTAGTTGCATTCACTGTATTTTAATCTCAGTTAACATTTCATCTGTACTTTTATTTACTGATCTGATTGATATAAATATTTTAACCTTTTAATTGGGCTGCATTCCATCCTGTATTGGATGAAGCTGATCCTTTTCTGGATCTTGTGCCATAAAACCCAAATCAATCAACCAACCATACAATCCATATATAATGAACTAGCCACTGCGTGGCCAGCACAGCGTTGCCTCTGACAGTTTTTTTCGTGAGTTGGGTGTGACAACTGCTCATTAACGCTCGCCAACCCCTGGTGATTGCTACGTATTCAGGAAGTTGGCATGGTTCCAAAGGCTGACATCACTGTGTGAAAATCACAAAATCTGCTTACGTCTTCTTTGACGTCACATTTCAGAGCAAAGGACAGAAAACGAAAAAACTAATAAATCCATTTTAAAATGTTCTAAATTGAATTTTAAAATTTGGGCGTGATAAAAAATTTGGACTATCTGTGTGCCAAATCTCATTATTGTTAGTGCCATAGATTCGTCTGGACAGTCCACACACTCAAACACTTCCTTTTATTATAGTAGAGATACAGGGTCTTTCCATATCAGTTCTACCCCTAAAGAGTTCACTTTTCGGTGAGTATGGTGTTCACAATTCCAAGGTACTTCTCCTATGCGATCTGCATCTTCCTTGTATGTACTCTCCTGTTCCTTCCTTTATTTTTTGCCGAAATAGGGAGTATTTCTCTCTTCTGTCTCAGCAAAACTTCCCCTGTGTAAATGTACATTACTTTATATTTTATGTCTTGTGCAACATGGCCAAATATTTCCCTTGTGCCATAAAAACCCAACTTGCCATGTCAATCCAATGAAGCACTCAAGCTTGATTTCTCCAATTTCAACAAAATTGATGAGAAGGTAGAAAACCAAAAATACAAGGTTTTGAAACATTAGTTGGATTTGTTTTAAAAAGAACACATTGAAAATTTGAATTTGTGTATTTTTAACTTTTGCAGTAACTGCTTTACAAATGTTTGACTGACAAACTAGGAACTAGCCATAAAATATTAACAAGTTCTAAATCTAGTAAGAGTTACAATATCATATTTTGAGCATTCATCAAAGTTTTTTAAATGTAAGTTTTTTAAGAATCTGAGGTTGATATACCTGATTTGATCTCAAAATCTTATTCGGTAAAAAAAATTACAATTCTATGCTATCAATTTGAAGCTTGTTTCATGATCTTTAAAGCAAACCCAAGTTCAGTTTTCCAGTACAAATGTAACTCGAGAATTTAAGAAATTTGTTTCCTAATGTGTCCCAAATTTTCTCAGTTTATAATGATCTCTAAATTAAAAAATAATATTTTATTCATCTCATATTTTGCATAACTTCATTTTTTATGAGGTTCATAATTAATTTCATTAAAAATAAAAAGCATCTGTTGAAAATGATACTTGGAGTATGGATTTGACATGACATCCACTGACATAAATGGATTTCATAACTTTAAACTAAGTAAACTTATCCAAAAATATGTATTTCATTTAATATTACTGATGTTAATTCTTCATTCCAATAAAATGCTTGGCACAAAGCATACCTCAGTAATGTTTACAGTCAGTTAGATTCTGAAGTCTATACCTCAATTTCAATCGTTGTGTTGCTCAGGTGCGAGGCTAATTAACTCACCACCCACCTTTGTTTTTCGAATTTCAAAAAGATATTTTGGAAGAAAAAAACTACTCGGAACTGGAATTATAAAGATTCGTTAAAATGAAAAAATTTAGGTGGCACACAAACTCTAGATTGCTCCCTGTTAATAGTAATTGACACCCCGAATCAAGCAAAGTTAAAAATAATTGCTTACGAGAAGGATGACACTGCAAGGTGTGCTGCCAATTTGTCTGTTTAGTCAGCAGCATCCTTAAATCTCCAACCAACAATTACAGACAGTTCCTCTTTCTACTTAAAAGAATTAATAACAATGCAGCACAAATGAGTATGATCAAATGGATGTTTACTTAAAACATTTTTTAACATCCTATTGCCCCTTAATGTCCCTGGGTTCAGCATTGTCCCCAAGACTCCATCAGTGCCCAATTTATGAAACTATTATCTACATCATCAAGGATTGTTATGATTCATTTCACAAAGTGTACTTGAAAATTGACCTTCATATTGTTAGGGCCGCAGTAACCCAGTTGGAATTGTAGTGGATGGATTAGTGACCCCTGATGGTCACAAGTTTAACACTCAATCCAACCAAAGACTGCTGTGGATATATAGGGATTATAAAAATTTATTAAAATGCATATTGTGCTTTTATATAAAGTGCATGTTAAATTTGACAGGGCCTCAGATGCCCTCACCTTGGTGTGGAAGTTTAGAGGGTGGGGTGCCAGCTCACAGTTGTTGACCTCATCTTCTGACCATAGTTCAGAATTACGATGTGTTGTCTTCGAATATTTCCCATGGGAATGCTCCCAGTCCATCGTCAATAGCCTGTTGTGTTGCTCCAGTGTGATGTGAATTCAATTACCTACTACCTCTTATTTTTTAGTGTACTAGTTAGAAAATTAATATCCAGTTTTCAACAAAACTAAACGTGATTCTCAGGTGACAAATGTCATACTTGATTTCTCTTTTTCAGAAATACTTAGAAGAAGCTGAAAAAGATAAAGAACGTTACATGAAAGAATTGGAACAATACCAGCAGACAGAAGCGTATAAAATATTTAAGAAACAGCAAGAAAAGAAGCGAAAAGGTTACTTATTTGTTTTGCATGGCACTTCTCTTTACCGTTGTGGTGTGTGTGATATCTTATCTCGTATTACTTGCTCTTTTAGAATATGAAGATGGAGACGGATCATATTACACATCATCAACCATTGAGGTATGAATGTTAACTTTTTTTTGTGCAGTTAACGTGAAAGTAGCATGAAGTTATTATTTAGTTCTGAATGTTTAGATTAAGATCAAGCACAATTGTTTCTTTGCATAAAATTAATTTTACATTTTAAAGGGATTATCTCTTTTTGATAACATACTTTTTTGGATTTTTTTACAATGACCAAAACTATACAATAAAATAATTTCATACTCTACGTCTATTTATTATCATGCCAGGTATTCACAAAAACGTGAAAAACGTTTTTCAAGAAGTATCACACTTGCTAACCCTCCTCAACCAAGAAACGAAGTTCAGTGGCCACTGGTTGGCATCATTTCTCAACTTCAGATCTCAAACAAAACATTGTTCTTTATAACCAAGTAGCTATCATTTGTTGAACCAGAAAATTGTTTTTTATTAAATCCAAAATCATTGATTTAACTTTGAAAAATTGCATAAAATATTTATGGGTTGAAACAATAAAAAGATGTTTGATTGACATGATTTCAAAATTTCAAGTTGATCAATCCATAGTGTTATAGATATCATACCAACCATTCGCAAAAAAATTATTCCTAGAAAAATGTGTTTAAGTTCTACACATGTACATGTATTAAAGGTCTTTTTTCTAAAAAAAAAAAAAATTTCTCATACATATGTTACAATTTAAACATGGTAATTTTCCTGAATTTAGTACCTGTCAATTAGCATGTTTTGTAAAAACATTTGCAGTCAACCTAAATCTTGAGTTTTATTTGCTAAAGTTACTTTCTTGAGGGTTAATAAATGAACGAAATGTAATGGAATCCTGTCGATGTCAGCCCTCTATGCCACATCTCCTTTAGGCATTCTCTGATTTTGCTAATATAAATGAAGTTAATTTAAAAAGAAAACATGTAATTTTTTTCTGTACAGTATTTAGATGGTGTGCTTTCTGTATTGTTGTCAGAATCAATTTACATATTTTTCTTTATAGCCTATGAATGAAACACATCATGACGGCGAAGCACCTGGCTTTGATATTCCTATATTCACAGAAGAATTTCTGGATCACAACAAAGGTATTTTTCTTGCCTATTTCAGGGTTCCCACTGGCCTTGAAAATTACTTGAATTTCATTTTCGTTTTCAAGGGCCCTGGAATGTACTTGAATTTGGTGCAAAGTACTTGAAACAGGGTGGCGACAGAACCGGGAAATCAGGGATTTCTCAGGGAAGAATAATTTTCTGGAAAACTCAGGGAAGTTTCGTTTAACTCAGGGAAAAAGTTGGAATTTCGTTTTGCAAACGGCATCCATTTGGTACTTTTCCGTAAGCCATGCGGGCGTCACTTTGAACCAAAATCAAAATGTCGCCAATTTTGTTTTCATTCCGAAAATTATAAGCGTATTTTTTATGTAAACATCCAGAAAAAAGAGTTGTATACATTGTATACTGTTTTATTAAACCTGTAATGGCCGGAAATCCTGTAGCCGAAGTCTACAGCTGTGCCACGTTCCCTAATGTCAATAATAGGAACGTAGTGCCTTGCGGCTTTGAAAAATACTAACGGCCGGAAAAACTTGTAAAAGTTAAACATTTGGTTCCAATTTAATCAACATTTAAAAAAAAAAAAAATTTCTAAAATACCCAGATTGGCAGATTTTGATTTTGGTCCAAAATTGCGCCCGGTTAACGGAAAAGTACTAACTTAGTTTATGCATATGTTTTTTAATACATATGTATTATAAGTTATTATTTTTTTCGAAAGTTTTCGAACTCTGAGGTTTTTTTGTTGTTGAAAAGTTTGCGTTGCCCGTTACAGTTCTTTTCGTAATGGATTCGTCTTTGTCAAATGCGGCCAAAATCATTTGCGAAGAGATCCAATCAGCGTAACGTCACAATCTCCTATGAAAATATAAATATTTAATTGAAAAATTATTTATTATAAAAGAAAATCAAACGTATAAGGTATCCATCTGGTGTAAAATTTTCCGCATATTTGAAATCCGTTGATATTTTCCTTTTTTTTTAAACAATCGCTGAGATAGAAAAAAGCACTGAAGAAAACGCCAGTCATAACTTTAATTATTTCTTTTGCTTCACCCGAATCCGTTAATCTTCAAAATGAATGAATCTCGAATCAAACGAAGGTCATTCTTCTCGGCGGCGAAATTCGTATTGGAAAAAATATAAAAGTTACAGTTTAAAAATTATTTATTTGAAGAAAATCATATATTTAGGTATGGATCTAATGTGAAATTTTCCGCAGATTTCGAATCCGTTGAAATTTTTATTCTATCTTTAACGATCTAGGAGATAGAAATAAAAATCTACATAACTCCAGTTATAACTTATTTTGTTTTGTTGGTCCGCTAAAATCGTTGCTGAGAAAATCTAACGGAAACGGAAAAAAAAATTTAGAATGTCATGCCTTTATACCGTATGCCATTCTAAGGAAAATAATAATAATTAAATTCCAATTAATTAATTTTTAAATGTTTTAGATTAAATTTTAAATCTCAGGCGCGACAGAAAAATTGCAAAAAATTTGGACCACATGTGTGCTATATTTCACTATTGTAAGTGCCATCGATTCGTTAGGACACTGCATACAGGACAGACAGACAAACACTTCCTTTTATGATAGTAGAGATGTACCGAGCACTGGCGCCATTGACGGATTCAGGGGATGATGACTGCTTTTACAAACACATCAAAATAGTTAAAAATGTAAAATTAAATATTTTATCTATAACTTTATATTATTTGGTCTATTATGGAATACAGTAAAAATATATTTTACTTTTCTTATTTTTATTCATCTCTCAGTCTAGTTTTTTAGTTCATCAAGTGTCAAGTTTATCATAATTACCGAATACTTGTTCTGCGAACGGATGGAGAAACTCAGGGAATTTCATGAAAAATACTCTGGAAATCAGGGAAAACTCAGGGAACTTTTTACTTCAATTTTTGTAGCCACCCTGTTGAAAGTCCTTGAATTTATTTTGAAAATTTTTAATCTGGAATTTTCTTGTATGAATCGGTTTAAAACGCACGCCTCACAACGCACTTAGAAGGCGTGACTTTATTTCGGTTCCGAAGAATATGCCAAATACGCTTGTATACCAATACAAAGAAAATAAACACATGCCTTGATAAAGGCATGTGTTTATTTTCTTTGCTCAAGGTCAGTGTGATTCTGTGTCAGTTTGAACATATAGAACATAAGTATAATAACTTAGCTACTTTACTTTTTCTTTTTAAGAGTTTTTTCTTACCCATAACTTGTTTGAATATTGACTAGAAATATATTTGGAATTGTTAAGTATGTGAATGGTAATGAAGAGGTTACATTATAGGAGAGGTTCTTCGGAAAAGTTGTCTACTAAAATGGTGGGTTACAGAGGGAATTTCTGCCTTTTTATGATAGTCCTTGAAAAACTTCAAATGAGCCTTGATAAGTCCTGGAAAAGTACTTGAATTTTTTTCCCACCAAATAGTGGAAACCATGTATTTCTCCTTTTGGGGTTTATATATTTGTCTTGTGTTATCATTCCATTGTCATCTTTTTTTATTTTACTTTAAATTAGGTATTGCTTTTAGCATGATGAATGCTTGTGACTGTTTTGAATGTCGGGCAGAGAAATTTCAACATAAAGGGTGCTCTTAAATAAAGTTCTTTTTTAACTCGTCTTCACATCAGGCATTCTAGAGTAGCATAAATTTTTATTGGTCGGTGAAACTGCAGCATTTCCAAAAACCTTGTCATACTTCACTATTTTGCACTAATCTTGGATTGTTTTATCAATTCCTTTTTCACACATCTACACCTGTTTTATCAAATTTGTTGAATCCTCTACATTTTTAAATCGCTGGCTTTTTTATCAAAAATAACTAGCAGTACCTGCACAGCATTCTTGTCATGTCCATACTGATACTAAAAACATTAAAAAGAAAAAACACAATTTTAAGATTGAGTCCCACCTCTTACATGACATCACATCTCATTCCTTGCACCTCACGGATCCACAAAATTGCAGAAATGAAAGCTAAACCTCACCGATTCTGACTAACAATGTCAGTGAAATCAAAACCAAATGATGCAATCAGCTTTAATGGGAAAAAAAATTTTCAATTTAAAGTAATTAGTTTTAATGGAATAGATTGAGCCTGGAACCACTATACATAGGTTTATAGGAGCGGTGCACTTTTCTCACAATTATTCCATTATAAGCGATCGAAGTGAAGTTGCTTATACAGACATAAATGAACACAAAATAAACGACTAGGCCCTCCCTCACTTCCAAAAGTTTGCCTACCAACAGAAAAACTAAGTTGCAAATAACTGCGAGTTAATTATGAATTCCCTGAAACATACACTAAATTCAGAAAGCATGTTGAATTAGAGAAAGAACAAAAAAGCAAGTAACAGTACAACCTGATGCGACTGCACTGAACCATGATTTAAATCAAACCAAACGTTAATTCTTCCAGTGAAATCAGTTTGTTGCATCCCTAGTTCAAACTTGGCGCGCGTCCAATTCCAATTAACGCGCTCCTTCCTTTACATTTGGACCATGACGTCATTGGACAACCATCATGAATCGCGGGGGGAAAAAAGCTAATAAATTAATTTTTAAATGTACTAGATTAAATTTTTAAATTCAGGCTTCGAGGTGCATTCAGACGTTTTTAGAACTATATGTGTGCCTAATTTCATGGCTGTAAGTGCTATAGATGAATGTCACAATGCGCTTGAGAACCTGGCTGAAACAAGTCTCTTATCTGGGTCCCTGGTCATCATGGTATTGAGGATAACGAAACAGCGGACCAATTAGCAAAACATGGATCTGAAACACTGTTTATTGGACCAGGGCCTGTTTTGGGTCTGCCTCACAATGTGGTTAGAGGGACTATAAGGTGTTTACTCCTTGCCGAGTCCTACCCTACATGGCTTCAATCTAATGATCAAAGACAAGCCAAAGAGCTCAATCAGCGATCTCATTGGGATGGATCGCGGGAACTGCTGAATTTGAGTAGGAAAGAAATCAGGATAGCTATTGGCCTTCTAACTGGCCAATGTACCTTGAATAGACACCTCAACATTATTTGTGTTATAGATGACCCATTATGTAGAGGTTGTCAGATGGTAAAGGAGAGCTCTATACACTTTCTATGTGAATGTGACTATCTGGGATACCACTGTGTCGAACCCTGGGAACTGTCAAACATTCCAATCAGGTATTTACTGAAATTTATTTTGGCAATCGATCTTTAGTAGAGCGGTGCTGGCACTCTTCAGTCACCCCTTCAACAAGTCATAAATGCTATAGATTCGTCTGTACACTGCTGTAGATTTGTCTGTACACAGACGTACAGACACTTCCTACTACAATAGTAGAGGTAATGCATAATCTTATAATTCTGTTTCATAATTAATTTTTTTAAGCCTTAGATTGTTCATTAAAACACCAACTCTAGAATTGTTGATATGTTTTTTCCCCCCCCTTTTTACAATGCTCCGTATTTTTTATTAGTTTTATTTTTCATGTTGTGTATATGCATGTCTTTAATCTCCATTTTATTGTTGATTTGTGTTTCTTTTTCAAAAGCAAAATTATCTGTCTAATATTATTTGATCTTGTGTTTGATATGGCTTGTCGTCCATCGAACCTTGAACCATAAAATCCAGCTAATATAAATCAAGTTCTACTTTCTGAAAGTTAAGAAATGTAATATAAATTATCGGAAATCATCACTAATCGATTTTTAACTCATTAAGCTCCAAATTTTCATCTGGTTACAAAACAATTTTTAAAAAATATTTTACCAAAATTTAGAGTACTGGGGGGCTATGCCCCCTGCTCGCTTACACTGGCCAACCCCCTGGGATTGCTACGCAAACCAACACTCCTTTCACAGATCCAACATTTCTTTTGCAGAATCAATCTCCTTGACTGCGAAACTATCTTAATAATTCGGTTCATGGCGTCACAGCGAGGGCTTCGCCCCCTGCTTGCTAGCGCTCTCCAATTCTTTCTGATCCGTACTTTCTCGGGAAACCGTCTTAAGAATCGAGCAAAAAACGCAACGGCTGTAACATTTTTTTTAATATAGAGAGATAGATATTAAAATGTATTACTTAAAGAGTAACTGCTTCAAATTGTACAATTTGAAATTAAACAGCATAAAAAAGATCTTTCACATAAAGTTTCAATTTTTTTTAAAATAGTTTGGTGAAAACTGTTAGATATTTTAATGGTGTTTTAAATTACGTAAAAAATATACGAGTGTCAATAATTATCCACAATCCAGTTATATTTGCTTCGGTTATTTTTAAGTGGATCGTTGGACAAGATTTCTGTCTCATCAGTTTTGTTGCCTCTGTTTACATATTAAATGTAGCAACTCTGCTTTTCATTTGTGCCAAGAAGGAGCTGAATTCCGCAATCCGTCATTAGTAGTAATCCGAAATCCACCGAACAGGAAGAGTGTTTATCTTTAGCAGAGTAGCTATGAATGGATGGTAAAGCTAAGAAATGGTCACTCAAATGTATCACACGGACATCCGTCCACCTTCTCTGCTGAGTACCAATGATTATTATGTATGAATAAAATTTTCTCCGTACCTCCTTTAAATGCGCTCATACGAGCACGGCATGGCCATTTTGTAGAGTTTTGGAGGATTCATTGATCAATAGGTCAATTAAACAGAAACTTTATTAATTAACTTTAGCTTTCCTGCAAATAAACCTACTCTTATGATTTAAAAAAAAAATTTATAAGAACCGGATAAATTAAACTTAAGAATTCATTAACAAAAAAAATTAACTAATGGAAAATTAATTATTATTATTATTATTTATTTTTTTTTTTTGGAATGGCTAGAGCATGTAAGATTACATATTCTAAATTTATTTTTTACGTTTCCGTTTGGTTTTGCGGAGGAACGATTTTAGCAGGCATACAAAACAAATAAGTTTTAACTTTAGTTATGTAGTACTTTTTTCTATCTCCTAGACCGTTAAAGACATAGTAAAAATTTCAACGGATTTGAAATCTGCGGAAAATTTCACATTACATTGATATCTAAAAATATGATTTTTTCTAAAAAATAATTTTTAAATTGTAATTTTATACTTTTTCCAATACGAACGCTGCTGCGCATAATGATCTTCACTTAATTCGAGATTACATGAATAAGATTTCACTTCCTGTGCTCAGCAAAACAAATAAAAAACATTTTGACTGGCATTGCTTTGTTCTTTTTTGTAAAATCGGTATCGTTAAAGATAGGTTAAAAATTTCAACTGATTTGAAATCCGCGGAAAATTTTACAACAGATCGATACCTTGCATTTCATTTTCTTTTTATTAATAATTTTTTCAATCAAATATTTGTATTTTTGCAAGAGATTGTGACGTCACACCAATTGGATATCTTCGCAATTGGAATTCCAACGCCATGATGGCTGTTATCCAATAGGCACGAATTCCCATTTCGTTTGGGAAGGAATTCGTAGCAATTACCGGGGGTTAACGAGCAGTGGTAATACCTGACCCCACAAAAAGAACTGTCACAAAATATCGCACAAAATAATAGAAAAAACCTATCGTCCGTATTATGTCAATTTGCTCTAATATTCATGCACGGCTATAATCGTAATTATTATGCCTCTATGATACTGAACGATCATAAATTGATAAAACGATAAATGTAGCATATAAATCGATAAATGTAGCGCAAATATCGAGTTTCTAAGAAAAAGTCGCCTTGCGATGAAAATAGTTGCCTTTTTTTTCCAAAATAGTTGCTTTTGACGTTTTTCAATGTTAATTTTCAGAAAAAAGTTGCCATAGTCGCCTTGCCTTGAAAATAGTTGCCTCTGGGAGGCCTGCAATTGCGAAAACCTGTGCTTGAAATATTGCATTCTCATGCCTGTTAGAAGAAAGAATCAGTGGTTGATCGTTTGAAATACTTGTATGTACCTAAGTAAAAAATGTGGATATAGGCCCCATTAAAAATAATGACTGGATCCAAATACTCAGAAAAATCAAATTTATAGGTGCAAAATATGACTAATAATTATTAATTTAGAAACCAGAAGCTGTCTATTTTTATTGAAATTATGTTTATAACTGTATTGGGGACAATTATTGACTTGTCCTTGTATTTATAAAATTTTATTTTAGTATCTGGTGTGGTTTTTGTTTTAAAATTTTCTCATCATGACAGAGAACAGTTAAGCATCCATTTTCTAATGATTTGCCTATTTTTTTAGCACGAGAAGCAGAATTGAGGCAGCTGAGAAAATCAAATACAGAGTATGAAGAGCAGAATGCAATTCTCACCAAACACATAGAGAACATGAAATCAGCCATCGAGAAGCTTGAAGTTGAAAACTCTCAGCAGCGCAGCAACAACATAGCCCTTCAGCAACATCTAGAAGCGCTTCGTAATATGCTCCTGGACAACTTTGCAGACTTCCCTTTGCCAAGTAAGGAATCGTTCTCTTAAATAGTGATTAAATGTTCCCCTTTTGTTTTGTTCAGGGTTTCTGCTGTTAATTTTATTCCAGCACATGGCCGGAAAGGTAGTTTAATAAGATAATTTCATTTAGTTCTAGAAAAATCCTTGAATTGCAATTCTATTCAGCCCGAAAAGTAATTGAAAATACCAAATATTCGTTTAGATCTAGAAAAGACCTAATTAAATCAACTATGAATACTTGAAAAATATCAGTTTCATTTAGTCCTAGAAAAATCCTTGAATTGCAATTCCATTCAGCCCGAAAAGTAATTGAAAATACCAAATATTCGTTTAGATCTAGAAAAGACCTAATTAAATCAACTATGAATACTTGAAAAATATCAGTTTCATTTAGTCCTAGAAAAGTACTTTTTTCATCTTCATCCTTCATAATTGCCTTCTGCTTAAAACTTTTCCTATTTGTTACTAATTTATACTCCTAATTGATTCAAGAATTGTATTTAATTAAATTAGTTTGCATTATATTAAAGCTAAAATTATGTACATTTGTATGGTACATTTTTTGAATATATAAAACTAACAGATTCCTGTTTTTTACCTTCTTTTTTTTTTAAATAAAAATTCTACCCATATCAGAAGTATTATTAATTGTAAGTTTTTATTTTACATTGCAATGTTTGTACGTTTTATGTGAAAATTTTACGTAGCCTTGAAAACAAATGTTGATCATGAACAAAATTGAGGCTTTCCGTAAGTTCAATTTGTGTTTGTTGAAGTGGAGAGTATTTCTTAGGTTAAAGATCTGTGTCACTAACATCACTCGTTTATTTTAGATACAAACGAAGTTCCCACTCCAGAAACCATCGATTCTTACATCAATCAGCTCCACAGCATTCTGGAAAATCCAAGTGAAAATGAAGTTCTGATATCCAAAGTTCAAGAAATTATCAGCAAGCTGGATTACCCTTGAGTAGTAGTCACCATGGATAGAAAGACTGAGAAAGTGATCATTTCCTTTTTGTAAATACTCTGCTATTTTGCATTTGCGTTCTCACCATGTCTCATATTTTTGAAATGGGCGTGCTCGGAGGGACCTGTCATTTGGAGAAAGAATATTTTGTTTGATGTCGTGATCAATGACTTTGACTTTCAAGCTCAGAAATGTTTTTAAAGACTAAATTCTCACTAATGCATTGTTCATGTGACACTAAACCCACAAATTTGACTGTTTTCACCTAAATGCATTCTTTAAGCCAGACTTTTTTAAACTGCATTGTGGCTCCCTAAGGAGCCATGCCCATCTGGCAGGAGAGGTGTGGATGTTTGACTGCTCTCTGATAGCTATTGAGATTCATGTACTTCAGAATATAAATTCAAGAAACACCTTTGGCTGTTGGGATCATTAAAGTAGATAATGGCAGATGCACAATCCTTAACATTTAAGCTGACTGAGTAAAAAGTGTTGCATTTTAGTACTTGAAGCAGTAGTTTTGGACTCCTGCAGTTATACTTATATTTATATGCTTCTGAGGTCGAAATATTGCAGTTTACAATAATTCTTTGTTCCTCTTTGACCATGGTCACCGCTTTCACAATTTTAGTTATGTAACATTGCAGGCCAAGTAATATATAATCATGTTTGATCAAATGGTTGTGTGTGGATTGGATTTAACATTCTGTGAGTTTGATACACTTCATATTCACCATGTATTGTAAATGTAGGGGGCTTCTGTGTGACCTCCCAGACAAATTACCAAGGTTGGCTGGCCCAGATTTTTCTTTTGAAACTGATATTTTGTTTGCATTGAAATGTAGACACAGTTTTAGGTGCAACTAAATTTACTTTTCAGAGAAAACAAAACTTTTGTGTTTCCTCATAAATGGGGGGTGTCACATTGGCTCAGTGAGTCTGCTCACTGCATTACCAATTAGTAGGTGGCACAGGTTTGATTTCTCCCTGGTTGTATTTCTCTGCTGCATCAATAAAACTTTCCTTGTGTGTTTGTGTCCATTCATTTGTCGATGTTTGGTGGTCAAATGCGGTCCTTTTTATCAGAAATTGCGACACAACCACTCATCCTCATATCTAGTAAATTTTTTCACCATGGGAAAACAAGAAACTTGAAAATATAAACAACTTTTAGACAAGAAACAAAATTTTGTGTGTTACTCTTGACATAACCTTTAGAATAAATGTACTGACTAAAGGTTTTGCAGGTTCAAATACGTTATTTTAGTCATAAGTAACACAAATGACCCAGAATTTGATTTACATATATCATGTTTTAAATGTTGATAGGTATGTGATTCGGTGTAGTTGTATTGAATTTCTCAGAGCATCACTTTTAGTTACCTAGAGGGCCAGGAAAATTATGCTGGCTCTTGGGTTGGCCAGTCTTGGAACAAAGTAAAAACTTGGCCTTATTTGTTTTGATTTTTAACTTCCTGTTCTAGCCTCTGTGCAATTATTATAAATTTCTTTCCACCATTATTGAGAATAGATTTTTCAGTTATGGTAAAGGAGTTTTTAAATTTTCCATCTCTAAACTTTTGTCAAGAAATTCTTTTTAGGGGGAAAAATATAACCTGTGATAGGATATTTTTATGAGTAAAAGTATCTTCATAATAAAGGGCTTTTTATTGATGCGAGAATGCAAACAACCAAATGTTTGATTGAATACTCTCATTTTAGAGTGTTGGAAATAGTTCAAATTTCCTTTAAACGCATAAGGTACCAAAATATTAAAAATCAAAATGCACTTCAAATCTGGTCGAAGCTGTACTTAATTAGATGGACAATAAAATGTGCATGACAAGACGACGTTCAAATTTTTATGCGTGTACATATATATATGTAAGTTTTTCTACAAGTGTGTTAGAACTTAGATCTGTAAGCATACATTGTGTATAGTTTGATGTAAAGTTTCAATGATCTTTGGTTGAAATGCGAGTATTTAAGTGTATGTATAAAATTTCATTTTGTACTTTTACTTTGTGTAGTTTTTATTGTTGAATAAAAAATTTTTAAGTAAAGTTTTCTTCACATTTTTATTCTTTAAAAATAAATTGTTTTCGCCTAAACTGACTTGGTAGCCCAGTGTTTAATATTCTGGTCTCTTGGTACAAAATTTTGTGTTCAGTTAACAGTTTTAGTATGAGTGGTCTGAAAGCAGGTAGTTGAATCACATTCCCACTGGAGCAATGGAACAGTCTATTGGCGACAGTCTGGGATCAATCCTAAAGTGAAAGATCCAAGGACACTCAGTGTTAACTGTCGTCTACAACTTGTAGGCTTGTCCACAAAAAATCACAAACTTCAAGACTTTGACTAAAAATACAACTTTAACAAGCTATTAATTTATAAGCGATGGATTTTTGAATTTAACACGTTCTTTAGCTATGAGAGAAGCATAAAAACATTCTTAAATGTATTTATTCAAAATTGCCACACATGCAAGTATTTACTTCTTGACATATATATGGTATGCTATTGCTCTCTACTTTTACCATGCAATAGATGTCTGCCAAGGGTAGGCTGGTACGCCTTTCAACGTGAAATTGTAAACAGTCGAGTCGACACGGAAAATAGGTGCAGACGTTACATGTGGCGAGTAAGCTATTGGTAATCTATTATAAAAGGAAGTGTTTGTTGCGTGCAAGTTCCTGACGAATCTATGGCACTTATAGTAATTGGTTTTGGTACAGCGATTTTTTTGCAATTTTTGTACGAAGCCCGAATTTTAAAATTCAATCTAGAACATTTTTTAATGAATATGACACTGAATTTTTACGTTATCCTTAGAATGGCATAAAAGATTTAAAATGTATTTATTCTGTTTCATTTTGTGGATGAATGATTTTTCAGTGGATGATAAAAAACAAATAAAGTTTTAACTGTAGTTTATTGTTCTTTTTTCTATCTCCTAGACCGTTAAAGATACAGTAAAAATTTCAACAGATTTGAAATCTGCAGAAAAGTTTACATTAGATTGATTGTTTTGACCTTTGTTTGATTCAAGATATCAGATTTCATTTCCTGCACTCAAATGATACCACAGTGAAGGAAAAACAGTACAACAAATAAAAACATTTTGACTAGCATTGTTTAGTTCTTTTTTGTAAATAATTTTTTCAAATAAATATTTATATTTTGCAAGAGATTGTGACGTCACGTTGATTGGATCTCTTTGCAATTCGAATTTGGCCACATTTGACAGTGAGCGTTGCCCGCGGTGTTGGTTTGCAACGCCGTGCTGGCTGTTATCCAATATGCGACAGATTTGGTTTGTGAGGCAAACCAACACCACGGGCAAGACCATTATGGCTGTTATCCAACAGGCTATGAATTCCCGAACGGAAATTCGAAGCAATTACCATAGGTTAGCAAACCTAAAAGATCTGTTACAGGCAGTGCCATGTTGGCCACGCAGTGGCTAGTTGGTAATACTTCTTCCTACATATGTGCAAATGACGAACGTTTTAGGTTATTTGAAAGACATCCATGTGTTTTTATTTGGTTATTAAACCTCGCTTTCTAATTTTAAATCTATTTAAAAAATTCTAGCCTGGCTTCCACAACGTTTAAAAAGAAAACCAAACAAAAATAAAAGAAAATTGTTGAAGGACAGGGTTCCCACGATCCTTGAATTTTTTTTTCCTAACTAGGGGCCCTTGAAAAATATGAAACTTGGTTTAAAATCCTTGAAAGTACTTGATTATTTTTTTTGACTAGCACACAATTGTATAATTTTGTCTTGCGTTGGAACTTGAGTCCAAACTAGTTTTCTTCACGGCAGGTGCGCAATTTGAGCGTCATTCTGAGGTGTTATGTGCTTTGACACAACGTGATATATGTATGAACAACCACAATTGGTGATATATACATGAACCACGTGATATATTTTTCACACAAAGTCAAGCCTTGTTTCATTGACACATCGTCCCATCGCTTTTTTGCATAAACTATACAAACATGAAAGAGTTACGCCTCTTTGAACATTTTAAAAAGTTGTCTTGGAGATTTAGGAAGAATTACAAAGAAAATATTAAGATTTTTGAAGGGGGTCACTGTTTTTCTTTCACTTTTACATTGTCAGTAAAAAATTTGTACAATTGACATCGTACATACAAGAATGGAAACTTAACAGTTTTGGATTACAGAATTATCCGTTTTCATAAAATAAAGATTCTTCAAACGTGCACAGAATTTGGACAACATAAGGTATCAATCTGGTGTAAAATGTTCCGCATATTTCAAATCCGTTAAAATGTTTACTCTATCTTTAACGATCCTGTCAATAGAAAATCTCTAATACACCTTTTTTTTTGTGTTCATAATGAATATCTTCATCAAATGTGGCCGAATTTGTATTGGAAAAATGTAAAAGTTACAATTGAAAAATTATTTATTTACAGAAAAGCACATTTAAGAAATCCTTGTAAAATTTTCTGCAGGTTTCAAACCTGTTTAATTTTTTACTATCTATGACGATCGTGAAGATAGAAACTTGGACTAGAGCAGTCAAAACTTTGGATTTGTTTTGTTTTTCAAACAAAATAAACCACGACAGCAGTCTGTTGTAGTGGCAGTGGACGTGAGCTAAACGGACATTGCGTCGTGTGTAGATCGAACCATATGCAAGCTCCCATACTCTTCTTCGTGACACCTAAGAATTCATCGTACAGTATTTTATCGCATGACTGAAATCGATATGTGTGCAAGTAGCATAATAGTTAACATTGAGACACAACCCACTTTTCAAAAAAAATCACAGGTACTGTGATAAAAAGAAAATTCAAATTATAACCAAAATTGATTACAACCTTTCCTCTTTTTTTTTGACTTTCAGTAATTTGAAAAATTAAGTTAATAATAATTGGTGGTTTCTTTATATTTTTCTTTTTAATTGACAACTTTTCCACATGCTTTGTTTCAAATTGCTATATAAAATTTTAGGTCCTTGAAAAAAATTTTTGGTTTTGAAAAGTCCTTTATTTTTTTTTGGACAAAGGTGTGGGAACCATGAAGGAAGATAGTTCAATGAAAAGTGGACGGATGACTACTTCTTTGTTGAGGCAAGTTCTAAGGCAATATGCGGCAGTGTGTTTTCAAAGACTACAATTTGAAAAGGCATTACATACATAAACATGCTGCGAAATTTAGCGTGTATCAAGGAATGTGCCATAAAGACAAAATAGCAGAACTACAAAAAAGTCACTGTTTTGTCAGTCAGTCAAAATATGGCGCTTACAAGAAATTTGACACACAGGTAGTTCTGATTTTATGCCCAGCCCGAATTTCAAAATTTCATCTAGAATATTTTTAAATTAATTTATTAGTTTTTCCCCTGCATTCATTCTTTTGCAGACGACATCACATACTCCTCAATTGAAGAAAGGGCAGGTACCAAGTTTTTCGTCCTAATGCCTTTGGCACCATGCCAAGTTATGAGAGCAAAAGAGCTTTTGTTTCCTCGTCTTAATGGATATTCAACTCTAGCGTGTTTTGATTTACGTTGTTGATTAGAATAACTTTATCGCAAGTGATTTTAACTTTGTCACAGGCAAGGACTACTTGAAGTTTTCTATATTCACAATTATTAAATATGGAGTAAAAATTTTACACCAAATCAATACCTTAAATATGATTTTCTTTAAAAACCCAGCAAAATTTGAGTCACATTAGGTTGATTAATTTTGAAAAATCTTGAGTTTCACTGTTAGAAAGCTAAACAAGATTATTTTAAAATCCATAAAATAAACTGATATGCTACACTATGACTTTTAATAGAAAAATATTTCAAATTAGCCATGTATTTTTCTTATCTTAGATTGAAAAAAACCTGCATTTGAACTATAATGCTCAATAGAAACTAAATTGTGTGGTTTTGTGGCCTAACACCCATTGTAAATTAGGAGTTGGAAGTTATTAGAGCTAATTAATATATCAAGATTCCCTCCTAGGGGTTACCAATACCTGAATAAATTGAGACATGTGCACAGAAGTAAACCACTAGATAATATACACATTTGAAGGCATGCGTCTGCAAAATACATACAATCAAAAATGGACATGTTATCAAATCGGTTACTGTGTAGTCGATTCGAACCATCTTGTACACACATACCGCAAAGCATCACAAGAGTTATAGTGTGGTTTTAATGAAAAGGCAGTTGTCCTTGTGTCAGTCTATTTTTAAATAGGTCGCAGTACGCAAAAGCGTGAATGTTGATGGCTGTGTTCTCATCAATCGCTTTCAGAACCAAATGATAAACTTTGAACTAGAATCTATGCTAAAGACATCAATTGTGGAAGGGATTTATTTACATAGCCCTCAGTGTCTTAATTTAACCAAGATTTATTATGCGACTCGATTGCCTTCTCCCAAAAGCCACACTATATATTTATGGGAGGGCAAGTAAAAACAAGCAATAAGTGAATCTACAATACATTGAGGATTTCCAACTTTATGGTTAGACAAAAGGATTAGCTTACAGAAACAAACTGTCTTTATGAATCATGAATACATGGCATTCAAAATGGCTTAAATTTTCTACTAGCTCTCATCTGAGCAATTCGAGCCTTATCCTTCTCAAACTTTTTCCTCAGCTCGACGATCTGGTCCATTTTGGCATCTCGCAACTGATTCTTGTAAAACTTCAAAAGCGATAGTTTCTGTTCCGCCTTTCTGTGCTTCTCGATTATTCTCTTGCTCACTGACTCGATTCTTGGGGTCTTGGGTTTCTTGCTGAACTTGGAGATAGTCACCCATCCCTCCTCATCAGGCTGTCCATCCGCCTCTTTCTCCTTTCTCTTTTCGTCCTCGACAGTTTGGTCGAAATTTGACATGAATTCGCCGATCTCACTCTGTAGTTCATTGGCGTCGATGAACCGGGAGTTGTACTCCGCAGACCATCTCTTCTTCCCGACGCAGGAATCGAACTTAAAGCGGGGAAGCTCTTTGCACTCGCCATTTTTCAAAGCCTTTCTGATGCTATTTGGTTTTTTAAAAACCAAGTAACAAACTTTTGACCCTAGGTCTGATTCGGTTTCTGGTTTTCCCTCTCCTGAAGTCGGTTTCTTTTGGATGTACACCTTCTCGATGAAGCCGTATTCTTTGAATAAGTGGCGACAGCTCTTGTCGTTAAAATACTGGGGTACATTCACAATATACAAAGTTCTGTCGGATGGTTTCACATCATCTGTGCCTTCGTGTTGTTTGACAAATAAGTATCGAATGATGGAAGAATTCTTATATTTGTACGGAAAGGGTAAAAACCCACCAATCGAATTCGGCATATCAAATGGTGAAAAGATCTGGTCCTAAGTAAGAACGTTAAATATTGTTTTCTTTCAAAGTCAAGAGCATGCAACGAAATGTAAACAATTCAGGAGCAAAACATTAAGTAGAGTTGAAGTGCTTTACTTCTTCAATGAAATAATTTTTTCACTGCAGTCAACTGGCATCAATCATCTTCGGTAATAATAATTGGTAATTTTAAATTAACGTCGTACTAGAACAACACAACGGGCTCAATAATATTCGCAAAAAGATTTAATGAGTTGAAAAATGTGGTCAAATCTTAAAAACTGTGTAAAAAAAAACCCTACATTTTTTTTTATCGATTATTAAATTTATTTATTTGGCAATACCAAGCAATTGAGCATTTCAAGTGTCAACCAACCAATCAACTAGCGTTTAATTGTTTTTGTTTGCATTAGTGTTTTATTTATTTCATCTAACGCGTTAAACCGGCAGATATATTTTAAATGACAATGTCTTCTCCTGATAAAGACGAATCAAATGATAGAGCTAGCAAAAAAATAAAATTGTCCGAGGAAAACGAAGATGTTCCCGAATCTCAGAAAGCCGAAGATTTAAGTTCACATTCTCGCATAAACTCATTTAATGGCTTTACGTTCAAGCAGGTCTTATCCGAAAACACAAAATCCAAATCTTTGTTCCTGGAAGGATCCTTTGATCCAGGTGATGACGCGACTGTCGTTTTGTTGGAGAAATCGTCGATTGTAAAAGATTCAATAGAAAAACTCCTGAATACCGCAGATCTTGCTCTCAATTTGAAAACATACTCAATTCCACAGCCGAATGTCGTTGATTATGCTTGTTATCCAGCTATCACCCGTGGAGGTAGGTTGAACAATTGGTATGCTCGTGGCATGTTTGCAAAGAAAGTGCGTGAGAGTACCTGTGATTGAACGTTCTACTGGTTTGATTCATATTTCATGTTAAAATTCTCATCTAAGATTTTTTTTTTTGTTTTCGATTTGACCCAGACATTTTACAGAACAATGCAAACAACTTAAAAATATAATTTAAATTCTAATTACGTTTTCACACTCAAGGGATGCTTGAAGTTTGTGGTCATGTTTTAGATCTATTACTTCTTGCAGGCTATATTTTACCTATAATTTGAGAAAACTATGAGTTGTGAGTCTAATTAGTTCAACTTCAAAATTATCAACTGAGTAACATAAGTAAGATTAAAACTCTTTTTCGTAAATTATGTGAAATTTTTATTCTTAGTCTTGTGGTAAACCAGAACATTGCAAGGTAAAATGGGGCAAGTGCATACCAAAATTTACCAAGTTTGATTTAAAAAGTCTACAAAATTTATTTTTACCACCGAACTGATAATTTTTTGCTGCTAAATAGAAATCAGATTCTTATTCGAAAGCAACTCTTTAATAAGGTTCAAGGTACGCACCTGCCCCAGTGTAACAGTGTCAATACATTCCTTTTTTTTAAATTGCATTGAGGAATGAGTCGTATTGACCATTTCCCTTTGTGCAGCCCAATGTAAACTAGCCTTTGAAATATAGTTGTCAAGTGGTAGAAGATTAAAATATTTCTTGAAGAAGGCTTGTCATGAGGGCCGCAACAAACGCAGTTACTCATTTATCACTTCCCAGGGAGCACGTGTAGCTTAACAATTGCTGTGGATGCGAGTAACACTACCCCCTCAATATATTCCTAACCTCAAAAGATTGCCCACTTGAATGGAGAATGATGTTGGGACAGGTGAAAATAGCTTAGTTTTAAAGATAATTTTACTGGTAAAATTTCTAAAATTGGAAAAAAAATAGTTATAGAATTTTTTTATCGTTTGGGAAAAGAAGACAAAAGGTTCGGCTCTGATATTAGATTCTTATACACTTCTGCCGAAAATGCACTTACCCCACCTTTTCTTTACCTTAAATGCACTTGCTTCTGTGCATATCACTTTGAATTGAAAATATTGAGCAGTTCAGAATCAGATCAGATACATCGTATGTCGACAGCCATGTTTGTCTAGCTATGTAATTCTTTTACTTCTAAATAAACTAGGGAACACGCCTCGTTTATTGATTCATACACCTAAATCATTCTGAGTTTAGATTTTGCAGCAGAGGCTTGAAAATTTAGTACAACCACTAATTGTACTTCTGGACTGCTTTGATTCTTACTTTATTAAGATGTATGTACTATTTTGGTACAGCTGCATTCTGTGCCCTGGTGGCAACGGCTTGGTATGTTTTTTGGTGCACTCTTCATGTTATCAAACTTACACTTTTCGCACGATAATTCTGATTTATTAAATCATGATTCCTTTCGAAAATCCAAAAGAAGCTGCTTATCCAGACATAAATGAAAACAAAAGAGACGACCAAGCACCCCCTCACTTACTTAAGTTTGCCTACCAGCAAGAAATTTAACTTCGAATTTTGCAAAAGAATGCACTGAAAATTATCTAAACAACCTTAAATACAGAAGTCATATTGAACTAGTAAAAGATTATGATTTTCAAAAGATGATTGCACTGAAACGTGATTTAAATCAAACTGAACAAAAATTGTTCATTCAGTGAAAATTACCAAATTACCAGTGAAAAACATCTCAATTAAATTAAGGGAAAAAATAAAAGAACCAATGAAATCAAAGGAAAATTTCAGGAATATAAATAGATCTTTCCAGAAAATCCTCTTGCCTAGGTTACCATAAAGTCCACATAACCCACATTATTTACTGATTAAAATTTTTTTGATGAGTTGCATTAACATGCCATTGCCATCAGACTAGGCACAGAATGCAGCTGCATCACTATTTTATACCAATTATTTTCATTGTACTTTTTCAAAATATTCCACAGTGTTAAAAAAAAAGTTTGAAAACATCCTGGTGGAAAGGTTTGATATAAGGGGCTCTTCATAAATGTGAAAATTAAAATTCGCCACGTGGCGACTGAATGTTTGAATAGGGTTCCCTTCCCATGGGTCTTAGAAAGTGCTTATTTCAACCTTCCATTTCTAAGAGCCCTTAGAAGTGCTTATTTTTCATCAATAGTCCTTAGAAAGTGCTTATTTTCCCTTAAAAACAAAATGCAATTTTTAAATGCCGATATTTTTTCACAATATTTCAAACCTCTTTTTAGTGGCAGATCGGTGATAAAACTGCGTACTAGTATGGCATTGACAATGATTCAGGTACTGACCTGCTTGAATGGCAACCTTTGTTACGTGATATACAAATCATCGATCGACTCTTGATGAGCACGTAATACACTTTAAAGACTTGAAAATCGATCTGTTTTCGACTTGCGATGCGAGTGGCTCTCACAACGCACAAAATAGTTGCAGTGCTAGACAAACTAAAATACAATAATCAAATTTTAATTAATTTTGTTTTATTCAGTTACTTGCGAGTGCGATGTTTTAAAACGTTATTATAACTATGGGGAAGGGAATTTTTAAATTTGTAGCTGAATCAAAAACAATATAAAAATAATTTATTTTAATTAATACTGCTAGCTGAGTACCAACCCGATGTGTTGCAGTTTTTTTTAAATCTAGCTTTTGTAAAAACTATCCTAGTAAAGTTGAATAAAGAAAATTTTTGAAGATTCCCTGGGGGGGGGATTGATTTTGCTCGAAAAAGTTGAAGCAATCGGTTATCAGTTCCAGAAGAAAAACCCAACTGAAAAAAAACATTGAAGGTAAAGATCACAAAAGCGTAAACCAGAGTGCTAGATGACCGGGAGAATAAGGAATTTCACAAATCGGGAAAAGTCCATTGAAAACTGAAAATTTCGGACTCTCGTCGTATTTGGCCGCTGACCAAAAACAAAAGTTATTTTTATATGCTTTGTAATTTATTTCTCTTAGCATCCGAGTGACAAATACTCAACGGCTGATTGTGCTTAAATTTCACTTTCCTTTGTTATGCCATACGCAATCCGTTTCCATCGTCAGCCTAGGTGATTATTTTAAAATACAAGTTATTTAAAGGCGGATTCCCAACCATTATTGACAGTAAAATGTACGACTCCAACAACATAAAGGTAAACACTCAAATCTTTGTTCCTCTGTGATACTCAGAGAGGATAGCATGGAGAATGTTTGAACAAGATAAAAACCTTAAAGGAATGTCCATTTTCACAGATGGTTAAAAGATGGAAGGCAGGGTGGGTTGTGCCTACGCAGTGTACAATAACGAAACAGAAATCGCTAAAAGAGAAATAAGAATCAGTAACACAGCAACCGTTTATGATGCGGAACTAACAGCAATATAAATGGCACTACACTGCATAAAATCTAATGAAATGTCAAACGCAAAAATATATACAGACTCAAGATCAGTTCTAATGGCCCTGGGCCAAATACATAACTGGGACAACAGAATATTCTACCTCAAAAAAGAGATTTTAGACTACCAATCACCCATAGATCTAATATAGATTAAAGTACACATAGGACACTGTGATGTTCTTCCCTTCCAATAACCAAGCACAAGATTGTAAAAATAACAATTTAATTAAACGATTAAAAAACAGACACAAACGAACATATTTTCATCCCGTGCAGTACATCACACCTCAAAAACAAAACACAACCACTCTCAAACGAGACAAGTATCTGACTGTCCATTTTCTCTATGGCAACCCTTCCATTATGGGAGGGTAGTCACCAAGAACTCTCCTAAATTGATCGCCAACAGCGGCCAGATATCACACCTTCCCGCCAAGATGGAGTTCTATCTACAAATCAAAATTTCATCTTATACAGGGTTCCCACGGTCCTTAAAAGTCCTTGAATTTTTTTTTCCTAACTAGGGGCCCTTGAAAGTCCTTGAAAATTACGGAACTTGGTGAAAAGTCCTTGAAAGTACTTGATTTTTTTAACAAGTACATAATTGTGTAATTTCGTCTTGCATTGGAAACTGTCCAGACTAGTTTCCTCCACAGCATGTGTGCCATTTGAGCCTCATTCTGAATGAAACCGGTGTTTCACGCTTTGACACTATGTGATATACTTATAATGCTAGGTCTAGATCTCCACAGTATGGCTATTCATCTAAGTTGACACCTCTGGTCTCCATTAAGACCGCCGCTTCTCATACTCTTCTTCGTGCCACCAAAAGAATTTATCGTACGATATTTTATCGCACGACGGAAATCGATATGTGTGCAAGTAGCCTGAAAGTTAGCATTGAAACAAGAAGCCCACTCTGCAAAAAATAAAATCAGGTTCTGTGAGAAAAGAAAATCTCAATTGTTCCCAAAATTGACAATAACCTTTCTTTTTTGGACTATCAGTTGTATAAAAAAATGATTTCTTTTTTTTTATATATATTTTTCTTTTTAGTTGACAATTTTTGTGTATGCCTTGTTTTAGGTCGTTATAAAAAATTTTAGGTCCTTGAAAAATATTTTTTTGGTTTTGAAAAGTCCTTAAAAGTCCTTGAATTTTTTTTGGATAAAGGTGTGGGAACCATGTTATAGCAAAATTGGCCTCTGTTGCGATTGGTTTACCTCTCGATTTTCGCAAAATATGAAATAACTATATCTTAAAATATTATTTCAGCAAAAAAAAATATTATAAAGATCAATACATAAAAATACAGTTTTGATATCTGTAGGAAATCACAAGCAGGCTTGATGTTTCCCAGACCCAATTATATGGCCTAAATATTTTATTTCTGACCTAGAAAATGCACACTTCTGTAGATTCACTGTAAATTGCAGTTCTTCTAACTTAGTAAGAATGAGTCCTAAGTGTTGTAAGTGATCTTTCATGTTGTTAGAAAAGATAGCTATGTCGTCAATGTATGCACGACTAAATTCTCTAAATGGTGCTAATGCGCAGTTTATTTCTCTCTGGAAGGTGGCAGCTGCGTTTTTCAAACTAAGCGGCATGACTTTGAACCTGCACTTAGATCTATGGGTCTTGAATGAAGTCAAATCACGACTCTCCTCCCATTGGAATAGCCCAATATCCTTTTAATAGATCAAGTGTGGTAATGATATTAGCTTTTCCAATGCAATGAAGTAGTTGAATGGCATCTTCCATCGGAAAGTCATCGGTCTTGGTCACATCATTCAAAGAGCGATAATCAACGCATAGTTGCATACCTCCGTCCTTCTTGTTTACACACACGATGGGGTGAGCAATCTTAATGGAACTTTCTTCTATTAAATCCAGCTAAATTAATTCGTAAATTTGGGCGTCCATTTGCGATTTCAAAGCTTCAGGAATTCTGTAAACAAAGGGTTTTCGTCTCTCTTTTCCATCTTCTAACCTAATCTTATGTCCACCAACATTTGCAATTTTCACTTTTCCCTGTTAATAGTTTTCTATGATTCAGTAACAACTTAAGGAGCATATTCTTATCGTCATCAGCCAAATGTTGCAAGTCTAATTCATGGATTCCATCAAATGATTCTTGTTGATTCACAGTCCTGGGACAGTATGGATATCGCCAAATTCTTTGTCATCTTCGAAAATGATTGACTCTTGTCTGGAATTTTTGGATTTGTTCACATGAACGTGTTTTCTTCATCCATCAGGTAATATTACTAAATAGGAGTGTGGAGGATAATGTTTAATAATTTCACTAGGACCAGTCCAGCAAGCATATAATTTGTTGTTTGAGTCAGGAATAAGTAGATAAAGTTAATCTCCAGGTATGAAACATTTTGATCCAGTCTTTCTATTAAAGTAATCCGCATAAAATTACTGTTTTCCTTCAACCAATATTTTTACTTGTTCAGCGGTCTGTTCCATCTTCATTTTTATTTCTTGCAAGTAATCCACTGCAGACTGACTTATGTTTAGGGGTAGGGGAATCTCTCCAGACCATGACGATTTTAGCACTGCCAAAGGTCCTCTTGCTTGTCTATCGTACATAAGTTGGAAAGGTGAAACACTAGTGGTTCAGTTTGGCACCTCACGGTAAGCAAACAGTAGATATGGGATGTGTCTGTCCCAATTCATCGAATCAGTTCTAATCACGTGATGCAGCATTTGCTTCATAACTTTATTGTATCGTTCTATCTATTAATCCGTTGCTGGCAGGATATCCAGCGTTAGAAAATTTAGGACAAGATCCTAACCTCTTATGAAATTCTTGTGTGAGTGTCGAAATGAAATTGGTTCCTTGATCGCTAGCTATGACATGCGGTATACCAGTCCTCATGAATATTTCAAGCAAAGCATCACCGGTAGATTTCGCTGTCAAACTCTTCAATGGTACTGCTTCGGGCCAGCGATAATGTTGGTCCATCAGACACAGGATGTTTTTATGTTTTCTTGCTTCTCAATTGGACCGATGAGATCGATGTTCACCACTTGGAATGGTAAGTCTGGTCTTGAAACAGGTGTAATAGGTATTCTATCAGAATATTTTTCTGGTTTTCTCAGTTGACACTCCTTACATGATTTGCAAAATGCCTTGAGAAACTCCAGGTCAGTAGAATGAATAACGAATTCTCTCTTTCGTTTTTCGTATCCCCATAGTGCTCCAAAGACAGACTCATGAGCTAGCTTTAAAACTTGTTGTCGTTTATTCTTAGGAAGTACCAATTGAGTCACGGTTTGTCCCAATATCTTATTCGTATGATGAAAAAGACCATCAATAAACAAATAATTTCCTTTTTTAGATTTCAGCTATCGGAACGACTCTTTTAATGATAAACAAGCCCTTTGCTCTCCTCTAAGTTTGGCGGTTTGAGTAGTGACATCATCAGTGCTTATATTTTCTTTTGATTCTTGTGGTGTCTGCACGTCTCCGATGTGTTCAAGTGGCGCATCAGAATCGTTATATTCTTCTGTTTCAGTATGCAAGCTTAATACTGCTTCGTCGTTGTTTATTCCATTTTCGAAGATATAGCATTTGTCATTCGTTGAATTAATCAGCAATTCATAAACTTCTGTTGTTAACAAGCAGGGAACGTTCAATTTATCCGTTACTGCTAATAGAGCATCAACACAGTTGAATAAATTATTTTCACAATTTTTGTAATAGATGGCAATTTAGAAAACTTTTGCTTCAATTAGTCCGTCAAAAGCCAGAGTTAGTAAAATTTTACTTTTTTTCTTTATCCTTCAAATTAGGTACAACTGATGAATGAACAATCGAGATTTGAGTTCCTGAGTAAACGATGGATTCTATTTCTTTTGAGTCGATATAAATGTTTATCTTCTTTAAGGGTGTGACGAGATTCAGGATAGATTCGGATTGCAAAAATGAAGAATCGACCTTTCACTACGATAGCTTCTTTGTTTCTATTATCGGTTGCTCTTGAATTCTTGTGGAAATAATTCCTGTCGTTTCGTTTCGTCGGAACATCATTCCTCCTTTGTTTATTAGGACAGTCTCTTGCAAGATGATGAGAACTTCCGCACTGGTAGCACTGCTTTCGTTTTGGGAAATTGTCATTCTCCCTTCTGTGGTGAGGTGGAATATATCTATCAGCTGTAAAGGCTAGTTCAGGGTGTTTAGCACGGCTAAAGTCGTTTCGGGATTCTTCAAAAGATTTATGCTTTGCTTTAAAGTATATTTCACATATATACACATGCACACAAAGTATATATCTTGCGGCTTTAACCATTTTTCTCCTTGACGTATCGCAATGTGAGAAGCAGTGTCAGTATCCAGTGTTGGAAGTAGTTTGTCCGAAATAATTAATTCCTTCAGAGAATCATAATCTTCAACTTTACGTAACTTGCAGTAATAGTCCCATGCAGAGGTGAGTCTGGAGGCGAACTGGATATGAGTTTCTCCTGAGTTTCGTTTGGCTTTTCGGAAATTTTCCAAACAAGCTTGAGGTGTTGGCTTGTATTCTTTCAAAATTAAGGATTTTACTTTTTCGTAATTTTTTAAATCTTCTTCTTTAATATAAACTAGAACATTTGATGCTTTATCTCTCAGAAGTTTCAACAATATTTCTGCTTGAAATTCTTTGGGAACTTTCTTATGTTTAAAGGCTCGTTCGAGGGAGTCGAAAAATAAATTCCATGCTTCTGTTTTTCTTGGAACTGGAACAGTTAGTGTCTCTACTCCTTTTATTAGTTTATCAAGAGAGATCTCACCTTCTCTACTGTTTTGCACATTAGGTGATGGACTTCTACTTCCTAGGTCCTGAGCTGCACAAATTCTTGCTAATTCAAGTTCATGTTCTCGTTGTAACCAAAGTCTTTCTTCTTTCCTTTGATATTCTGCTTTTTTTCTTTGGTCTGCTTCTTTCTTTCGATTTTCTTTTTCTTTCCTTCGATTTTCTTTCTCTTTTCTTCGGTCCTCTTCTTTCTTTCGATTTTCTACAGTTGAGGCCAAAATATCTTTAACAAATTCCGCATCTGCTAAGTATTCTTTTCTATTTAGCAGTTTATTTTTCAAGTCCACCAGCTTCAAGTTGTCAACTACTAGTTCGCCGATTTCCATCAAAACCGTTACAATATCCTCTTGACGGATTTAAACGTCTTTAGTCCAGATTTCATTTTGAGTTCTTTCGATTAAGTCCAATCTCCTGGTTGCTCTGATTCTACGAAATAGAGCGTGTTGTGATGTTCTTCCCTTCCAATAACCAGAAAGAGATTGTAAAAATAACAATTAAATTAAACGATTAAAAGACAGACACAAACAAACATAATTTCATCCGGTGCAGTACATTGCACCTCAAAAACAAAATACAACCACTCTCAAACGAGACAAGTATCCGACTGTCCATTTTCTCTATGGTAACCCTTCTACGCAGAGAGGGTAGTTGCCAAGAACTCTCCTAAATTGATCGCCAACAGCGCCCAGATATCACAGAGACAATGGCAACGAGAGAGGAGATGAATTGGCAAAGAGGGCCACTTTAAGAACTGTCATAGATTGTGAAATCCTTTTGAGCCACCATGGAATAAAGAAACTAATAAGAACAGAGCAGATAAAGACATGGCAAAGCAGATGGAACCACACGGATAAGGGTCGTCTCATATATGACTCTTCCCCCGAAGTATCAATAAATAGAATTCAGGGCTCATTGGAAATTAACCAAATTATCTCAGGTCATGGAGTATTTGCCAAATATCAAAATATAATCTTACAGAAAAGCGAAAAATGTAGTAGTAGATTCACAGTAGACACTTGCAATAGTTGTGTGTGAATATCCAATTTTTATCTTTACCTTGGAAATACTGTGCCCCATCTCATGAGCGTCAATTACTAAGCCACATTCAAAATCACTTAAATCGTGATAACCTGACATTGTATCAGCAGAAACCAATCTAATAGCTTACTTAGCTGCCTGTTGTCTTATATTAAGTGCTGCTGACTGAATCAGCTTGCATTGATTTACTGCATATGGCCCTTTTTTGCATACACTCGCCTGTACCAGTTTTCCTGGCACTTCAGTTTATTTTAGATGAACTAGATGATTTTCATCTCTAATAAACTGAAATATAAAGTTACCGAAACCCTCAAAAGAATAACTAATAAAGAATAAAAATCTGTAAAAGATGATCAATGGCCATTTCAGAGGAGCAAAACTTTCACCATCTTTAGGACGGATGTTCCCATGATCGACTTCTTGCTCCACTGAAATGGCTGTTGATGATGTTTTATAAGGTTTTATTCTTTATTGTTGTTTAGAAGGTTTTCATATTTTATACTATCAATTTGGCTAAGGTTTTCATCTGTATATCTACTTCTAATGTTGTTTATGTTACTGTATTTATTTGATGCAAATTGTATCCTTTTAAACTGATAACTTTTGTGAAAGTATTTACAATAGATAAAATGCAAGTACCTTACTGGTAGTTAGATAAATCTGAGATCTGTTACATTTCCTTTTATTTACTACATCTATGGTTTTTATGTTTATAAAACATTTTCTTTCACCTTTAGACATGAAGGCTACAATCATCTGCCCAGCAACCCCCAAGCATGTGGAAAAATATAAGTTCCAACCATCCTACATTGTGAAGGAGACACCAGATACTTACACAAACATTGTCTTGCCTCACTTAGAATCCCAGAAATTTTCTCTCCAAGTGAGTAAATTTGTACTATTTGTTAACTGGATTTTTTGAAGGAAATTTCAAATTAGTGTTTTCAAGTTTTTCCAGAAGTTAATACATTGTAACGAAATTACTGTTTCAATAACAGGCAGGATTTGAAAGTGTCAATTGAATTTCACTGATATTTTATAATTAAGTTTCTTTCATGTTGCCATCTAGTAGTTATATTTTAAACTAGATTTTCTTTATCTGTTTGCATTTTTTACAATCCTTTCCAAGTAAATTCCTGAGCTTTTAAAAATATAGTTTAATTTCTTGGAGTTTTCAAGTATTTCTAGGTGATGTACAAATTGTTACATGTTATTGCTGGTTTGATACTATAACATAGAAAATGCATCACATCAGTACATATCAAGAAAATTGCCCATTTTAGTTGCAACGCTTTAGTTACTTGTTACTTTAGTTGCTTAAACATTTTAGACGTATTTGTAATGTTAATTACAACTGGTTTGTCACTGTCAGTTTTTTAGCACAAAATGGGTTATTGGGCTAGGTATTACAGTTTAAATAGATATATGTGATCAGAACTCAAAGAGACTGTTAAGCAGAAGGCTAGACTGCTGACCACTTAGTGACCAGGCATACAGAAATTATCTCTGATTTCATCTGGAAAAAATTAGCATAGAAAAATAAATTGGATCCGTTTTTGCAATCTAGAAGACAGAACAGCAAAATTACTTAGTGATATAAAACAACTAGCCACTGCGTAGCCAGCAGAGCATTGCCATGACAGTTCTTTTCATGGGGTGAAAGTGTGACCATTGCTCGCTAAATCCCGGTGATTGCTACAAATTTTAATTCGGTTTGCTTCGCACAGCATTGCCTGTGGTGGCCTCGTCATTGTCAAATGTGGCCAAATTCAAATTGCGAAGAGATCCAATCAGTGTGTTGTCACAATCTCTTGCAAAAATATAAATATTCAATCGAAAAATATTTATTAAAAGAAAATCAAATGTATAAGGTATCAATCTAATGCAAAATTTTCCTTGCCCATGACAGTTCTTTTCATAGTGTCAGGTGTGATCACTGCTTGCTAACACTCGCCAACCCTGATTGCTACGCATTCCTATTTAATTGCGAAGAGATCCAATACACGAGGTCAACCAAGGTATGGGTAACATCACATTCCGGAGCGAAAAACGGAAGGTGAAAAAAACTTGACATCGTGGCTTCTTTTTTCTCCGGAATGGAAGAAAGAAGGGTAAACATAACTAATAAATTCATTTTAAAATGTTCTAGATAAAATGTTAAAATTCCTACGAGTGATAGAAAAGTTGCAAGACTACCTGTGTGCCAAATAAAATTATTGTAAATGACATAGATTCATCAGGACAGTCCATGCACAACCACTTCCTTTAAAATAGTAGAGACTATTCAGCTATATCATACTAAAAGTCAATATGCTTTTAAAAAGCAATAAACTTTCCATAAATGATAAATAGCCGTTATCCAGTGGCTGATTTAAGAATGACAGAAACACAGTCATTGGCAGAGTTGAGACCAATTTCACTGAGATGGAAAAAAGCACTGAAGAATGTGGAAGTTGTGACGACATTGTCTAATGCACCCATATTTGTACTGCAAAAATTAAGAAATTACAACTTGAAAGCAGGAAATAGAATCTGTGATCTCTCAACAGCGAAGGTCAAATTAGTATGGGAAAAAATATAAGTTACAATTTAAAAATTATTTATTTAAAGAAAATCATATTTTCCGCAGATTTCAAATCCGTTGAAATTTTTACTCTCTTAAACGATCTAGGAGATAGAAAAAGAAATACATCACTCCAGTTGAAACTTTATTTGTTTCGTTTGTCTGCTGAAATCGTTGCTCCAAAAAAATAAATTTAGAATCTGTCATCTATTTATGCTGTTGCCATTCTAAGGAAACAATAATATTTAAATTTCAATAAATTCAAAAATGTTCTAGATTAAATTTTAAAATTCGGGCTGAACACAAAAGTTGCTAAAAATTCGGACTGTGCGCCAAATCTCATTATTGTAAGTGCCATAGATTCGTCCGGGCACTGCATACACCAGGACCAACACTTCCTTTTATGAAAGTAGAGATTCTTGATTGTAAGGTCAAATGACATCATTAACGGCCATATTCACAAGTCTCGAGTTAACTCGAGAATCAGTTGATCTACAACTAAGAGTTCACTCGGATCATCAAGAACCGTATTCTAAAACGGCGGGTTAAGTGATCCAGGGATTAAAATGAGATGCTCGATGTGATCCGGGAGTTAACTCGGACTTGTGAATATGGTAGTAAGTGTCTTAAAATGAGTGATAAAATGAGTAAGATGTGTAAATGCAACAATTTTCAAACTAAGAATTGTATTTTAGAAACCATTCAAAAAATTTCACTTCAGAGGTACAATTAGAACCAGGGTGTCAAGATTTTAATCACTTGATTTATATCAACAATTAAAATCATGATTTTAATCAAATGATTTTTTTTTAAATCACTGATTTAAATCACAACTAATCTTACATTTTTATAACTAAGTAAATACACCAAAGAAAAATGACAGAAGTGGCCAAATGCTTTCTTTTTTCTGCACTCATGGGGATTTCAGCACTAATGGTTACACCCAGCTCAGAGGGAACTGGGTCAATTACTGCATATGATAAAAGATTGCAACAGCCAGTTGTAACTTATTAGAATATACTATATACTGGAAACAGTAATGTAAACGCACATGACATAAATCTAAATGCCAGGAAGAGTAATGTATAAATATTTCTGATTAACAGCACTCATAATATAAACACTTAAAGGAAGTATACAACAGTTTGATTCAAAATTATAAACGAAAGAGGTGATTGATTTTATTAACTAAAAAAACACAAGTGGAAAAGTAAAGTTTTTGAGGCATTTGTTAGTTAGCTTCCAAAGTGTGTGCCGCAGCACCCTGGAGTGCCACATAGAGAGATGAGAGGTGCTGCGAAGTGCCCATAACCTCCAATCTAAGCAACAGAAAAAAGGGTTAAGGTCACTTATCAAAAGTCGGTTCACTCCCCAACCAAGAGCATGATGAAGGTAATTTTATTTCTTTTATTTATATTTTCACCAACCTATGTTTTCTTATTAAGTAAAATTAAAGCGTTTGTGTGTGAATTTTAAATACTAGTTGTATTAATTATGTTTATGTTCTTAATTCTCTAATTTCTTTTTCAAAGTGCTACAAATATGAAATGTGTATATATATGTAATAATATACCACAGATAAATATTATATGATGACGAGGGTGCTGTGAGAAAATTATAATTCTCTTAAGGGTGCCACCACTTGGATAAGTTTGGGAACCTCTGTGTTTGCTTATTCTTGTAGTTAGCAATAGAGATTAAGAGTAGAAATATACATTTTCACACACAGCCATTAAAATGACAGCAGGAAAAAAGAAGGATCCAATATGAATTAAAACTAAGTGAAAATCCATTTACTATTGCTGCTCGACAGTTTTATTATCAGAATTTACTATAGTCTGATTATTTCTGTTCTCTATTCTACATCTCAGACTATAGTTTAGGTCTGTCACTTACACTTGCTGATAAATTTGTTAACATGATGATGTAATTTTCTCAAGAAAAACTATGTAGGATGTCAACTTGTGTTTTAAAGTTAAATAAATGTTAAGTAAATATTGATTTACCATGTCACAAATTCTGATTGTTTACTTAAAATAAATATTAGTTTACATGTCATGTCACAAACTCAATTTTTTATTTAACAAATTTATATATATTTATTATATAAACAGTGTTTAGGGCCTGCAGAAATTTAAATAGAAAAATCTTATTTAAATCAAATAAATCTAATTAATTGATTTTTTTAATCATAATTTTTTTTAAAAATCAATTAATCGGATTTTTTTTATAAAAATCAGATTTTTTAAATTTAAATTTCTGTAGCTCCTATACACTGTTTTTACAATACTTATATATAAATTTGAAAAATAAAAAATTGAGTTTATGACATGGTAAATCAATATTTACTTAACATTTGTTTAACTTTAAAACACAAGTTGACATCCTACATAGTTTTTCTTGAGTAAATTACATCATCATGCTAACAAATTTATCAGTAAGTGTAAGTGACAGACCTCAACTATTGTGTGAGAAGTAGAATAGAGCAGCAATAATAAATGAATTTTCACTTACTTTTAATTCATATTGGATCTTTCTTTATTCCTGCTGATATTTTAATGGCTCTGTGTATGTGTGAAAATGTATATTTCTACTCTTTAATCTCTATTGTACACCACAAGAATAAGCTAAGTGACAAATGCCTCAAATAACTTTACTTTCTACTTGTGTGTGTGTTTTTTTTTTTTTTTTTTTTAGCTAATGAAATCAATTACCCTTTTAGTATATAATTTTGAATAAAACTGTTGCATACTTTTTTAAGTGTTTAGATTATGAGTGCTGTTAATCTGGAATGTTTATATTCTTCCTAGCATTTAGATTTATGATGTCATGTGTGTTTACATTACTGTTTCCAGTATCTCTACTATTATAAAAGAAAGTTTGTTTGTCCAAGGTTTCCACGGTCCTTGAAAGAAAAGTCCTTGAATTTTTTTTCCTAACTAGGGGCCCTTGAAAATTACAGAACTTGGTGAAAAGTACTTAAAAGTACTTGATTTTTTTAAACTAGTAAGTAGTTGTGTAGTTTCGTCTTGCATTGGAACTTGTCCAGACTAGTTTTCCAACAGCAGGTGTGCTATTTGAGCGTTATTCTGAATGAAACCTGTGTTTCAGGCTTTGACACTATGTGATATACTTATTATGCTAGGTCTAGATCTTCACAGTATGCTCTCCGTCTAAATTGGCACCTCCAGTCTCCATTAAGATGGCTGCCTTGTTATGCCTGCAACATCATGACGTATCACGACCGCTAGATAACGGCACCGTTTTTGTAGCAAACCATAGCTTTTGCAGTCAGGACGTCATTGAAAACCTGGCACGCATCCGAAGAAATACAGCCAAATTCTTATTGTAAAAATATAAAAATTGTAATTGAAAAATAAAATTTTAAGAAAATCACGTTTAAAATATCTTTTTGTTGTGAAATTTTCTGCAGATTGCAAATCCTTTGAAACTTTTACTCTATCTTTAACGATTGCAACGATAAAAACTTAGACTAGAGAATAAAAAAGTCCTAATATCAGTCAAAATTTTAGATTTGTTTTGTTTCTGAAACAAAATAAACCATGACAGTTGTCTGTTGTGGCAGTGGACGACAGCAAAATGGAGAATGTGTCGTGCAGATTGAATCGTGTGCAAGCTCCCATACTCTTCTTTGTGCCACCAAAAGAATTTATTGTACGATATTTTATCACACGACCAAAATCTATATGTGTGCAAGTAGCCTGTTAGTTAGCATTGAGACGAGAACTCCACTTTGCAACAACAAAAAAATCACAGGTTCTGTGAGAAAAGAAAGTTCAAACTATGTAACCAAAATTGATAACCTTTCTTTTTTTAACTATCAGTAGTTTTTTTTAAATTTATTTATTTATTATTATTATTATTTTTTTTTAATATTTTTCACGTTCGATTTTTTTTTTTTTTAATTGACAACTTTTGTGTATGTCTTGTTTTAAGTCGTTATAAAAAATTTTAGTTCCTTGAAAAATAGTTTTTTAGTTTTGAAAAGTCCTATGGCACTTACAGCAATGAGATTTGGCACACACGAAGTCAGAATTATTTGCAATTTTTGGGTAACGGTAAATTTTAAAATTCAATCTAGAAGATTTAAAAGTGAATTTCATAGTTTTATTCTCCATCGGTTTATCAAACGCGGAGAACTTTTTCTACTCATGCGACCTTGCAGTCAGGGTTTGGAATCATTCCAAGTTTTTTCATTCGCAGAACACTGAGAAAGAAAAAAAATTTTGTTTCCGCTTTGATTTTGTGCAGTTGATTTCCCGGCTAGATGATAAATATTTAAACTAAATTCAAAGTTATTTTCTCTACTTCCTAGTCTGTTAAAGATAGAGTAAAAATTTCAACAGATTTGAAATCTGCGGTAAATTTCAGTTTAGATTGATACCTAAAAATAGGATTTTCTATAAATAAATAATTTCTTAATTGAATATATCTTGAACGGATTTGAAATCTGCTGAAAATTTTACACCAGCTTAATACTTTACATCACGGGCAATGTCGGGCTAGCCACGCAGTGGCTAGTATAGTATATTCTAATAAGTTACAACTGGCTGTTGCAATTTTTTATAATATGCAGTAATTGATCCAGTTCCCTCTTAGCTGGGTGTAGCCACTAGTGCTGAAATCACCATGAGTGCAGAAAAATTATAGCATGTGATTATTCTGTGGTGGAATCAGTGATTAAAAATATATAATATTTGATTAAAATCATGATTTTAATCGTTGATTTAAATCATGACACCCTGCAATATACTATTAAATAATTATTTTACCTATCATAAATCTATTCTTGAAGCCAAGATTGTTACACCTGAACATTCATGCTAATAAATCATGATTTTTTTGCACTCATAAACAGACAAAACAAGGCATCTTTTTACTCTTATTTGTTTCTTTTATAACTATTTACTTCTACTTTTTAATATTTGTATCAGACGAAATTAAATTTTACTCTACTGAATTAAATTTTACATTGAAAAAATATACTTCACCTTTTCTGTGTTTTATTGGAAAATAATTTTAAATAAATATTGTTGTGCACAGGCTTAATGTGTAAGGTACTATTTGTGTACTATGACCATGCATACTTCTCCCATGCCACTAAGTCTCTTCCTTTCTGTTGCCATGGAAACAGACTATATCCCATTTTCTACATGGAATACTTCTGAAGAAATGCATTCAAGTTAGTCAATTCAATGCACTTAATATCAGATTGGAATATATATTTGTTATGAGTTTTAAGTGTTTCTGAAATTATACTGTTAACTTTCTCTATCCATTATCTATATTTGCCAATCACAAAATAAAATTCATTAAAGCCAACCCTACCCAAAATGAAAGAGCCTGATGTCTATAGTGACTGCCACCACATAGGTTTGGTGTATTACAAAGGGTTCTCCGCATTTTCATTTCCATATTCCATTCTTAGTAATGTACTTTGTTTTCATTGCAGTGGGTGTATAACATTCTGGAACATAAAAGTGAAGCAGAGAGGATAGTGTTTGAAGACACAGACCCTGACTTGGGTTTTGTGTTGCTGCCCGATCTTAAGTGGGATGAGGGAGAGAAAGATTCCATCTACCTCATTGCCATTTGCCATGCAAAGAATCTCAAGTCCCTGAGGGACCTGAATGCTTCTCATCTGCCACTACTAGAGAATGTGAAAACGAAAAGCCTTGTGAGTATTTGTGTCCAAATCTGTGTATAGGCGTGCCTCTGGCAAATTGGCATCCAAGTTTTCGTTTTATACATGTCTACAGCGTTTGAAATCGTCAGTGGTCCGTTAAAAGTACGATCGGACCAGGAGATTAAAAATCTAGGTGGAGTACAGGACCAGTAGCTATAAGAAACCGAGTGCACATGTTTTCTTTTAAAATAAGTTTCCAACTCCCAAACCTTACTTTTGAGAGCGGTCAAAATTTATTCAAGCTATGATGTAAGGTATTAATAATGGGGTAAAATTTTCCGCAGATTTTAAATCCATTGAAGATATATTCAATTTTTAAATTATTTATTTTAAAAAAATCATATTTTTAGGTATCGATCTAAGTTGAAATTTTCTGTAGATTTCAAATCCGTTGAAAATTTTACTCTATCTTTAACGGTCTAGGAGATAGAAAAAAGAACTGTGACTGTTAAGCATTCCTCGAGCAAAATCAAAGCGGAAACGAAAAAAATAATTTCCTCCGCGTTCTGTTGGAGGAAAAGCTGACGTGGCAAGGTCATTTCTGGCTTTTCTTCTATCTCTGGTAGTAACGCGTTGAAATATCTGGGATACCACAGTATCAAACCCTGGGTACTGTCAAACAATCCAATCAGGTGCATGGTGAAATTTATTTCGACAATCGGTCTTTAGTGGATCAGTAGGGGTCTCAGTACAATAGACTATTAGTTGCAGTGGTGGCACTCTTCGGAGTCATCCCTTTACAAGTCATAGCACGTTGAAAAATCGATGGAAAATAAAACTATTAAATTCATTTAAAAATCTTCTAGATTGAATTTTAAAATTTCGCCACAACCCAAAAATTGCAAAAAATTCTAACTATCTGTGTGTTAAATCTCATTGCTGTAAGTGCCATCGATCATCAAGATTTTGCGGCCGCGAAACAGACAAACAAACATTTCCTTTTATAATAGTAGAGATAAGTATACTTTACTTAGTATACTAAACTTAGCTACTTTACTTTTTTTTTTAAGAATTTTTTCTTTCCCATAACATGCTTCAATATTGACTAGAATAATATGTTTGGAATTGTTAATAATGTGAATGGTAATGAAGGTTGCATTGTAGGGGAGGTGGTTCTTCAGAAAAGTTGTCTACTAAAATGGGGGTACAGAGGGAATTTCTGCCTTTTTACCATTATCCTTGAAATGGCGGCCTTTTTGCCTTCCCACCAATGCCACACATTGGACCAGAGTTTTATTCCTACGACTTATCAGTCGATTCATGTGGTTTTTGAATGATCTTATTCTTAAATTACGTGTCGGGCTGAAACATAAACAAAGTGCTTCCCCTACTGCTTCTTGGTTCTGGTTCTATCGTTCAGTGCCTAAAAACAAAAGTAGTGATAACGTGTTGGCAGGGAGGAGGTTCAGGTTTTTGTGCATAGCAGCACCCTCCTAACCATCTTTCATACCTTTGCGGAAATCAACTGACCTAGGGTCGCGACCCTTCAAATCAGAGCCACGCGACATGTTGAGTTTGGTAATTTCAACTGCTGTCTAAAAGCATGACACTTGATTATGAGTTTGATCTTCACATGTACTGATGTTTTGGCAAAATTTTCAAGTGAATTGTGTGACAGTCTATTTTATATCCATTGTTGTTATTCCACAAAGAACAAATAACAGGCATTTCTGTGTCATAGATTGAATTTTTGTGTATAGTGTTGACAATTCATGAGTGGAGGGAGAGAAAATTCCAGGGGAAAATAGTTTATTGAATCCAAGGGTGAACATAGTGTAATATATCTGAGTACACTTGATTCTGTGTTCCGTATAGGATTTTTGAAACAGTAGTGAACTAATTCAGAGGTGCTCATAAAAACAAATACAGTAATACCCAGGCTATCCAAGCCCCGATTATACAAGTTTCTGCTTTAACCAAGTTATTAAAAAAAAATGATTAACTTGATCTCACAGACACTCAGGATAACGAAATCCGTGACTGGATATACGCCGACAAACAACAAGAGATTACAGATTGAAAAAAACAATGCAGAAGCATTGCTGTAGAAAACGTCCAAGTAACGTAAGAAAAAACCAATTAAGGACTTTTTAAGCAAGAATTCTTTAATTATCGTAACAATATGAATTGCATGTGGTGTATCTGTATAACTTTGTATTTCTTAAAATATACATTTAAACCAACATTATTTATTTTATTTACAATTTTCGCTTTAAGGGGGCTTACGACCTTTAAACCACTTTTGATGGAGTAGGAATAAGGTCAGTTTCGAAGCTATGTCATTTTTTAAGTATTGCATAAAATGGAATCCTTTTTTTTACATTATGCTCCTGCATTTTTAAGGTATAAAATACATTGTACAAACAGGATTTAAATATTAGCAGTAGTTTTAGTGTCGGGCTCGTTAAGGTATAACTTCATTGTGAGTAAAGATTTGAGAAACAGTGCTGCGTACAAGATTGATTGCACATAAACAAATAGATGTATAGAAATAAATTTTAGTGTATGTTATTTTATATATATAACAGATTAAAATAAAAGCAAAAAATAAATTAATTCTTTTTTTTTTTTTTTATCAATTATGTTTCATGGAAGCAGTAAATATTCTGACACATCAACAACAATGTCTTCCCAAAAATTCCAAAATAATAAACTTTTTTTCAATATTGTGGTTTTAAAACAAGCATGTAGGTTTAACGAATATGTATACCAATTTTTGAACAAGTTGCTCAAATAGTACTTCAGATATCATGTGCTCAATCTGAGATTTTTCTAAAAAAAACAAAGCTGAGAAAAACAGCCGTAAAGATAAAATTTTGGTTACAGAAGCCCATGTTTTGCTCAGTGTACCTTTCGATTTTATTTCATATCTCTGGTATTTATTTGAATTTTGTCATGCGGTTAGTGTCAAAATGATCAGAAATTTATGTACTTTAATATATATATTTTTTTGAAAAATCGAATTTTGGGAAGGTTTAAAGGTCGTAAGCCCCCTTTTAACCGAGTTAGTCTTGGTGCACATTAACTTGGATAATTGGGACTCTACTGTAGTTAAAAGTAATCTTCTAGAGGAGTAAGGATTTAAATTGCTATTTTCAAACAAGGGGACCTAGTAAGGAAGTTTATTGGCAGGTAAGACTTAAAGAAACCAGACGAGCATCTTTAGATCTTGTGGTGAAATGGAACCGAATTGGAAGAAGAAACAAACATCTTGAGTGAGCAGATTCAAAAGGTGAAGGTGGTGACAAGGTTTACTGGGGACATATAAGGCTCCAGGTTTGGGAGGGTGAAAGATAAGAAACGGAAGAGTTATTCTGGAACATTAAGGGACTTACCTGAAGTGAATAGGATATTTAAAGGAGTTAATTTATTATAATGTCATATATAGATTATTCTTTTGAAATAAAATTTAAACTATTATTTTGATCTTGCAGGATGCCATATCGAAGAAATACAAGATCACCACAGAAAAATTAAGAATATTCATCCATTACCAACCATCCTACTATCACTTACATATACATTTCACCAGTATCCAGAAATCCATGCCTGGCATTCAGTTTGAAAAAGCCCACCTGTTAGACACTGTGATCAACAATATAGGACTTCTTCCATCCTACTACCAAGAAATGACTCTGACTTACACTTTGAAAGAAGCGGATCCTCTCTTCGGAAAACTGAAAGAAGCTGCTGTCATCACCTTGTGATTTTCCTTTTCGACTCATTCTCATTTGGTATTTGCTCATGGACAGAAAGGTGCTCATTTGTCGAAGGTTTTCAAATGTGATTGAAAGAGCAAATAAGTTCTTTTGCGAATGCATACTTGCCAATTACTGTGGAATATCCATTGTGCCTACAGTTGTCGTGAACTACAAATTATGCACTGTTTGGCTAAAAATACACCAGAACTAATTCTTTAAATTATAATTTTGAACATTTATATTGTTTTAATCTTATTTGATCATTCGAATAGAAAGATCCATCAGTTGCAAAAGACCAATGCCCACTTAATTTTTTCTTTCACCAATAATATCACAGTTGAAGATGAATCTACTGGAAAAAGTTAGTTTTGCTTGGTTTCGAAAATAAATACATTGTTTATTTTCTTTCAATGAGTAATTTGGTAAGCTTTGTTTTTGTCAAGGTCTCGCCGATCATTTTAGGTGTGAGGTTTTCGTGACCTTTTCGATATCATTGCAGAGAGTTGAATGAATGTTTGCGTCTAGATGCAACTTTTTCTCGAAAACTTGCTTCTTTAAATTTTCCTGGTTTATGTACAAAAAAGGTGTATATTTGTGTGTCAAAGTATACAAGATGCACATGAAATCTTTTCCCAAGTAAGAAAATTCATTACATGAAAACTTAGCTAGTTAGAAACAAAACTGTTTTAGCAAACCAAACTGGAAAATTTTGTGCTTGATCATCAGTTACATGGGCTCCTTTTGAAGCACGGTAACATCTAATCGCGATACTAAACCTCTCCATGTTCTGCGCAACCTCTTCGACAGTGGTGCCTCAAGCATAAGTTAATCTTTCCTTCAAAGTGAATATTAAGAACTGGTGTCGCATTAGCTTTATACTCAATGTTACCACCAATAAATCAAGAGGAGTGATGTCCACTGATCTTGCTGGTCCTGATATTGGACCATCCCTGTCTTTCCATGGACTTGAAAATGTTAAGTTACGAAATACAGAAAATTTATACAAATTGCAAAAGAGTGAAAACTTCAAAAATTGCCCTAATCAATGCAGTAAATTGCATTGTTTTTCTAAAGGCGTCCCTAGGCTGTATATTATCGTCGATGTGATCGAAAGTGTTTCAATATAGCTTCAATCAACCCATCAAACTTATTCGATTGGTGTTTTTCAAAGAGCTGTGATGTGTTTCTTTTTTTAGTTTCAAAATGGTTTCAGATTTGGGCGTTCTTACCTTGACTTTGGCTGTCTGCATTGTTTTAACACCACAACTCGGGAGAATCGTGATACAAAGTAATGAAAAGCATCAGACCCTCTCCCGACAGAATCGCTTTTCATGGGGTTCTGTGCATCCGTTGTGTTTTCTATCTTGCATGAAACTATCTGAATGATTGACACCTGCGTATTTTACATGATGAATCACAGCCGTCAACGTCCTTCAATCAAAATTTCTATCAATGGACAATTGCCTCGTACATGATCAATTGGTTGCTTCAATGAGCATCATTGACAATGTTGTTGACCGTCTAGGGATCCTTTGACTCTTACAGCCTTAGGGGCTTTAGTTGTGTACGGACTTGAGGAACCAGCAGGTTGTTTTCTTCTCCCGTTGGATTTACTGTCTTTATAGTAAATATAGGTGCTCTTGGTATACGCAAGCCAACTTTTTGCTCTCCTCCCTCACTACTTTGTTCCCGCTTTCTTTCCCCTTTCACAATATTTTTTACATGAAGTTGTCTTTATTTGGTGTAGCCAAATATGGCCCTTGAGCAATTAAACCCCAAAACAACCAACTCTTACATTTATTTAATGATTTTTCTTTACCAGAGAAGGGCTTTGTACCCACTGTGTAGTTCAACTGTACTTGATGCTCCTTGTTGCAATGCAGAAATACAAACATGAAAGAGATACAGGAAAATGTGCTTTGCAACTACAGCCCAATTCTTAAGGAGAGCTATTTAATTGCTACAGTCCAAAATTCGGAATCATTCGGATCTCGGCCATTCCGGATTATTTGCATTTTCTGTCAAAAAAAACTTTATCTACCCATCCCCCACGTGAATTTTGCATTCGCAATAGTAAAATAGTGGATAGATAAATAGGAATAATGTTTAAAAGGAAGGAAAAACCTATTTAATACAATGCAAAAAAATTTGACTTGCAAATCTTTTAATTTTTCTGTATTTACTCTGAACACAGGGCTCCTAACACGTCACCTTTTTATTTTTTGACATTTTGTCACCTTTTCAGGGGTTTTAAGTTCTTAAATTATATTTGAAGAAAACTTTTTGGTGTGCAATTAAAAAAATTCATTTCCTCAAAAAAAAACAGGGTTCGCATGAATTCAATTTCAGGGCTCCTAACACGTCACCTTTTGTCACTTTTTATTTTTTGTCACCTTTTCAGGGGTTTTAAGTTCTTAAATCTTATTTAAAGAAGAAACATTTTTGGTGCACAGTTAAAAAAATTCATTTCCTCTAAAAAAAAACAGGGTTCGTACGAATTCAATTTCGAAATGCGCAGTAGCGAGAGTGTTCGACAAGTATTAGAATTTGCAAGAGCAATGCTATGGGATGTCCCAACAGACATACTACTGGATGAGTGGAAATTACTCAAGAGAATTTGAGGAAGAAGGATTTAGAATGACGCATATTGATGTTTACTGGAACCATTTCTTCAGACTGCGAGACATTAGCAGAGTTGCCAAGTGCTCCGAAACTTCCAGAGTTTCTACGCTAAAGAATCGAAAATCCGCAACTCCGCGTAATCATTGGTTCACTCCGGAAATCGCTTTGATGCAGGGAAAAGAAATAATTTGTATAATCCTGTAATTAATAATTCGTATAATTAATAATTTGTATAAATAATAATTGTATAATTAATAATTTGTATAATCCCGAGTTGACTTTCCGGTCTGTGACGTCACAGCGAGGGCTTCGCCCCCTCTTCGGTTATGCTTGACCACCCTCGGGGATTGCTACGTAGTCCCGTTTGGTTTGCTTCGCAAACCAATACTCCTTTCGCAAGTGATTTAACACTTTTTTTTTTATTTTACACTTATTGCACCCTAAACTAATAGCCGCATCAGTAAAAAACCTTCTACATCTTTTTTCCTGTACAATTTTAAGTAAACCGTGTTAATCTCCTAACTTTACAATCTGTACTTTGTCCGTAAACCGTCTGAGAGCAGAGTGAAAAAAGCGAGTCTGAGAGCAGAGTGGCAAACCCGATAGTCAAAAATACAACCCACACTTGACTGCAAAACCTTCTCCGCGAACTAAAAAATATGAAATTTGTGACTAACTTTTGATTGCATCGAATTTATTTATGAACCAATTTTAGAAATAATTGTACCGTAAGAAAGAGTACATTCTGAGGTATACTGCGATATTTTCAAAATTAAAAACTAATAGTAATAAGATATAGATATAACAGTTAAAAAAAATAACGAAAATGTCCCGATTTTTCTCGAATTAAAAAAAATATATTATCAAGAACCAAACTGGAATTTTTAAAAATACTCAACGAGCTGCAAAAATTTATGTTGAGATGTACTTTTTAAAAAAAACTCACGGCTTAAGACTGAAAATTTTTATGTGTTTTGCTCACTCGCGGAAGAAATTTCGCTTCTTCAATTTTGATACTTAATAAACCCTAAACTAATAGACGCATCGGGAAAAAAATCTTAATAATCGTCCAGGGAATACTATGAAGAACAAACCATGTTAGTTTTGTTTTTTTCTTATCCGAACTTTCTAGGGAAACCGTCTAAGATTCGAGCTAAACAGCACAGTTTTCAATCCTGCGGCAGTGGAAACTTTTTTTTTAATAAAGAGAGATATTAAACGTAAGGCACAAGAAAATTTAGAGAAGGACTGGGAAGAAAAATATAAACTGGAAGCAGAGAACAAAATTTAAAGCAGCTGGCAAAGAAAAGAATGGTGATAGAAGAACAATAATTTAAAATTGTGTGTAAGGAAGAGGATGAGCCGTTGGATAGTGCTTCAAAATTATTAAAGGAAGCAGCACTTGTTCAGGCAATGATTGAAGGAACGGCTAAAGTCTCAGATGATGCTGGTCAGCAAAGACAGACTTTAAAAAAATGCACATTCTTCTATTGAGAAGAAAAAGACAAAATTAATTTTAGTCTTTTTCAACAAAAAAAAATTAAGACATAATTTTTCAAAGAAAATAAAGAAATTCTTCAAGCTGTGTCAAAAATAAACAAATTAAAAAAATCATAATTCCGATTTTAAAAAAAATTATGTTAATATTTTAAAATGATGTAATTTTTAAATGAAGAAAATAAAAATATCCGTTCAAAGAAAGAAAAAGAAAAGATAGGGGTAGCTTGGGAGGATCTTTTTATTTTTTATCTTTACACTAGAATATGTTTAGCATTATTGTTATTTGTTACTTTTTTTTTTGCTCGATTAGTCACTTTTTGTCACCTTTTTCTACTTGATTAGTCACTTTTTGTCACCTTTTTCTACTCGATTAGTCACTTTTTGGTTTAATTTGTCACCTTTTTGGACCTTGAAACCTGTTAGGAGCCCTGTGAACATGTCCGTTGTTTCATCAATTAGGTCCAGGTTTAACTCCTCGTTCTTTAAAATTTGTAAAAAAGTGTGAGAACAAAAACGCTGGTTTGCAAAACTTTGGATTTTGGACGATTCCAGGTATTGGACGTCCGGATTTGGGACTTCGTACTGTAAAACATTTTTTGTGTGCGTTACCACTTGTTGAACCTACTATGCATACTCATTTCTTTTTAGTGTGTTATATTACCATTTGCCACTATGCGTTGCTTTTGTTCTATTTTAAAACCATTAATAACTTTAAACATCGCCTATTGTGCCATAGGTGATGTTGTAAGTTATTTATGGTTTTGAAATGGCACTGAACTTATTAGTGCATAAGCTGAATGACTGATGTGGCAGTACTAATATGGAAAAAGCTTCATTTATTTTTAATGGTCTTTTATGAAAGTTTGAGTCTTAATCTAGTATTCTCCATCACGAATTGGTCTTATTTGATTCAGAAACAGATTTACTTGTTATAATTTTTTGTAGTTATGACAATCTCGGTCATCATCTACTCTGTGGGGAAAAATTGAAGTTGCAATTAGAACTGTTAGCACAAATTGTCTGAGCTTCATATATTTGAAGAATGCAGACTATTCCATAATGACGCTCCCCTTTGTTTGGGATCCAAATATTATATCCATTACTTACAAATGTTTATTTTATACTGTTACTTGGTTGTGATTTATATGTTTGATTGTAAATATTCTCTTTGATAAATACACTGTGGGGTACACACATGTATATAGTTGTGTCGGGATCCACTTTTTAATAAAAGTTATAAAAAATGCTCAAGCTTTTTGTATTGCTTTTACATTTTGAATGTGTGAGCAAAATTAGTTAATTAAGTACTCATAGAGCTTAAAAATGACTGGGATTAGGAACCATTATATTCTAGGCTATCGAACTAACCATTCTGCTTGTTGATGTCTTGGAAATTGGAATTGCAAAGTTTAAAATCTCCTGCACAGAAATTAGCCTGTTTTATTCTAGGAATATATACACTTAAAATTAACATAAAAGTGATATGGAAATTCAAATTTTAATTTTGAAAGTCACATTCTTAAATTAAAAAATTTGTCAGTTATTGACAGAATCAAAATATTTATAAGTTACACTCCTTACTTAAAAATCTTGTGTATAATTTATTTATTTATATGAAACAAAATTCTACATTTTATTACGTATTCAATGAAATATTTAAGGAAAGTGGGTCAAAATATACATATACCTCCAAGATATTACCCATATCTGATATTTTACAGGAAATAAATTATTAAAATCTAACTTCTAAATAATATATCTGTAATCGGTAAGATGCCCGTAACGCATAAATACAAACAGAAACAAATTTTAGATTCTTGAAAAATGCATATTTATAAAAAAAAATGGTGCAAATGTGTCAAAATTCGAATTTCTGAATATATTTTGGAATAGAACAATTCGACAAAAATCTTGAGCACAATATTGATAAAGATAATTATGATTTATTTACCAAAGAACAATTATAATACAAAAGTATTGAGGTTGTTTTTTTTCTGTCACTAAGTTCAGCACAAAAAAAAAAGTATAATTTTTTTTTTTTTACAAATCTTTATAAAATAATAATTTTTTTTTTTTTTTAAGGAGCAGCTAGCTACTCAGATATGATGGAATTGGGGGAATTACAGAATTTTTCAGTCACCAAGAAGAGTTTTGTGAGGTCTTGTTTTCTAAGTCCCTTTCAATTAAGCTGAGACCTGTCATCTGCCCGAGCCACGCAGATGGTCTTTGAATGCAGGTGATTTTTAACTGTTTCCCTGAAAAATCTGGACACAAAGAGACGTGGGATTCAAATCTCTGTTGTAATAAAGCGTGTATATATATATGTAGGGTGCTGGGGTTTTATTAAGTGAATACTTCTAGTTGAATTCGATTTATTATAGATAATATGTACAGAGAGTTTAAAAATGGCGCATCGCGATCACGTCCGTCAACATAACATCAATCGTCTCGTCAGGGCCGGCTCCAGGGTAGGGCGATCCGGGCGGCCGCCCGGAGCGCAATGATCTAGGGGCGCCAAAATCATGGAAAATGAAAATGAACTTATAAAAAAAATTAAGTTACAGGCTTTTATAAAATGCACTAAAACTAAAAAGTAAAGAATATTTTTTTGTCATTCTGATATATCAATAAATTATTTTTCATAATATTGCATTGTCATCGGACCCTTGTAAGTATACCAAATTTCATTGAAATCGGTTCACGGGAATTTTCTCAAAAACGCGTTGCAAGATTTGACTGATAGTTGACAAGATTAAGAGGCGGCAGGCGGAATTTATCATTTTTATTTCTAAGCACATAATTCAAATAATATAATATATTTAAACATTAAGGCAAAACCTACTTGTGTGAATTCAATTCAACATTACAAAACCACTCAGCCAACGCCTTTCAAGAATTGACAAGTTTTTCGGCCCGTGGCAACACGACTGTACAGGAAACAACAATTTTGAAACCAAGCGAAACAAGATCTAACAGCCCCTTTTTACTGCATATAAAAAGGAAGTAGACTTAAAACAATGCATTATTTGTCACTAGACTTCGGTTGGTGCGAAATAAAATAGTTTTTTTTTTAATTGTTAGTGCAAAAAAGCTTTAAAAAAGTGCTTGTGCAAATTGTCCAGTGCGTTTGGCTTCTGTGAAGGTAAGTGTTTTAATTTTTGTTTTCATTTTTAAAAACTAATAAAATCCATCAGACATAAGCCAAAAAAAAAGGGGGGGGGTAGATTTCAAAAATTAGAGTTTAGATCAAAACATGGCTTGTGTGGTATCGAATGAAAGGTAATTGAGTCTGAAGTTGAATAAAATACGTTTTTTTTTTAAGCCAGTGGCGTACAAGTGGGGGATTTCAGAAATTATAATTTAAATTAAATCATGGCTTTTTTTTTTTATCAGTATTATCTTTTATTTTAATTATTTTGTTCCAGAAACCAAATGTCCGATGCTATGCTCACCAAAATATTACAAGAAAAGGCTTAGAAATGGAGAAGAGGTTTTAAGAGAATGGATAGTATATTCCGTATTTCAAAACGCTTTGTACTGTTTTCCATGTCGACCTTTTGCTGCACCATCTAGCTTGAGCGCTCTTGGCAATCGGGGATTTAAAGACTGGAAGCATTTAGGGGACTCTTTAGCACATCATGAAAATGCTAAAACTCATATAGATTGTTTGAAATCATGGCTTGAATTGAAGCAAAGATTGAAAATAGGTGAAACAATAGATGCAGTTTCTCAGAGACTCATTGATTCTGAGATAAATCACTGGTCTGAAGTTCTTTTACGCATTATATCAGTCGTTAAAATGCTAGGTGAGAGCTCTCTAGCTTTTCGAGGAACAAGCGATAAACTGTATGAACACAATAATGGAAACTTTTTGAAGTTAATTCAGTTATTGGCTGAGTTTGATCCAAAAATGGAGGAACACGTTCGCAGAGTCCTCAATAAAGAAGAAATCAAAGCTACATATCTAGGGAAAACTATACAAAATGAAATAATTGAATTATTGCATGACAACATAAAGCTCCACATCATTGAGCAAGTTCAAAAGGCCAAGTATTATTCCGTGATTCTTGACTGTACTCCCGATGCAAGTAAAGTAGAACAGATGACATTTGTGGTAAGATTTGTCTCCATACAGGAATCAGAGTCTGAAGTTCAAATTAATATCAACGAACATTTTTTGGGTTTTCTACCCATTGAGAGATCAACAGCTAAGGAATTGTCGGAGGTTTTACTAGAAGAGCTAGAGAAAAATAGGCTTACAGTAGAAAACATGCGCAGTCAAGGGTATGACAATGGTTCCAATATGAGAGGAGAAAAATCGGGAGTACAAACAAGAATCAGAAATATAAACCCCAGAGCATTTTATGTTCCATGCAGCAGCCATTCGCTAAATTTGGTTGTAAGCGATATGGCAAAATCCTCGTTTGAGGCAGCCAACTTCTTCAATATTGTTCAAAAGTTATATACATTTTTTTCTTCCTCTTCTTTTCGTTGGGCAATATTACTGAAATATATTGATACTTACACCCTAAAACCATTGAGTAATACGCGATGGGAAAGTCGAGTCGACTCATTAAAAGCTCTGCGGTTTCAAATTGGTCCAATTCACGATGCTTTGCACAGCATATATGAAGATTCAGAAATCGATAATATGATCAGAGACGAGGCTAGCGGATTATTAAATAATTTGAAGCAGTTCAAATTTATATGCTCTGTTGTGATCTGGTACAAAATTTTGAGTCATATTAACCCCATCAGCAAACTTTTGCAAACTGTAAATTTTAATATGTCACAAGCTATTGATATGCTTAGCAACTGCAAACTCTTCTTTGAAAACCTGAGATCAGATGAAGCTTTTGAAAGCATCATTTTAGAAGCAACCGAGCTTGCTTCAGAGATTGACGTGGAAGCTAATTTCGAAACCACCACACCACGTCATCGTGTCAGAAGCAAAACAAGAACGTTTTTGTCTGAAGGCCCGGATGAACCCGTTCAAGACCTCAAACAAAAATATAAAATAGATTTTTTTTTCACACTATAGATCAAGCAATAAATGCCTTGGAAATCAGATATAATTTGCCAAATACTCACAGTAATTATTTCAGCTTTTTGTATAATATTTTTGGTCTAAAAGACATGCCCAGAAATGAACTACTGGCTCATTGCAAAGATTTGGAAGTAGTTTTAACTGATGGAAATTCAAGCGATCTTAACGCCCTGGAACTAGCCGATGAAATAAGCATTGTTTCGTCATTATTAACAAAAAAGGAAACCCCTGTCGAAGTTCTCAAGTTTATCGCTACACTTAAATTCGCACCAAACCTCAGCATAGCATTAAGAATCCTACTTACATTGCCAGTCACTGTGGCTTCAGGGGAAAAAAAGCTTTTAAAAACTAAAAATAATAAAAATTATCTCAGAACGATGCAGACGCAAAATCGTCTCAATGGATTGGCAATGATAGCTATAGAACACCAAATTAGTGACAAATTAGACTTGAAATCACTGGTTCGTTAGTTTGCCGAAAGAAAAGTTAGAAAAAGGGCATTTTAATTACTTTGGTTAGTTAGAATTTATTTATAATATGGGATATTAGTTCAGTTAGCATTACTACATTTTAATTTTTGTTATTTTGCATTAAGTGCTAAATTGCTTATCTTGTTATCTGATGATTGAGTTTTTAATAAAACGTTTTTTTTTTTTTTTTTTCCTCATTTTTTTTCAATGTTTTCTTGATTTTCTGATATAGTCGCATGAGATTTATTTTTAAAAAACGGGGAGGGGGGGGGCGCAAAATTAAGGTTTTGCCCGGAGCGCCAAAATGTCTAGGGCCGGCCCTGGTCTCGTCTACCGTGATCCGATGCGCCCGCGATTTTCAGGTAAAAGTTGTAGTGCTTATCTTAGGATAGCCGTGGGGCTTAACCCTACATTCGGCCATCCAACCTGGTCATCTGCCCTCAGATGACAGCACTCACATAAACAAAAATTTTGAGAAATACAAATGTAAATACAATGAAAAGAAGCAATTAGATGAAATGAATAAGACCCAATTATAAAGAAATCAAATATGCACAGTAAACAAAAACTATATCAATAATCCTGGTTCAAATTGTCCTTAGAAAAATAAGTTTAGGAAAGTTTATCAGTCCAGGGTTTCATATATTCAATGCAGGTGGTGGTTTTTATTGGTCCATCACAGAAACCACATTTTTCAACATCATATGTGTCATTGTTTTTAAGCTTAATTACCTTATAGGGTCCTAGGAATTTGCACTTAAGTTTCAGTCCAGGTCCAAATTGAGTGCGTTTGATTGCAACTAAATCATTAAGTTTGAATTTACGCGGTGGTCTACGTCGAAGATTGTAGGTCTTTCGGTTTTCTTCCTGTACTTTCAGTATTTGTCGCTTAGCTGCTCGTCTGAGGTCTTCACGGGATTGCAGAAAATTGGACTGAATTTCAGTATTCAGTAGGTCTGTAATCTGCACGTCATTCCTGGACTTCATTTTTGTACCAAATAGTAGTTCGAAAGGACTTGTATAATTGCTTCTTTGAAATGTGGAGTTTATTGCTTGTTGGACATCAACCACATGGGTGTACCACTTTGTTGGGTCGTCGATGGATAATTTGGACAAAACAGCAATAATGATGGAATTCAAGCGTTCAACTTGTCCATTGGCTCTGGGAAAACCGGTAGTTATTGTTGGAATATTAATCTGTATGTGCCCCTACATTTCTGTAACCTGGCAACAGGTGCTTTTTGTGTCATGCAACTGGCAACGAGAAATTGATGTTTACCTTCTTCTTATGCAACTCTGCCGAAGCGTGTGTGGATTGAGAATGCCGGCGCTGCACTTGTAACTTCCAAACCTTTTTTCATCTTCCATTTATGTTTAAATAAACTTCTAATACGTTATCAGCACGAAGCTCTGAAGCCCCTTGAAGAAGTATAAGGGTATATTTCGAGGAAGAAAAAGGAAATGGAAGAATTGAAAATCCCGAAGTTAAACGGCGAGAACTACTCAGCGTGGGCCATCCGTACTCGAGCGGCGCTTGTGCAGAAGTCCTGTTGGGAGGCCATTGACCCCGGCTACGGCTGCGAACTAACAGCGGAGGAGAAGAAGACAAATGAGAAAGCCTTAACCTTTCTCGTCGTGGACGATCAACACCTCGAAGATGTGGCAGACTGCGCGAGCGCCCGAGACGCCTGGGACATTCTTCGTAAAATAAATACGTCGTTTGGATTGCTGCATACCCTGCAACTGCTGAGGGAACTGTTTAATGTGACGTTTAATGATGAGACAATAAGCTCCTACCTCAGTCGCATCACTCAACTACACCGAAAGGTTGCCGGCTGCGGGTACGGCTTCTCTGATAGGGAACTGGCTCTCATCATGCTGATGGGTCTTCCCAAGGAGTATGAAGGGCTTATATTAAACCTTGAAAGAGATGAAAACAACCTGAACTCTCAGATCGTGAAGTCCAGACTGGTCGTGGAGGAGAAGAAAATTGCGAGATTCCAGCCAGGCGGGAGCCGAGAAAACCCCGGGGAGAAAGCTCTGCGAACCCAAGCCAGAGAGGACAGACACCATGAGTTCAAACCAAACACTAAACATGATAGGAAAACAAGATGCTTTGCTTGTGGCGAGTGGGACCACATCTCCAGAAACTGCCCAGCTGTCCCCAAGACGCATGCTAAAAAGGTGTCCAAGGCAGGATATCATGCACTGTTCACCGGTACCTGTAAAAGTAGGAGTACCTGGACAGTGGTGCTTCCGAGCACATGTGTTGTGAGAAGTCCAAATTTTTGAATCTGACCCCACAAAACTCCATGGTGGAAGTAGCAAATTGTGAGAAGATTGAAGTTATAGGAATAGGGGACATTACCCTTTCTGTTAACACAGATTGTGGGATGAAGAACCTCTACCTTTCAAATGTGCTGTATGTCCCTGATTTGGATGGTAACCTTCTGTCTGTGGGGAGAATGGGAAAGAGAATATGCTTCTCATCTGGAAAGGCGGTCGTCATGGATGGAGATGAAGTCGTCCTAACTGGTTCCAGATCTGGAAGACTACATGATAGAAGAAATGGAAAATCCCCCTAAAGCTCTCCTAACGAAGCAGGAAAATCTTTTGCACAGGCGGCTGGGCCATTTCAATACCAATGCCATACAGAGTTTGACAGGAAACTCAAAGACAGTTGTGAAGGTGATCTCCAAAGAAGAAAGTCTCTGCACAACCTGTGTGCTTGGAAAAATGAAGAAGACTCTTTTCCCGAAGAACAAGTCAGAAAGAGCTTCAAATGTCCTGGAGCTAATCCATAGTGATGTGGTAGGACCTATCCACCCCATATCCAAAGGTGGCTCTAGGTACCTCGTCACCTTCATAGACGACCACTCAAGATTTATGACGGTTATGCCAATGAAGTCCAAGGATGAAGTCCTTGAAAAATTCAGAGTTCAAGGAGAGAGCAGAAAATTTCCATGGAAACAAAATAGCTGCATTAAGAAGCGACAATGGTGGCGAATATAAAAGTAAGAAGTTTGAGGAATTTTTGTCCAGAATGGGATTAAGAGGGAAATGACTGTGCCAAGAACACCTCAGCAAAATGGTGTTGCCGAGAAGGCTAACCACACCCTCTTCGACATCACCAGATGCCTCCTCCTTGAATCTGGTATCCCAAATTGCATGTGGGCAGACGCAGCAAATACTACATGTTACCTCAAGAACAAATGCCCCTCTAAGGCAGTCGAAGGGCAGATACCTGAAGAGCTGTGGACTAATAGGGCAGTAAAAACCAGTCACTTAAGGGTATTTGGCTGTAGAGTTTTTGCCCACACTGACAAAACCTTACTGCAGGGGAAACTTGATAAGAGAGCTGAGGAGTGTGTTTTTGTGGGATATGTGGATGGAACCAAGCTGCAGACAAGTTTTTTGTCAGCAGAAATGTGAGGTTTGAAGAAAATGTATTTCCATCCAAGGGTCTGTCCACATGTTCTAGCAGTCCACAGCCCTCTAGGAGTGAACAGGAGGAATTGATCTTCCCCATCAGAGACGAAGAAGAAACAAATATTGAGACGACCAATATCAAAGCAACAACTGCCAGTGACCCCACCGACGACCAAGATACCCAGTTGAGAAGAAGTAGCAGACCCAGAAAGCCCAAGTCTTACTATGGTGACCCCTTGCTCTACAAGGTTGTCAGTGACCCCAACCCGCCTATACCAGACCCAGTTACTGTGACTGAAGCAAGAGAGTCCCCTAATGCTGAAATGTGGGAACAGGCCATGGAAGAAGAACTCAGAAGCCTGGAGGACAACAAAACTTGGGAGCTTGTGCCTAGGCCACCCAATGTCAAACCTATTGGCTGCAAGTGGGTTTATAAAAGGAAACAAAACCTGGAGGGTGAAACAACCAAGTTCAAGGCTCGGTTGGTAGCTAAGGGCTACCTGCAAGTTCCAGGCAGAGACTACAAAGAGACATTTTCACCTGTTGTGAAGATAAAGTCACTGAGGATTCTTGTAGCTCTTGCAGTCGAACTGGACTTCCATATCCATCAGATGGACATAACCTCCGCTTATCTAAATGGTACCTTGAAGGAGGATATATATATGCTGCAGCCCGAGGGTCTCCAGAAAAGGGGCCAAGAAAACCTCGTCTGTCACCTGAAGAAGAGTTTGTATGGGTTGAAGCAGTCTGGCCGAGAATGGAACAAGTGTTTTGATTCTTTTTTGAAGGACTATGGACTGCTGCGTTCCAAATATGACCCATGCGTCTACTATCACCAGGGGAGAAAGCTTTTCCTTGGGTTATATGTTGACGACATGCTGATTGTCGGTGAACAGCAGTCTATTAATGCCTTCAAGCGTGAATTAATGGAAAGGTTCAAGGCCAAGGACCTAGGAGAAGCAAGTGAGATCCTTTCAATGAAGATAACCAGACTAGCAGACGGTTCGGTCTCACTTGACCAAACGGGTTACATCGAAGAGGTGCTAGAGCTGTACAACTCAACCGGAGTGAAGGGAGCCTCAACACCATTGGACCCAAGCATAAGACATCAGAAGGTCAGCGATGCTGAGTGGGAAACTCTCAAGGACTGCAGTACCATGCCATTTCGACAGGCTATAGGTAGCCTACTGTACCTCTCTGGTGGTACCCGGCCCGACATTGCCTTTGGTACCACTTATATGAGCCAGTTTAATGAAAGGCCTTCAGACATACACTGGAGAAGTGTAAAACATATGCTACGGTACCTGAAGGAAACTAAGTGTTTGTCCCTCACCTACAAGAAGACTCTTCAGCCACTCAAGGTTTATGCTGATGCAGACTGGGCTTCAGATCCCATCGACAGGAGATCTTTCAGTGGATACGTAGCCATCCTGGCTGGAGCTGCAATTAGCTGGTCATGTAAAAAGCAGACATCTATTGCATTGTCATCAGCCGAAACAGAATACATGGCCATCTCTCATGCAGCAAAGGAGGCACTCTGGGCTTCTGGTATCTGGAAGGAGCTGTCTGCTGGGGAGTTCGAAGACGTGCCCGTTAACATGCTCGTAGATAACCAAGCAGCCATGTTCCTGGCCAAAAATCAATCAACCTCCGAAAGGAGCAAACATATCGACATAAGGTACCATTTTATCAGAGACTGTATCGAAAACAATCGCATATGTCTGAATCATGTTGCTTCGGAGGAAAATGTAGCCGATATACTGACAAAGAATGCCAAGAAACCAGCAGTAACCCGACTGAGGAGCCAGCTAGGGCTCAAATGACCAGAAATCATTCTCCATTGACTGTTGTAGAGTCGTTATGTGCGCTGGATTCTTTTTTGAACTTTCAAGGACTTTTATGAATCAGTGATCTTAGTCAGCATTACTGCGTGAACTGTTTTTGATTGGAAATTTTTGTGAATTATCTGTTAATTGTATCAGAGTAATATTTAAGTTAGTGAATTTGATATGTGCTATTCCCTTAACTTTTAACTAACATGAAGTATTAACTTTTAACTAATATGAAGTATGAAGAAGCCTTTGAAGTGGGGAGTGTATCATTTATATTGAGAAAATTTACTTGGGGGTACTATATGCTAAGCTTTAAGCTACAATTTCGTACTTGTTAAAATTAACTGAAGTGTGTATTTGTGTGTATATATATATGCTAGAAGTGAAATTTTTTAAAGTGTTTTTTTTTTAGTGGTTATTCAGAAGTGTATGTATATGTTCCAGAAGAGAAATTCTTAAAGATGTTTTCTTCTCTAAGGAGTTTTTCATAAGTGTATGGGCAAGGGGGTGTGTTGGAATATTAATCTGTATGTGCCCCTACATTTCTGTAACCTGGCAACAGGTGCTTTTTGTGTCATGCAACTGGCAACGAGAAATTGATGTTTACCTTCTTCTTATGCAACTCATAGAGGAGATATAATAGTAGAGTGAGCTATGGCAACCTTTTTATGTCCGCATGATCATATGACCAAAATCAGCAGTCACGTGACTCCTTCTCTCTTCGCGCATATTGTTTGCGCATTCCTTCTTCCTTAGCAAGTAGCAAATGCATTGAATACTCAAGTTAAAATGGATCTACAGTTATGCATATATGAATGTAACTCCAAATTATTAAAGGTGGAAACATTACAATTCACAGGTGAGCGAAAAACATTTATTTCACATTTGTATTTTTCAATACTTTCTACAGGTTGACCTAAAACTTCCCGTGCTTCAACTTTAAAAATAAAAAAAAAATTATTGCCCGTGTTTTTTTTTAATCATTGAATTTTATCGTCTGCTTATATTTTTATCGGCGCTTTAATTTTTATCATTTGATTTTCTTCGCACTCAAGTTGTGCGATGATAAAGTTCCACGTCATTTTGTTTTTAATTGCAAAATGAATTTATCACGCATTCAGAGAATTTCGCTGTTTGAGGCTTATTCATCAACGCCATCTTAAATTTGGCGATTTTGTTTGAAAAGTCGCCAAGAGGGATCGTACAGTCAACGATAACGAAATGTAAGTTCATATTTTTTTCCTACGTTATGTTAAAAGTGCTTTTCACCATTAGCATAAAAATAATTGTTTTAAAGTCTTTTGATTTTGTATAATAAATTCACGAATCGTCAGCACAGGAACTTTTAGGACACCCTGTAGTATGATAAAAATGGATATTCTAACTTAGAAATTAATAAATACAACCTGCGGACATTTCCCGTTCTATGAAAAGATTTCATACATTTGCAATCAGTATGTATCTAAAATAATGTTTGAAACACACAAAATAAGGTGGAGTGGTCGTTCACGGTAAGAAGGCGATTTGTCGCCAAATATGGTAACCTTCACCTTTTGTGTATTTTCTTCACATCTGCCGTTTTTGTTACGGAATTCGGCCGCCATCTTGATTTGGCGACAAAAATTAGTTGGCGACAAACGACTTACCGTGAACGACCACTCCACCCAAAATAACGGGGTGGAGTGTGTTTCTAATTGTAAATTGAAATTTATACTGTCTTAAAATATTAAAAATAGTTAACCGAAATGTAAAAACTTGTGCGAAATCGTTCTCTTTCTTGGCGATTATGTTTTGGCAACTAAGAGTATTCTTTCGTGTCTCACGATAAAAATGTTATGACTTTGGTAACATCAATTTAAGTACATAACATAAATTATTTTTCTTGCTGAGAAAAATTGTTTTGTATCCACCCATCTGTGCAAACTGTAATTACATAAGAATAATATTTAAAATAAAATATAACGTTTGAAACTTCTAATTATATATTAAATAAATTCAATTTGTTAGAAATAGGATTAAAGCATTTTCTAAGCCGTATTATAATTGTGAATTTGTATTTATGATTGTTTTAGAACTATAAGTAAAACAATTTATATTTACTTGTAATAAGAACTTGTAAAGATGTGCACCTGCTGAAAACTCATTTATTCAGTTCTTATGTATTTAAAATTTTTATTTTGTTCCATTTATTAGTTTTCCCAAGGTAACGAAAGAAGAAAATCGTTTAAATTAATTAATCGAAGAATTTTGTTTCTGTCTTTTAATTCATTTAAAATGTGATGAATGTGTCAATAAATTTCATTCGTTTACTCTTTCTTATTTATCTTTTGTATTTATTAAATATTGATTTCACACACAAAGTAATAAAAATTCTATATAAAAATCTTTACCAAACTTTTGTACATGCTTAAAAGCATAAAAATTGTCTTGCAACTTAATTAGTTTTTGAACCAGAAATCTAAAATTGCAAAATAGCTAACATCAAGGGTATGGTTTAAAATAGTTTCATTCAATCTTAAAGACTATATGTATAACTTTTTTCGTTAATATTTTTATGCGAAACTCATTGAATAAATTTGTGCTTATGGAAATGTAAGCAATTAAGAATCCATAATATCAATGAAAGCTTTAATGGTTACCCAAACGTCATATGAACAGGGAATCTTTTAATCTGTTTTCAGTATTTTTATTTTATGCATCAGTAAAATATATATTCATGCATATACCAAATTTTAATCTGAACTCCTGACATGAGAGCAATCTATTGACTGCAATTTATTTATCTCAAGCGTACTGTTTTGTTCGTAAATGTGTTGGTTAACCTTAATCCCAATGAAAAATTCAGTTAATTATAAAAACGCTCAAATAACTAAAAACATTAAAAATTAATATGAATTCAAAACATATTCAGCAGTGTAATAGTAAATATTAATTTGCATTGCCCAACAATAGTAAAATGTAACTCAAATTCAAGGAGCATTCAGTATTAAGCATATTCAATATCATGCACATTAATGTAAGTTATTTCAAAATATGGGTATTTATTTTTCAATTAATTCCAACTCATGCTGACCTCAATAATTTTTTCCAAAAGTTTGAAATATTTTCTGAAATTAAATTAGATAATTTCTTCACACCTAATACAGTTGAAAAACTATATATAAAACATAAAATTAATCTATTGACGGAAATTTATTTATCTTAAGTATACTGGCTAACCTTAATCCCAATTAGAACTTAATTCTATAGTAAAACTAAAAGCATTAAAAAGTGATACGAATTCAAATATATTCAGAAGTGACAAAGTAATTATTCATTTGCATTGCCCAAAAATTTTAAAATGTAACTCAAATTCCAGAAATACTCAGTATTATACTCATCGAATCGCTAACTTTTAAAAGAAAATGTCGCCAAGAGAGGCGATAAAAGGCCAAATCAAGCATCCAAGCTGAATTTTCGTGGAGCTGTCACGTGACTACTGACAACATGTTGCGGACGCTTTGCGAAGCTCTTCTCAATAGCGATGCTCAGTCTACTTATATTAGAAGTCTATGATGCAACTCTGCCGAAGCGTGTGTGGATTGAGAATGCCGGCGCTGCACTTGTAACTTCCAAACCTTTTTTCATCTTCCATTTATGTTTAAATAAACTTCTAATAGTTATTTGGAGATGGCGAATACCTTCTTCGGAGCAGTAGGTTTTAAAGTCGTTTGAGGAAAATGCAGGGCCTCTGTCAGGAATGATTTGTGTAGGGTTTCCAAATAGAGTTTTCTGAGTTTCTAATTTAGAGATGACCTCAGCACAGTCGGTGGATTTGGTTGGGTAGAGCCACACAAATTTTGTAAAAGCATCAATGTAGGAATACTAGACAACGGTAGTTGTCTACTAGTCTGGAAAGAACTCATTATAAGAGCAACGAGACTGGTAGGAGTCAGTTGCATTGTAGTAGGAATGCAAGGCAAGACTGTCAGGAGCCATTCACATTCCGGTATTCAGTTACGAGAAAATTAATAGAACAGACACTTTTTCCCCTGGACGCCATTGAGAGCTGACGTATTTTTTCCGAGCAGAGACGACTGCTGCAGATAATGACGGAACTGTTTTAAAATATAACTCAACTGTACATAATAACTGTGGATATTAATTCATTAAATGTCAATGTGCTGTAAGATTCGAAGTCTTTAATATAGACCTTACCAAACAGAACAACACGAATCTTACAAAAAATGGGGGCTCGGCCGGGATGTGAAAAACCGTTGACGACCGCGACGATTCTCCTCCTTCGTACGAGGGCGTGAACCAAGGCTTTACTAGCCTTGGGCGTGAACCCCCTTCCGCTCCAACTAAGGGTAGCGACGACGGATTAGCAGACCCCGAAAGCAGTGACGATTGAACCGGCCGGCGGAATGTTTTGACTCCCTATGCAAACCTGGACTTGTGTTTTAATCATCTGCAAGAACAGTTTCATGACTTCTCCTGACGTGGTGCTGATGATAGACTGAAACGACAAAAAAGAAAACGCGTAGACGAAAAAACGCGTTGACGCAAAAGACGAGTTGACGGAAAAGACGGATAGAAGGAACTTACGAAACTGTGAGTACAGAATTTTGTTTTACTTGATGACATGGCATATTTAACTAAGGCCCGAAAAGCGGATTTGCTGACATTGATTGACGAATTAGGCCTGATAGTGCCAGCGAATCCCAAAGTAGCGCAGTGCTCGAAACTTATAATAGATTCTGAAAATTATGACGAGGAGATAACAAAAAATCTGTTGAGCGTTATTATAACTGAACGCGAAGAGAAAATTGAAGCCGAAAAACGCGAAGAGAAAATTGAAGCCGAAAAACAAGCCCGCGAATTCGAATTAAGGAAACTCGAAATCGAAACTCCTAACGGACAAGGCAACAGTTATGGTAAAACTACCAGCCTATACAATAACGATTTATTGAAATTGATTAACTGTTACGAGACGAATAAGGATATTAGCTGTTATTTAACTTTATTTGAAAGACAGATTAGTCGTATCGAAATACCAAAAACGGAATGGGTTACACATTTGTTGGGTTTACTCCCATTGGATTTGGCTAATCTTATCACGCGTGAGCCTGACGAAAAGGCTAATGACTATGAAAATGTCAAGAGATTATTGTTGAAACGTTTTAAATTAAATCCGGAACAATTTAGGCAAAATTTCCTTTCGCATAGAAAAGAAGCGTCTTCTACTTGGAATGACTTTGCTCATGATCTGAAAAATTTCTTTGAAGAATGGACGAGTGGGTTGGAAGTATCATGATTACCGATCAACTAAAACGAAAAATACCCAATGACGTTCGAGACCATTTTATAGACGAGCTACCGAAAATAACGAAAATAGACCAACTCGTCAATAAATTAGACGAATATGAAGCGGCTCGATGTCATTTAAAAACCAATAGAGATTCGAAAACATCAGACGATAAATATAAGAAGCGTTTCAATAGGGATTTTGACAAATTAAAGCCTCGATCTTTCGTGCGCCCTGACCAAACTAACACCAATCATATAAAATGTTACAACTGCAATGAATATGGACATAAGTCGATAAATTGTGAAAAGAAAAGTGAGGGTGTGAGATGCTTTAAATGTAAAAATTATGGGCACAAGGCCGACGTGTGTCCCAAAAGAGATGTAAATAGAACTTTAATTAATAGCCCTTTTAATTCTCGTACTAAGCTAAGAAAATATGTTGAAATGTGCGGAAAAAGATCTAATGCGCTAATCGACACAGGAAGTGATGTGTCAATGATAAAATATAAATTTTATGTTGAAATTGGATCCCCAAAATTGAGTTTTGATAATGTGACTTTAATGGGTATAGGAGAACACATTTCTCCTCTAGGTTTCTTTTCTACTGAAATTATTATTGATGAATGCATTATTGTTACTGATGTTTATGTTTTAAAAAATTTACCTGATCATATTGTTCTTGGGTTCGATTGCATAAATAAGTTAAATCTTACTTTATCAGAGAGCGGAATTCATGTTTTGAGCAGACGCGATAATTTTCGAGTGAATTACGCAAGCATTGTTAATTTAGCGAATACTTCAGATTCAACTAAAATTCAAACCGAAACTCATCTCGAAGTAACTAATCGTCTGGAACCAAACACTAAGTTGGAGACAAAACGAACCATAGCAGAGGATAACATGTTTTACTTTTCTTGTCACCACAAATCAGAAAATGTTAATTTAGCGGAAAGTTTCCTAACTACAATGTTTAACGCTGTGACATTTGACGAATTAGATCTAAATCATGTTTCTTGCGTTAAGCAGAAGGAGGAACTGACAAAACTTATCAGCCAATATAAACCGTGTAAGACGAGAAGCACGAACTTGGAAATGAACATTATTTTGACTGACGAGGTCCCCATAAGCCAGCGTTCACGCAGAATGCCGTTCGCTGAGCAAAAAATAGTTGAAACTCAAACACAACAGTGGTTGAAAGATGGCATCATTAAGCCTAGCTGCTCTGATTTCTCAGCCCCTATCGTGTTGTGTAAGAAGAAAGACGGTTCTTCTAGACTCTGTATTGACTATAGGAAATTGAATAAGAAAATTATTAAAGATAGATTTCCCTTACCCCTAATAGAAGACGTTTTAGATCATTTGGAAGAAGCTAAAGTTTTCACTTCCCTTGATTTAAAAACGAATTTTTTCATGTAGATGTAAATGAGAAAAGTACCAAGTATACATCTTTCGTTACACATGAAGGACAATATGAATTTCTGAAGGTCCCTTTTGGTTTATCGGTTAGTCCCAGTGTTTTCCAGCGGTACATATACACGGTATTTAGAGATCTTTTAAGGGATAACACTCTCGTTATCTACATGGACGACATGATAATTCCCTCACGAGATGAGAAAGAAGGAATCGAGAAACTTAAACGTGTTTTAAAAATATCATCGGAATATGGATTAGAATTGAATTTTCAGAAATGTCAATTTCTTAAACGAAAAATAGAGTTTCTTGGTTATGTAATAGAAGACGGGACAATTCGACCCTCCCCAGCTAAGACGTTGGCTGTACAGAAATTTCCACAACCACAAACAACTAAACAATTGCAAAGTTTCCTTGGTCTTTCAGGATACTTTAGGAAGTTTATTCCTCAATATGCCAAAGTGACCAAACCTTTGAGTGATTTACTCAGAAACAATACAGAATTTAGGTTTGGGCCAGAACAAAAAGAAGCATTTCATATTTTAAAGGAAATGTTGTCACAAAGCCCAGTACTACACATTTTTCGCCAGGGAGCGACTCTAGAACTGCATACTGATGCAAGTAGCCATGGATTTGGGGCGGTGCTCCTCCAACAGTCAGACGACGGGAAGTTTTACCCAATATACTATAAGAGCAAAAAAACAACACCTCAACAAGAGAAGTATAGTAGTTACGAACTAGAGGTACTTGCCGTAATTGAGGCTCTTAAACACTTCAGGAACTACCTTTTAGGCTCGAAATTTAAAATATTCACCGACTGCTTAGCATTTCAGAAAACTATGGAAAAAAGGATTTAACCCCTAAAATTGCAAGATGGTCTCTTTTCTTAGAAGAATTTGACTATGAAATAGTCCACAAACCTGGTAAACAAATGGCCCACGTGGATGCACTCAGTAGATACCCTGTAATGCAAGTGATGCAAGTCATTGCAGATGACGGAATAACTCATAAAATAATTGCTTCCCAATCCAATGACGACCACATTACCGGAATTAAAAAACTGATAGAAGATGGAAGTAATTCAGATTATTTTACAAAAAACGGTGTCGTGTATAAATACGATAATGATCGTGAACTTTTAGTTGTCCCCAGAGCTATGCAAGACGAAATAATACGACATGCACACGAGAAAGGACATTTCGCTGTAAATAAAACTGAAGAGGTAGTTAAGCGTGAATTTTTTATTCCTAAATTGAGGAAACATGTTGAAGATTTTATAAGTAATTGTGTACCATGCATACTCAGTAATAAGAAGCTAGGAAAGGCTGAAGGATTTCTAAATCCAATTCCTAAAGAGGACGTTCCATTATACACTTATCACATTGATTTCATAGGTCCGTTACCTTCAACATCTAAGAAGTATCAGCATATCTTCACGGTAGTAGACGCATTCACAAAATTCACTTGGTTATATCCTACCAAATCTACGACATCAGGTGACGCAATAAATAAACTCAAACAACAACAAAATAGTTTTGGAAATCCTGCGAGGATAATCTCGGATAGAGGATCCGCTTTTACATCTAAAGAATTTACAGATTTTTGTTGCGAAAACGGGATTGAACACCTAAAAATCACAACAGGAATCCCAAGAGGCAATGGACAAGTAGAAAGAATGCACAAAACCCTGATTCCAGTGTTATCCAAACTTTCAATTGAAGAACCGATCAAATGGTTCAAACACGTTGACGCCGTACAAAGAATACTCAATAGTACAACCTCCAGAAGCACAAGATGGACACCCTTCGAACTTTTGACAGGTGTGAAAATGCGAAACAAAGAAGATCTCAAGATAGTCCAGCTTTTAGAAGAAGAATATACTGAAGTTTTTCTAGAGAAGAGGAAGAAATTAAGAGACGATTCCAAAGAGAATATCCTAAAAATTCAGGAAGAGAATAAAAGAACGTATGATAAGAAGAGGAAGAAACCTCATCAATACAAAGAGGGCGATCTTATTGCTATTCAGCGGACTCAATTTGGTGTCGGAATGAAATTACGACCGAAATTCTTAGGACCATATCGAGTGAAGAAAGTGAAACCCCATGATCGCTATGACGTTGAGAAAGTTGGAAACCATGAAGGACCGAACTTGACGTCGACAGCAGCTGACCATATGAAGTCGTGGTTCAATAACTAATACTGAATCAATGTATTCCCAGATACTGTTTTATGTTTTGGTTTTTTTAGGTTTGTCGTGTTCCTTTCGAGGACGAAAGATCATCAGGATGGCCGGTTGTAGGAATACTAGACAACGGTAGTTGTCTACTAGTCTGGAAAGAACTCATTATAAGAGCAACGAGACTGGTAGGAGTCAGTTGCATTGTAGTAGGAATGCAAGGCAAGACTGTCAGGAGCCATTCACATTCCGGTATTCAGTTACGAGAAAATTAATAGAACAGACACTTTTTCCCCTGGACGCCATTAAGAGCTGACGTATTTTTTCCGAGCAGAGACGACTGCTGCAGATAATGACGGAACTGTTTTAAAATATAACTCAACTGTACATAATAACTGTGGATATTAATTCATTAAATGTCAATGTGCTGTAAGATTCGAAGTCTTTAATATAGACCTTACCAAACAGAACAACACGAATCTTACATCAATGACTGCAAATATGTGCTTATAATTTTTGTGTGTGCTGGCTAAAGGACCAAGATGATCAATATGGTACGTGTGGAGTGGAGTGTCATCCTTCTGTAAGGGGTGAAGCATACCTTCTTGTTTGCCACATTTGCGGTTAGTTAAGATGCATGGGACACAATTAGCAACACACTTGTCAATCTTTTCTTTGAGTTTAGTGATAAAAAATTGTTGCTTAAGAGTATCTTCAGTTTTCTTTGAAGCAAAATGACCTTTTTGATGAGCATTTCTTATGATTTCCGTTTGCATAGATTCTGGGACAACTAGTAGTTCATAGCCATCAACAAATTTATGGAGAATATCAGCTTTCAAGCAAAAGTCCTTATATGGCTTAGTTTGAAGTACTTCTTTGATAGCACTCACTTCATCATCTTGATTTTGAGCATGTTTGATTTGCAAAAGAAGAGAGTCCTGGATGTTCAGCACAGCTGGGGATCTGCTGAGGGCGTCAACATGCATCATTTGGGAACCAGGTCGGTGTTCCATTTCGTAGTCGAAATCTTCTAATAGCAATGCCCACCGAGCAATTCTTGTACTCAACTGTTGCTTGCTTATCGTTAGTTTGAATGCGTTGCAATCAGTTACAAGTTTGAAGTGTTTGGCGAGTAAATAAACTCTAAATTTTTGCAATGCTTGCACTATTGCCAACACTTCAAGTTCATAGCTTGAGTATTTTCTTTCAGCTTCAGATGTACGTTTACTCATGTAGTACACAGGATGAAGGCAATTGTCTGAAATGGAGGTTTGCATCAAAATACCACCATAACCATGAATACTTGCATCAGTATGGAGTTCTGTATGGCTGTGTTGATTATAAATATCAAGCACAGGTTTATCACATAAACATTGCTTTAAGAGGGTAAAAGCGTGGTTTTCTTCATCACCAAAATGAAATTCTTGATTCTTTTTTAAAAGATCTGTTAAAGGGTAAGCAATAACAGAAAAGTTGGGTATAAACTTACGAAAGTACCCAGCAAGGCCAAGGAAACTCTGCAATTCCTTGTGACATGTTGGTTGAGGATAGTTCATAACAGCTGCAGTTTTCAGAGGTGATGGGAATAACTGTCCATTTTCTATCACGTGGCCAAGGAATTCAATTCTTCTAGTTAGGAAGTTGCACTTTTTAAAATTGATTATCAGTCCATGTTCAGAGGCGAGTGAGAGGACTGACTTCAACATCTGTATTCCTTCTGTCTCACTCTTGGAAGGGATGATAAGGTCATCCATGTACAGTAAAACATGACCTTTTAGGATCAGATCCTTGAACACTGAATTGATGAATCGCTGAAACACAGATGGTGATGTACATAAACCAAAAGGTACACGTAAAAATTGGTACTGTCCATTGTGAGTTACGAATGAGGTGTAACGGCGGCTGTTCTTTTCAACAGGAACATGAAAGAAACCATTTTTTAGATCTAAGGTAGTGAATGTACGTGCATCCTGTAGTTTATCCAACAAGTCTTCAATGAGAGGTAACGGATATCTGTCCTTCACTATGTTCTTGTTTAACTTGCGGTAGTCCACACAAACTCTTGGACTGCCATCTTTCTTTTTCACAACAAGTACTTGGCTTGAGTACTCAGAAGAACACGGTTCCACAATTTTGTCGTGTAGCCACACTTGAACTTGATTGTCAACAACATCTCTTTCAGCAAATGGTAAACGTCTAGGTCTGTGAAATATAGATGCATCACTTTTAACTTGAATCTTCATTTCGACATTGGTTGTTTTTGTTTTATTGGGCACATAGTTGGATACTAACTGCTTAATGACATCCTTCTCATCTTTCGCTGCATTGGGGCCTATATCCAACTCGGAACTGTCGTCAACTGAGATACTATGGATTAGCACATCTGCATCATTGTGAGCAAGTTCAGTTGCAGGTTTGCGTATGGAAATGTTATCTTTTGTAATGGAAACATCAGCTTGTTTGAGGATATCCATACCAATAATGGCGTCTGATGACATAGTTTGGTTCTTGACAACACAAACATTAGTAGTAAACAGTTCATGATCAATGAGAATTTCGGTTTCAAAACGACCAAGAGGTAAAACTTTAGAATTACCAAATGACGTAAGAGAAGTAGGATAGTTCTGCAATTTTGGAGAGCCAATTTTTCTGTATACATCTTCATGGATAATGGTAACTTGGCTTCCTGTATCAATAAGAGCATTAATTGGAACACTATTGATTGTAACACTGTGAAACATTAAGTTTGGAGCTGCGCAGCAGAAAGTTGTAACCTTGTTATTCTCCAATCTGCTAGTTCTGTTACCACAAGAGGAGGATTTATGTCCAAACATTCCACACAACATGCACTTTGGGCCACGATGTTGATCAGGGCAAAATTTTGAGATGTGTCCCACTCCATTGCAATTGTAGCAAATTTGTTGCTTGCGCTGTCTGGAAAAATTTGGGGTTTCCTGACTGCGTTTTTGGAAATGAGGCTTTGTTTCTGTCCCTCGGCGGTGGTTCACATCGTTGAAGGAGTGCGCATTGTCGTCTATTTGTTTGTATTTGGTGCGTTCCAGATAAATTTTCTCATAAATCATCAATTTTGTTTTGAATTGGGATATTGAAGTGGCACCATATAATATTTGCTTATTGCTCAGGGAGTCTGGTATACCCCTGATACAATAATCTATGATAGAAATTTCGTCGATGCAATTGGCACCTCTGCTTGCCAATTCCCGTATAGCCAAGAGATATTCCGATACAGTCTCAGTAGGCTTCATCCTACGATGCTCCAACTGCCTATGCAGGTCGATGCTGTTAATTTTTTGGCTGAACTCTTCCAACAGGGCAGTTTTTAATTTTTGCCATGTTGTTAAACCACGCTGAGACTGCAGAAAGGTTTTGGCTGGTCCAGTTAACAGATTTTTAGTAAATATAATTTTCTGAGCATCGCTCAATGCAGGAAACAGTTCAAGATTTTCATCCACATCACGAAAGAATGCGGAGATTGAGTATGAATCTCGGCCATTAAAGTGTCTGATAGTTTGCGCCAGGTCTTTTAGAATAAACCACCAGCTATCATTCTGCTGAATACTTACAGCCGGGGAAATGGAGTTTCGAAGTGAGGCCTGCGGAACGGGAAAAGGAGATTCCTCTGAAGAGCTGGGTATATATGAAGCAACACAGGCACCAGATGTCTGATTGAATTGTTCGTCATCGTCGTCAGAAAAAGAAGCGTCGATGGTACTTTGTAGTGCGGTGAGATCCGAAAGGGCATCGAAAATCAACACGCAAAGTTCTTCTTTCGTACCAGCACTGTCAATATGAAGAATGGAACAAACTGAGATAACGTCGTGCAGCTTGAAAGTCTGTTGCACGGATTTCTTTCTCTTCTCCAGATCGAAGTTCTCGGGGAAGGATGAGAAGGCACGCAACTTCTGTCGGCTGTCCCGATCGTATTCGTCGTCGAAAACCACACTGTACAAGAGTCTGATCAATTTCGAAGAACCGGAATGAAGTAGTGCAGCTACCGTGGGAATGTCGCCAAGCGATTTCGCCATTTTGTGTACGGAGCCAAGCACAAGACGAAAGCAGTCACACAGCAAACACCAAAGAGATTCTTTTAACCACCAGCGACCCGAAATGTCCGTCGGAGAAGTTGTTTAAAACTCTAGTTTTCACAACAGCAGAGCCTTTAAGCGTCAGTTGAAAGGCTAATAACTTTGAGAGCGTCCGTCAACATCTACTCACAGTAACAGCGTCTTGAAAAGTCACTTCGTCAGGTTTGACCTAGCCCCCATAATGTAGGGTGCTGGGGTTTTATTAAGTGAATACTTCTAGTTGAATTCGATTTATTATAGATAATATGTACAGAGAGTTTAAAAATGGCGCATCGCGATCACGTCCGTCAACATAACATCAATCGTCTCGTCTACCGTGATCCGATGCGCGCGCGATCAAAAAACGATCGCGCTTCTTTAAGGGGACCGGGAAAGCAAAATTCGACTAAAAAATCAATTTCTATTTTATTGCTCCTTTATATAGTTAAAAATCTCCTCTTTCCAATGATATATCACACTAGGTAATAGAATAAGAGGAAGTTTGAAAATTATGCACGTTTCCAATAAGCACTTCACATCTGACACGGCCTTTCAAATGTAAACAAACCGTTTGTGGACATTTCTAATCTTTGTTGCTCAACAATGTATATTATATTTTTTACTTTACTTTACTCAAATTATTTTCGATAATATGGTAACAGTAGAGTTAACTGTAATCATTTAGTTTTTTTCTAACTATTTTTATTAATTTTACCATGGGATATAAGTTAGCACTTTCTGAGACATGACATTTGATCTATTATGGACTAGCAATAAGGATAAATGTTGGTTTTCTGCACAATATGCAACAATCTGTCTGGGCAGAATATTTTTATTTACTGTCAAGTAACTTAAATCCAAATCACGGTCTTTGTCCAGTTGGGAATGAAAGCTGGTGGAAATTTCAACGTGCTGTAGCTAAAAGTGATGTATATTACCATGATAAACACACACATATTGCCTTGCCTTATACTGCCTACATTTTGAAGACAATTAAATCAAATTTCAGAGACTTGGCGAATTCAGAATTGTTGAAAAAATGTGTTCACGGAAAGACTCAAAACCCAAATGAATCGGTGAACAATGTGATTTGGACTCGCGTTCCAAAAAATGTGTTTGTAACCATCCAAACTTTAAAACTGGGAGTGTTTGATGCTGTTTCCTGCTGCAACAGTGGAAATATTATAAAGTGCTATACATTATCTAGAGTTAAAATTAATCCAGGCTGCCATTTTATAGAAAACTGGACTAAGACCGTGTTATCGATGGAGAGCGAAAACTCTCCGAATACAGTAAAAAGGCCCGCCACAGAAAGAAAAGCATAAAAAAAAATTGAAGATACATGTATTAAAAATGAAAGAGATCACCCTTTATATAAATCAGGATTTCATTAAGGTTAGACGTAAAATTATTTATAAAAATTCATTTGAAATGTTTAAATCCATTTTTCTCAAAACTTAGATTTTTAAGTTTCATGCCCCATTTTCTCAGAGTCTACTGAACATAATGACTTAATATTTTTATGACAGATTTGTGTTATATCTCTAAAGATTTTAACACGGGCATTTTTTGATTTTTTGAAAAATAAATTTTTTAGAAATTTAATTGTGTTAAAAAATGCTATTTAAAAAGTGATATTCAGTTAAAAATTTCTATAAAATTAAAATTTTTAAATAAAAAAAAGTGAGCTGTTAAAGTTTGTATAACATATCAGTCTAACCACCATAAAAATTTTGTGTTGATTACTATTATAGTTATTGAGAAAAAGGGTCTTGAATTTCGTGAATTTAACATGGAGGAGATAGAGTCTTCCCGGTCCCCTTAAGTGAAAGTTGTACTTCTGTTGTGGCAAGATAAGAAAATATAAATGTAATTATTCAACTGACAATAGTTGGCAACAGCGTTGGCTATAGTCACTTCTTGGCTTGCCTCGCAGCCGCTAGTGTTCTAATGATAGGCTTAAATGCTGACTCTGAAATGCTTAATAAATATAAGGATTTGTTTTATCAGGCTTTATCGTTTTATTGTGTTAGCTGAGTTAAAGTGAAACTACACGCAACCGTATAATATAACCACTAACATTGGTGACCCGAACTTCACTTTACCAGTCATGTCGCCGAACAATCCGCAAGATTCAGCAACAAGTAATATGGAAGCAAGTGCCGTAAGTATTAAAATCCCACCTTTCTGGGTTGATAGACCCGAAATGTGGTTCTATCAAGTCGAAGCACAGTTCCAGATCAGTGGCATTAAGGCCGAGGAAACAAAATTCAACTACCTCGTTGCCCAACTTGATCCACGTTTTGTTGAAAACATCTGGGACATCGTTAAAGACCCGACGACTGAAAAATACTCTGGGGCCAAAGAAAGACTGCTCAACACGTTCCAGGAGAGCGAAAATAAGAAGATTAAGATACTCCTCACTGGTTTAGAACTAGGCGATTCGCTGCCAAGTCAACTGCTAAGAAAAATGCGATCCCTCGGAGGAAGTGAATTCTCCGACAAGGCCCTCCGTACCTTATGGCTGGAGAAGATGCCAACATGAGTGAGAAATATCCTGATCGTGAGCGAAGAAGCTTTGGAGAAGTTAGCCACTATGGCTGACAAAATTATTGAAATGAACCCTAGAGTTTCAGACCTGACTGCTGTCCAACAGAAGACTCCTAATATCGTGGAGGAACTGATGGCGAATATCTCTTCCCTAGAGTTACAAGTAGCCGCCTTGAGTAACCAAAGGAATTCTCGGGACCACCATCGTTCACATTATAGACAACAGAGCCGGAGCCGATCCAGGAAACGCTATGAGCCAAATGGAAAATTCTGTTACTACCATTACAGATTTGGTAAGAATTGCCTTCCTGAAAAATGCAAGTCTCCATGTAGCTGGAAAATGCCGGAAAACCGCTCCCTGCAGTAGTCTGCGGTTAGGCCTACTGCGAATGAACCTGATAACCGCAAGTACCGTCTGTTTGTAAAAGACAGGAACACAGGTCGTCAGTTCCTGGTGGACAGCGGGGCCGATGTCTCGATAATCCCACCCTCAACGAATAGAAGCAGTGATTCTAATTATAAACTGTATGCTGCAAATGGGACTGAAATCCCTACATATGGAATTCACATGCTTACACTAGATTTGGGTTTGCGGCGTCCATTCCAATGGCCTTTTGTGGTAGCAAAAGTTTCAAAAGGAATCCTTGGTGCAGACTTTTTAAATAAATTTCAACTACTCATAGATATACACAACAGAAAGTTGATTGATGGAATAACAATCCTTTCCACATGTGGAAAAATTGCAGCCATTCAAGATCAAGACAACATTACCACCTTAAATAAATCCTGCAAGTACTCAAATTTGTTATCGTTATATCCAAATATTACTAAACCAAACCTGTTAAACATAACGTGTTACATTATATTTCCACTAAAGGACAGCCTGTATACTCCCGTGCAAGGCAGCTTGACGCAAAGAAACTGAATATGGCTAAGCAAGAGTTTCAATTCATGCTTGAAAATGGAATCATTAAGCCATCTAAGTCACAGTGGGCCAGTCCACTGCATTTAGTGACTAAAAAAGATGGAACTTTAAGACCTTGTGGTGACTACAGACGCCTAAACGAGCAGACAATTCCAGATAGAGGATTTTCATTTAATTTTAAGTGGAAAGAAATTTTTTTCCAAAATTGACCTTTTGAAAGCATATTACCAAATCCCAATTGCAGAAGAGGATAAACCCAAGACTGCTGTAATCACTCCATTTGGATTGTATGAATTCAATGTTATGAGTTTTGGACTTTGCAATGCCCCTTCTACATTCCAACGTTTTGTGAATGAAGTGTTTCAAGGTTTACCTTTTGTTTTTCCATATTTGGATGATGTCTTAATTGCCTCCTCCTCTGAAGAGGAACATAAGACCCATCTCAGAGAAGTATTTGACAAGCTTGATAAGTATGGCCTTTGTATTAACATCTCAAAATCAGTTTTTGGAGTGCAAGAAATAGAGTTCCTAGGACATCTTATTACCCCTGCTGGTTCGCGTCCTCTGCCAGTAAAAGTTCAAGCAATTTTGGACTATAAGTTGCCGTCCACTCTTCATGACCTGAGAACCTTTTTAGGTATGATCAATTTTTTTCGGAGATATTTAAAAAACGCTGCACAAACTCAAGCCATTTTACATGAAATGCTGAAGGGTGCCAAGAAAAAAGATAGAAGGCAGGTCCCATGGACTGAAGAAGCAATAACACAATTTTAGAAGTGTAAGGTGGATTTGGCAAATGCTGCTCTGTTAAGTTTTCCTAAACCTGAATGTCCATTATCTTTGTGCACTGATGCCTCAGATTGGGCAATAGGGTCTGTGCTACAACAGTATGAAGAAGGACACTGGGCACCAATAGCATTCTACTCCAAAAAGTTAAATGAAACACAGAGAAGATATAGTACTTATGACCGTGAATTGTTAGGGATTTACTTGTCTGTAAAGCAATTTAAGTACATGCTTGAAGGACGAGAATTCCAAATTTTTACAGATCATAAGCCTTTAATTTATGCATTTAAGCAAAAAAATGAGAAAGCCTCGCCAAGACAGCTGCGACAATTGCAATATATATCTCAATTTTCAACAAACATAAATCATATTAGTGGGACATACAATATTGTTGCAGATGCTCTCTCCAGAATTGAGGAGATATCTGTAATTGATTTTGATCAGCTGGCAACAGAACAACATGATGATCAAGAATTGAAAGAACTAATAAATAGTAACAACTCACTCAATTTCAAGCAATATGTACTGACATCAGGAAAACCTTTATGGTGTGATACATCACAGAATAATATAAGGCCTTACATACCACAACCTTTTCGGAAGAAAATTTTTGAACAAATGCATGGTTTATCCCATCCTGGCATTCGATCCACTGTCAAGCAGATGACTGCCAGGTTTATATGGCCAGAAATGAAGAAGCAAACAAGTGAGTGGGCACGAACCTGTGTGAATTGTCAAAAGGTTAAAGTAAGCAGACATACCAAATCAAAGTTTGGTGAATTCTTAGAACCTGATGCTCGTTTTGGTGTTGTCCATATTGACCTCATTGGACCCTTGCCACCCTCTAATGGTAAGGTTTATTGCCTGACAGGCATAGATAGATTCTCAGGTTGGATGGAAGTAATTCCACTTGAGGATATCACAGCTGAGTTGGTGAGTCGAGCTTTCTATGAAAACTGGGTGTGTAGATTTGGAACACCTCATACTATCATTACTGATCAAGGTAGACAGTTTACTTCGCAAGTCTTTAAAAGCTTGGCTACAATTTGTGGTGCTAGAATACTGCATACCACACCGTACCATCCTCAATGCAATGGAAAGATTGAACGTTTTCATCGAACCCTAAAGACCGTTATAAAAGCACACAATAATATGAAATGGACTGATGTACTCCCTACAGTTCTGTTAGGGTGTAGAGCAGCTATTCGGGAAGATTCCAATCATTCAATAGCCCAAATGATATATGGCGCTAATATCAGGCTACCGGGTGAGTTTTTTGACAACCCTAGTGTTAATATAGAACCTGACAACTTTGCATATAAGTTACAACAGCATATGGCTATGTTAAAACCAATAAAGACTCAACATACACAACACAAAATATTTGTACATAAGGATTTAACATCCTGTTCCCATGTTTTTGTTAGAGTGGATCGAGTGAAAAAACCACTGGAGCCAGCATACGATGGCCCCTTTTGTGTTATGGAAAGGCATGATAAATATTTTTTAGTGCAAATTAAAGGTAAAGATGTCAAAATTTCCATTGATAGGCTCAAACCTGCGTATCTTATTAAAAATGACATGCCAGTTGTGTCTGGTGATTTACCATCTGATAATATTACTGATCAGCCTTTACCAGAAACAACTGATAAAATTAAACCCCCAACATACTCTCGTTGTGGTAGAAAAATAAAACTTCCAGTTAGATTCCAAACTTAAATCTGAATCTATTGTAATATTAAACTATTGCTGGAATATTTGGTATATTGGTATTGAATGTTTGTTTTCTTATCTAATGTTTATTACTATTATAGTGTTTTGTATTTGTTTACTTTTGTGTAAGTTTTCTTGTTTTAATAACCCTTGAATTCATGTGTTAATTATTTTTTTTGAACAACTATTATAGTGTGTAATTGTGTATACAGTAGCATATTAATATAATGGCATTTGCATTATTAATTTCAATTTGCTTATCACTTGTGTTGGTCTTGTGGTAGGTACAAGTAATCACAATGTAAGCAGAAGTGCTGAATTTGAATTGTATATAAATTGCAAAAGGTCAAACTAAATATAACACTCTGAAAAATATACTATGATATTATTTGTTGTGTGTTAATAAGCACCTAACTTTAAAATATGTGTTGTTATTATTGTAATTCATACATAGGGTGCTTAGGTAGAAAATCTATTGTTATAGGCAATCTCTTGTTATGGTTATAATGTGCATTAATGTTACTGGGTATTTTCTGTTGCATGCTTCCTATACTTCGTAACTTAGTTACTGGTAAGGGAGTAATGTTGTGGCAAGATAAGAAAATATAAATGTAATTATTCAACTGACAATAGTTGGCAACAGCGTTGGCTATAGTCACTTCTTGGCTTGCCTCGCAGCCGCTAGTGTTCTAATGATAGGCTTAACTGCTGAATCTGAAATGCTTAATAAATATAAGGATTTGTTTTATCAGGCTTTATCGTTTTATTGTGTTAGCTGAGTTAAAGTGAAACTACACGCAACCTTATAATATAACCACTAACATTTCTTTTCAGGTAAAAGTTGTAGTGCTTACCTTAGGATAGCCGTGGGGCTTAACCCTACATTTATATATATATATATATACGCAATTGTCGGCAGTTTCACTCAAGACAGTAGACATGACAGATGCATAGAGCCCAACGAGAAGCAATTCTGTCTGGGAACGGGAGTTTTTGACGCTTTTAATTACTTCGTATCGTGATTATCCTGAGTTGTGGAAAGTCAATTGAATATTTAAACAAAAACAAAAGAAGTATTGCTTTGCAAAACATGTTTAATGTGTTAAAACAATACCAATCAGAAAATACTGAGAAAAAATTAAAACAAAAATCACTATTCTGCGTACGATTCAGTTTCTCGCAGAAAGTTCAACAAATGCTAGTGATTAAAGGGGCCTTCTCAGCTTTTCCACTCTTTGGACCAGCGTCTTTTCCTCTTTCCTTTCTTCAGATTGGAGACAGATAAAGCAAGAAAACACAAATCTGAAATCATTATGAAACACGTAACGTCTCTTTGAAAAATACTGACCGACGGGTTGATTGGCCTCAGCCTCATCTTGAACTGTTGCTTCACATTCTTCATAGGAAACAAATTTGTTTTTAGTGTCATGTCATCTTGACATGAAGCGGATCTGGTAAGAAACTTCAAAACATTCAGTGACATTTGCCACATAATAGCAAACACTCTTTCTACCAAATACTTTGACAATTATATATTCATTAAATGCATTTGAGTCGGGTCGCAAAAATTCAGACAATGAGCAGAATGGCAGAACATTAAGTTTTTCACTATTTTCAATTTATCTATGTAATGTGATTTGGTCATGTGAATCTCTGAAATGCACACGTTGTATCTCCCAAAATCAACATGTATCGGTATCTCATCTGTTCCAATGTTATCTTTAGGTTGAAAATTGGGACTATATTGCAAACATGCTTCATGAAGTAAGGAAGCATATCATTAAATTTATTAACTAGCGCTTTGACTTCTATTTCAACTTTTGATTTAACCACTTTCTTAGCTAACTTTTTTTTATTTATTTAACTGTAAACTTCTTTCCTCTTCCATTGCTCAACACATGTAATCACAATTTCAAAATAATTTGTCTCTACGTGTTTGTTAATGCACTTCTTTCCAGACATTCTTTCTGTATAAAACCCTTCCTGCTTCTGAGCAGGCTGAGGGTGTAGTTATTTTCTGTGATTCAAGAGCTGCCCTACAAGCAATACTAAAAAGAGACTCCTCGATCATCAGCAGAATATGCTCCCACCTAAGAGAAATTCAACATTTGGGAAAGATCTGCACACTCCAGTGGTTGCCCGCACACGTTAATATATCAGGCAACGAGACTGCAGACCAACTAGCAAAAGAGGCTAGAAATCTAAACAATGAGGACAATGTGAATGTCACCCTGCTGGACGCAAATGCCCTAGCTAACTTCAAATTGAGAGAACCTTCGATCCCAATTAAGCATCAGCTTTGTAATATCAATGAGGATAGACTAATTACCAAAACCATAGCCAGGTTAAGAACAGGTCATTACAGAGAAATGAAGATTGACAGCGAGGGTAATAATCTTACAGAAAGTGTAATAACTGCCCAGATATGGAGTTAACACCAGCTCACATTTTCGATTGTCCAGCAATAATTGCGGATCTATTTAAAGTCGGGGTCCTTTTCTCAGAACCGAACCTGTACGAGGACAATATAGTGGAGATTGCTAGAGCTGTGATAACTGCTCATGGCATCATTTGAACAAGACTCGTCGTAGACACGACATCATCATCATCATCATCATCATCATCCAGACATTCTTCTTCACTTTTTACTACATCCTGACAGCAGAGATTTAACCATCTGATCTAAATCATTGTAATTAAGAACTTTAAGGCTTTTTAATTTGTCAAAAGTTAGCAACATTTTCATGCTTTTCACATGCACATGTTTCTTACATCAGGTTGCAATACCCAACAGCTTCATCTGGGTTAACTACTTCACTCTGTTTGGTGGAATATTAATTTATTTTATATTCAAACAAGATTTTCTTGTCTTTTCAACCCATTTTTTTGCTGAGCCCTCTTTTATGTCGGCAAGTACTGAAATACCTTTTATTTGTCCTATTATATTGCTCCTGCTCCTTCCTTTTAAATTCATCATACAGTTCTGGATCATTTTTAATTCTATTTTTTTTTTGCTAAGACTCCTTCCAGACTTCATTAATTTGATTATATCAGATTTCTTAGACATGGTACCAACTAGGCCAGATTGACATGATACCAACTGGTACCATGTCAGAAACAACAAAGAGAATTTCAGTCATGAGGATACTTAAATTATCTCTCAACTCAATGCCATATTTTTAAAGAAAAATTAAAAGAATTTATCAGCATACATAATCAGACCCAAAGTTACAAGTGTTCAAACATTGTAAATCAAATAAAGCTGGTATGCTTTATTCTACAGGTTCAAGTCGGTACTGGTTAGAAAAAAGACAATTGGACTGCTTATTTGTTTACCCAAGATTGTTCTTACTTTAATAAATAACCATTTATAATCACTATTTTACCATATCATTGTACAATTTCCTGATAAGAAATATTTGTTCACCTCCATGGATGACTGTCACCTCCATGTTGGAACTTAGCCATGGAGGTGAAATTTCAATGGTTGGACCACATTTACGCCTAACCTAAAACAATCCCAGCCACGTGCTTTGATTTCCAGATTATTTTGTACATTTTCTAACTATCTGTTGAAATAAGTTCAGCAATAAATGAAAATATATTAAGTTAAAAAATGCCATGGTAGTGACATTGTTAAAAGAACTCACAAGTTTTCTTAGTACAAATATAACAGGGTTCGTACGCTCCTTGAAAACTCCTTAAGAACTCCTTGAAAACGATTTTCATTTTCAAGCACTATGGAAACTCCTTGAATTTGGGGTTGGACTCCTTAAAACTCCTTAATTTTCATTTTTGAACATTTCTGTAAAACATTTATCTCCAGATAAAAATGCTTACAGTCCGTAGCCGTTTTCGTTTTCGAAATAAAAAAATTCGTTTCTTCCGTTTTCCAAAGAACCGTTTTCTTCCACGTGGGTCATATCAAAACATCATCCCATTCATCATGACCTTCACTCCGCCCCTTAGCTTAGCGAATCTCTTATCGCTTCGAAAAGTTATGGCCCTCGTTGTATGCCAGTCAATCAATAGAATAAACAACGAATGCCTTACTGTAGTTGCATTCCAGCTACCAATGAAAGGGGATTCTTCGAAAAACAAACATCGATGAGTTCGAGGACGAGGGTATAGGTAAGGTTTAGTTAGATTTGTAGTCATTTCTTAAATTGTTCATGTACAAGCTGTGCTTCGATTTTTAACTCAAAATACCTCCCAACGGGAAATGCGTTTTCAATATCGCATGCTTAGAAAAAGAAGAATATAAGGACTGGATTACGCAAGGCCCTGATCGGTACAGAGCCAAATGTTGCGTTTGCTTGAAGATTTTCGATATTTCATCCATGGGGGAATCTGCTATCAAGTCTCATATGAAAGGTATGTAACTTTTTTTCAAACTTTCTTTACCTTATGTGTTTCTAGCGTCATACGAAAAAACGGGTCTGAAAAAATTCTTACATTAATTCCTATAATAAAATTTTGTTTCGTTAACTGAATTTTACGGACCCGGGTTTTTACGCGACACCGTTTCGGTCACTGTCGAGGTTACCGGAACAGTTCTTACGGCCCTCGTCGGCTATAGAACGTTTAAGAAAAATTATATTCCACAGCTAAATCTCACTTATACGCGGGTGCTTGGGACCATAGAAATAGCGCGCATAAATGAAAAACTGCAAAATAGAGCTCAAAAGTAATGAAAAAAACATTACTCTGCAGGGATGAGTTTTTCCGCCCTATGGCGGTTTTCTGCGTTTTGATTTTTTATAAAATTAAGAATTCCGCTTCTTCAATGAAAATTTCGCTTTTTGTAATCCTGAAAAAAATTATTTTTTCACCCTCCTTCTATTCCACAGGAAAAAAACTTCCGCCATTTCTAATTATACTTACACTCGTTTTCCAAACGGCGATCTTCATTTCCGCATTTAGTCACGTAGAACAAAGTTTTTCTGTGTGTTCTTGCCGGGAAAATCATATCAGTAGATAATTATTAATTTGGCAGTTCTATTTCCTTAAAGAAATAAACTACGTAACGAAAATATCCCGTAGCGATTCGGAAAACGAAACAAAAGTTAAGAAATTTAGCTAGTTTTCGAGAGGGGGATGATTGTTGGAAGGGGGTAGCACATTAATTTACGATATTCAAAAGCGTCGTCGTCAAAATATACATTTTTTCTAAAACGGATCAAAAATTCGGGAATTTTCGAAATCCGGATCGATGTCCCCGACCTTGCCTGATAAAGGAACCGGAACGAAAACCCATCATTTTCGGCAGGAAAACACATTTTTCTTGTTTTGTAAAGTATGGATTTCGGCGATATTTGGTCAAAATTTACCAAATTTTTCCATTTGAATTTTTTTGAATATTTGGCTTACATTTTGCAATTTAGGATACTTTTCATGTAGCCCCGGCTTATTAAGAAGATGGGACGATCGTAACACATCATTTTGCCGATCGCTATGCTGGGAAAGCAACTATTATCTTTATATGAAAATCGGAGATTTTCGCCTACAATTTTTGGAATATTTTGTTTTTCACCAAACTCATCCCTGTACTCTGTTAAAAAATAATTTGCTTTATGTTTTGTATAGAGATACGAAATTTAATTGAGAATAAGTTTAAAAATTTTTTTTATTTATTACAACAATTTTTTTAAGAATGCGGAAGAATTTTTTTTCTTTATTTTTTTGGCAATTAAAAAATCTTTACCTTTAAATACTGAGAACTTGCCGCGATGTAGCGGTCGTAGGGACTTTAAATTGGGAGTATTGTCTTTCTTCTCTAGGATAGGAATAGAAAACAAAAATGACACAAGTGCTGTTGAGTAATTCCTATCTGAGATTAGTGGGTTTTCATTTTTTAACAAAATATATTGAATTCTAAAAAAAATTTAATAAAATTTCAAATTTTGGTTTTAAGGACTGAAAAATATATTTGGTCTATTAAAATTATAATAAAATATAATTATTTCATCTTAAAATGAGCATACTTTTCTTTTAACATTATATTTCCTTTAATAATCCATTTATGAAAATTTAAGTGGAAAAAAACTTAATTATTAATTTTCCTTTTTTCTAATTCCAATTGTTTCATTCTATTGTTTTTAAGCAATTTTATACTAAAACTTTTTATAAATATGTAAGTAAAAAAAATATAAGCAATGTTTTTTGTTCATTAAATTAAAAATGTTTTTAATACTGATTAGAATATCACATATTAATTAATATACATGGCATCTCTCTATAGTATTGAGTAAAATTAAATTTAGTTATTTGTTTTTTTTAGTACAATCAAACTGCTAGTAAGATATTTTAAAATTTTTACAATTATTTTCTAATGACATTTTTTCATTGTAGGTCAAAAACACAATAACTTGCTTAAAGCCAAGCAAAACAAGACAATTTCCATTACTGAATATATGACTTCATCAGATACTTCAAATCAGTCTGGTTCAAATGTGGAGACCTTTTCTACAGCAAGTGCACAGATGGATTCATTTGCTGTTAAAAAAAATGTTCTGGATGCAGAAATTTTATGAGTTTTAAAATGTGTTGAAAACCATTATTCGTTCCACTCATGTAAAGATTTAGGGGATTTGTATAGGAAAATGTTTCCTGATAGCTCCATAGCTAAGCAGTTTAGTTGTGGGGAATCTAAGGCAAGATATTTATGTCATTTTGGCATTGCACCTTACTGTGAAAGTGTAATGAATAAATACCTAAAAGATATCACACATTACACATTGCTGTTTGATGAAACACTTAACATCACCAACCAAAAGAAGCAGATGGATGTACACATCCGGTATTGGAATCCTGACGATAACAGGGTAAGGACTCAGTACTTAACTTCAATATTTTTGGGTCATTCTACTTCTGAGGATTTGCTGAAAGCTTTTTACGAGGCTACATCGAAGATAGATCTGAAAAATTTATTGCATGTATCTATGGATGGGCCTGCTGTCAATTGGAAATTTTATGAAAAATTACAAGAAAGTTTAGGGAAAGAATTCAATGTGCAGTGTGTAACTGTAGGCAGCTGTGGGCTGCATATAATTAATAATTCATTAAAAAAAGGAGTTTCTTCCACTCAGTGGAATATTACAGAAATTTTAAATGCATTGTATTGGTATTTCAAAGATTCTCCAGCTAGAAGAGATGATTATATGAAAGTATCTGATACAAAAAAATTTCCTATAAAGTTTTGCAACCACAGGTGGCTGGAAAACTGCCCGGCTACTGAAAGAGCTTTGGAGATATGGAATGATGTAATTAAATATTTCACTGAAATTGAAAAGGGGGTCTTTCCAAAAGCTACGTGCAAATCGTTTTCAGTGATTTTGGAGGCTGTAAAAGATCCATCTTTTGAAATCAAATTCAATGTATTCCTCTCTGTTGCAAAATTAATTACACCTTTTCTGGAACTTTTACCAGACAGATAAACCTATGCTTCCCTTTTTGGGCCAGGATATTTTGAAAGTTGTTTGCAATTTACTGAAACTTTTCAAAGTAATTAAACCTGCAAGCATTGAAGAAATTTCATCAGTGAAGAAGTTGAGTGAATTTGATTTTGACGATTCATCTCTTCATGAATCTAAACATAAAATAAGTTTAGGATTCACTGCTGATAAGATGTTAAAGGAAAAAATTTTTAAGAAAAAGATAACAGAAGGAAATGCTCTTCTGTTGAAAAATGATTGTAAAAATCTGGTCATTAATTTAATACAACATTTAATGGAAAAGTGCCCAATTACCTACTCACTTGTAAGAAATGTATCATGCATTAATCCTAATTATATGATAAAATCAAAAGAGAAGTCACAAAAGAAAATGAAAAGTGTTCTGACATATTTTTCCCAAAAGAAACAAATTTCTGATGAAAAGGGGGAAAAAATTCTTCTATTATATCTTGAATTTTTAGAAGATATAAAAAAGAACCTCTCGGTGGAATTCAAGAATTTTAATCCCAAAACAATGTGTCTTGATGAATTCTATTATTCCTTTTTAAAGGAGGAAAAGTATGGAGACCTGTTGGACTTCTTTAAGATGCTCCTGATACTGTCACATGGCCAGGCATCAGTAGAAAGAGGGTTTTCAGTCAATAAATCTATTGAAGTGAAAAATTTAAAGGATGAATCCTATATATATTGCTCAAAGAAAAATTCACGATTTTTTTAAAATCCATGGCGGTGCTAAGAATGTTAACATAACAAAGGAACTAAGGCTATCTGCTTCCGCAGCAAGGGGCAAATATCAAGAATTTTTGGAAACACAAAAACGTAACCAAAACAAAGGGGTAGGAGTCAAAAGGAAATTGATTGAGGAAGAAATAGATTATTTGGAACAAAAAAGATGTTGTCTCCAGAAAGATATTGTGGATAATGAAAAAGAAGCAGATGAGCTTGCTCAGAAAGGAGAGGCAAAAAGAGACATTTCTTTTTTTATTAAGTCAAACAGCCTCAGAAAATCCATTAAAGAAAAAAACATTACACTAGATGAAATTGCTGTACAAATAACTGCAAAAAAAGCAGATCTAAAAAATTTGTAACCTTTTTTTTAATTAAACTATGTATGAAAATTATTGAGTTTGTTATTTTTTTATCAATGCACTTAATGAGGTTTTATGGTAAGATGTTATAATTAACCTCTAACAATTAAAAGTGTGTTAGAGGTTAATTGTACTTAAATTTTAAGTAAGGTATTTTAAATATTTTTTAAACTAGTCTACTTTTAAATTTGTTGCAAAGCATGATTTATGTAAAAACGTACTCCTTGAAATTTTAAAAATCACTCCTTGAAAACTCCTTAAATACTCCTTGATTTTGATTTGTGAAAATTTGTATGAACCCTATATAAGAAACAGACAAAGTAATACTTACTATTGAGTCCAAGATATCTTACAGTAAAGATGGCTCATTAGAGCTTCTTTTAATTACACTTTCAGACATGTACTGCCTTCTAGTAGACTTTTTTAAAGGTTATTTAGTTTTTATGCAGAGCCGACAAAAATAGTAGGGACAAAATAATTTACTGATTTTTCAACATTAAATTTAATAAAAAAATATAATAATTTCTGGTGAAATGAAATGAAAACTATTATCAATGAAACTATTAATATTAAATACAGCTATTAAATAAAGGAATTTTTATGCTTTTTAAGTTTCAAATATATTTCTTAACCTAGAAATAGGGTTAGGGACAGCCATGGAGGTGATATTTTCCTTGTTTAATTCACTTTTTTAAGTATAAATGTGCGAATATTTATTCACTTGAAGATATCTGATGAAAATATACCTCAATTAAGATCTGTTACTGTTGTATAAAAATCAATTGACACATGAAATTCATAAAAAAAAAATACATGTGACTCAAATTTCCACTTAATTTCAGAATAACCCAGATACAGTATATCAACTTATTCAACAATTTTTTGGAATATTAGAAGTGCCTGAACAAGACTCTTGGTTCCAACAAGACGTTATAACTTGCCATACAAGTTATGACACCATGGGCATGCTTCAAGATTTTTTTGGCGATCGACTCATCTCAAGAAACCATTGGCAACCTCGTTCCGTGATCTGCACATTCCTGACTTTTTTTCTGTGGGGATATTTAAAGAACAAAGTTTATGAAGATAATCACCAAACAATAGGTGATCTGAAAATTGCCATTATACAAAGGATACAAGAAGTCACTCCCAGCATTTTGAAAGGTGTTTCTAAAAATATGTGTAAACTACTTCAGCTTTGCATCCCAAGAAAATTGCAGAAATTTTAAACATTTACTATAAATGTAAGTCCAAATTTTTTTCGTTTATAAGTGCTTTTCACCATTAACATAAAAATATTTGTTTTAAAGTTTGTTGATTTTGTATAGTAAATTCACGAATCGTCAGTACAGGAACTTTTAGGACATCATGTACAATTCATGTTTTACAAGATCATAAATTTATCAAAGAAATGTGAAGAATTGAAGGCACAATTGTAAATTGCAGTTTAAGTACATGCGAGAACATTACTTTAACTGATTTGTCGCAGTTAATTTCTCACATGACATTTATAAAAAAAGGGTTGGGTGCTATAGTGTTTGATTGTATTTTTTAAATTAGCTTTAACCCTTAACTGCTGTGTCACAAACCGTCTCGTAACTAGTGTGGAGGGGTCTCTCAGACCTCGCTCACTAAAGTGTGTATAAAGTTAATGAATATATATTAATGAAAGATTCTTTAGATAATTATTATTTATACATTTTAAATTTAGATAATTCAATTCTTAACATGAAATATATTACTATACAAGTAAAGTAGATTCCATGTCTCTTCAGGCTCAGCTTTCGGAACTAATTTTGCAGGACATTTCAACCCTGGAAACTAAAATTATGTTGTAGTTTGGTGTTCTAATGGCACGATTAGGTCCCCCCCCCCCAGCATCCCATTTGAAGTTATTTTTTCCGTAGAAATATTCTTGTGAAGACGCACTTGAAATGTCTTCATCTGCATAAATTTCCGAATCCGTTTCATGTTTGCTTTCAATAGTATCCGAAATTTCACTGTCCCAGTACTCTATTTCCGACCAATTATCAACAATATCCTGAATTTCTTTTTGTGCTAGATACAGAGGTAGCTTCTTAGTAAAGTTTGTTACCATTTTAGACTCAGCTGAAATTCCATACTCAAACTTAGACTATTTCATTCATCAAGAACAGTAACGCAAATGCTGTGAAGGGTCTAAGAGACCGTGCGAGAAATGCAAATAGTGTGAAATACGAAATAGTTGGGACAGCCAAACCAGTGTTGGAATGTGGCTTCTCTTGGACGTAGTAGGAAGGTACTGAATAGGACATTGACCAATATTCACTTTGAGAGGTGGAAACGACCTGTCACTCGGAGTCTGTGAGACCCATGACAGCAGTTAAAGGTTAAATAAACTTGTTAAAATTTGAAAAAAGCAAAATCACTAAAGATTTTTTCTTTGTCCAATTTGTATTTTACAGGTGTTTTCTAAGGATGAATCCTGATAAAGGATCCAAAGCCTCCAAAAAAAGAAATCCATGAATCAAAAAGTTTTGACCTTATAAAATAAACTTATGGACTTTGAATGGTGTTGAACATTTCATTGAATAGATATGAAAATATTAGGTATCTTGATTCTGTTAATTGCATCAAAGTTATTATATTGTAATCGTGGTTTGATTTTTAAAAATTTAAATCAATGAACCCTGATTATATTTGTATTTTTGTTTATTGTATATTTTTGCCTGCTCATTTTGTATTACTTAAATTATATGCAACAAACAAATGTACCTCACAAAACATTATGTAATTATCGTGTTCAGCACAGCAGTGTATAATGTAACCATATTTAAAGGTGTTTTGCTATTTAATAAAAGTTATCAAGGTTTCTTAAATGAAAAGCTCCAGAGTTCTATATTTTGAAAATTTATCACTGTTGACATTATAAGAAGACAACAATATTTATTTTTTCATTTATACAGACTTTTTTCTACACGTTTATATAGTTTGTTACTTAATAAGTGTCCTCAACATGCATATTGAAATGATTTACTTTAATTTTTATTGTTCTGTATAATTAAATAATATTCTAGCATAATTTAGTTAGACTATTTAATTTAAATGTTTGAACATTATTGAAATAACAAAAGTAATAAACATTATACAAGTGAAACCTGTCTATAACCATTCTGTAGGGACCTAAATAAAATATTGTTGTAGACAGTATCGTTACACACAGATTTCACTGTATATTGACAGTATTATGAATAAAAGGTACTGTGTATGGCACAGTATTTTTCTTTGATTTATTTGCTCTGCAATAGTTCTATACTATTTTAAAAGATGACTTTATCATTTTATCCACACTTCGAAACTAAATTTCAGAGAAAACCCATTATTTTGTGCGCAAAACTGTTTCAACTGTATAGCTGATATTTACATTTTTACACAATTTGTAAACCTTATAGTATTTATCATAATTGCATTATTTTGTGGTAAAACCACATTCACTGCATAATTGCAGCATATTTTTTATGGTAACTGGTTGTAACTTCAATTCCATATGGTTTTGTAAACAGTTATAAACTAAAAACTACAGTAAACTTGTTCTTGACTAGTTAAAAATAGTTCTGATTGCGAAATTATACTGTATTTTTTATGGTAACTGGTTGTAACTTTCACCGATTAAATACTTTTATGTAAACAAGTGAAAACTGAAACATACAGAGAAAACTAGATCTCATGGTAAAAAACAGTTGCGACTACAAATTTACTTCATAACTTTTACGGAAAAAATGTGATATCATATGGCAAAATACGGTTTTACTTAGTAACTTTTACGGGGGAAACTTGATCTCATATGGGGAAAACCGTCGAGAAAACGGTTTTACTTCGTAACTTTTACGGGGGAAACTTGATCTCACATGGGAAAAAACCGTCGAGAATACGGTTTTAATTCGTAACTTTTACGGGAAAAACTGGTTCTCATATGGGAAAAAACCGTTGTGAATACGGTTTTAATTCGTAACTTTAACGGGGAAAACTTGTTCTCGTATGGTAAAAAACCGTTGTTTCTACGGATTAACTTCGTAATTTTTACGGTTATGCACAACCAACCCAGCTGCCAGTTTAAAACCGTAAATTTTACGGGATTTTTTTTACAGTGCACTCATTATTGGCTTGTCATTTCTGCATCTTCATTTATCCTCCAGCTGATCAGATTGCCGTTTCCGGTCGTCTATGTGATTCTGTTTTGTTCTCTACTCCCCCTAAAAATCTGTACGTTGAGTTTTGAATCACCCTGTATAGATAGATTTTTAAATAATCCAAACTTTCAGATCATTATCCACTACTGTATTCATTTATTACTTAAGTATATGATAGGAATTTATTTGCATTACTGCTGCAGTATAGTTCACACCTGCGTTAAAGGTTGAGGAATCTGATCGCCTTTTATAAGCGCCATCTATGAAAACTCCTTCATCCGAGGAAGCTTAGTTCCAACCCACTTTCACCCTTTCTGTCTCTTCATTCTTCAAACATCCTTTTGTATGAATGTATAAATTAGTGTCACACACAGAAAATTTACCAATTCTGATCAAATCAATTTGTATTTATGTACCAATTATTATGTCCAAAAAATTGCAGTTAAGTTATTAAAAGTCCCTTTGTGGCTAGGCTCTCTGAAAGTTAATCGAACTTTCTTACCACCAAAGTAAGTAAATTGCCATATATAAAAGCGTATTGTATGAGACTATGGTAAATGTGATTTCTTTTTTCGAAGAGGAATTATCCTAATGAAGGCTTTATTAGTAATTTCACTGCAATACAAAGGCAAATCCTTTCATTTCAATCGAGTCAGTAGAAAGTCGTTCCCGCCGGAAAGAAGTCACTTTGACTTTCATGGACGTACAGCGCCATCTGTTGGTGAATTTTCGCGTAACTTTGTTGAGAGGGGAGCCTTGACTACTTCCAATTCATTTGTGGGATAGGGATAGTTTCCCCAGCTTTATTTTTTCTCTTATTCAACGGGTAAGGGTTTTAAAAATTCCCTTCGTTGCATTCTAAGGTCATCCGGCGTATTACGTGCCTTAATCACTGCTCGAAGGTATGGGCTTGAGGGACATTTCCTCTTGCAAATGTTCTTTCTGTATTTTAGTCTTTATCTAGATAGCATGGTAATCTTTCGTATTATTTATACAAAGAAACGCGCTAATGGATCTCCATAAAAGTATCTATCACTCATGTACCGTGAAGTCAGAACACAAACCTCCCACTCACTCTTTTGAACTTTGATTAACCATCCTACCGTTCAAAAACGATTAGAACCTATTCTAAAGTTTACATCTGGTGAAAAAATAGATATGTCTCTTCAGAGCGTCTTAAGCACGCACATCCATAAGTGAGAACTCGAACAATCACTCTCACTTATTACACTTCATTTATTACTTCCTGTAATCCCGTCGGATTTACAAGTAGCTTTATTATTAAAAGAGAGTATTCCTTTCACTCTATACACAGCATTCAGTAGAATTAGTAAAACCTATGTCATATCAACATAGTGGTGGTTTTAGTTTACTTAGTTTGATAGATGAATGTTTTTCGATCGTATCCCTTTAAAGCCATTGGAACCTCATTTTCCAACATTTTTTCTACAACACTTTTTGAAACGCGCAACTTTTATTTCATAAGGGAGTTGAAAAAAAGATAGTAAGGTCTATGGAGAGCATTTGTGCAGAAAGCCCTCTATCTCCAAGTTCAACTTTCTTGTATCCATAACAATTCCTGTATTACAGAAACTTGAGATGAATAGTAATAATTTGGGACTTGGAATCGAGCAGGTACAGGAGGATTTAGTTTCTGACTTCTTTTGAATCGACTCAGTTGAAAGATTCGGTCACCGGAAACAACTCACTTGGACTTCCGGTACAAGCAGCGCCATCTGGTGTTGAACTGTCGTACTATCTCGGCTTTTCTCCGAATTCATTTCTTGGAAGGGGGGGGGGGAGAGCGTTTGTAAAACTTGTTTCCTGGGGTTTTTTCTTTCTGAGAAACACCTATTACTCGACTTGGTGTGGTGTTTTCGTCGCGCTTTCTTTGTTAATCCTATGTATTTATAGACAAATCCTATATTACTGTTGTCATTCTACTAATGCGTCTGTGAAATTCTCACAAATTTTAGAAGAGATTACACGATTTATATTATAGCCGTAAGCTTTCTCTAACCTCTAGCTTACAGGATCCGAGTTCTATTTTTTAGTCTTGCATTAGAAATTAATTACTCATGGCTTTATTCACATATAGAAACAAAGCCTCTAATCTATGAAATATTCATTTTTTCTAAAGTAAAAAATACATTCTTCTCTCTCTCATTTTATAATTAATCTCAGAAATGAAAAAAAAACAATAATAAACTGAATTAAACACATTAAAAAAACTTTACTTCAATTATTCAAGATTTTTATCATGTTTAACTCAGTTTATTATAGTCTTCATTTCTGAGATTAATTTTAAAATGAAGAATATGGTTTTTTACTTTAAAAAATAATGAACATTTTTTTTTTTTACATCAGAAGCTTTGTTTTTATATGTGAATCAAGCTATAAGAAATTAATTTCTTTTGCCAGAACTCGGATCCCGTAAGCTAGTTTAGAAAGCTAGTGGCTATAATATAAATCGTGCAATACTATCAAAGTGGAAAGAATAAAAAAATTTTAAAAAATAAATTTCACTCATAAAATACAGTAGTAGTTACTAGGTTCAAACTTTTCGTGCTATAAACTACACTTGTTCAGTCGAATTCATACAGTATAAAAAAATTCGCCAAGTACAGGAAAGACCATTCAATACGTACAAATTTTTACTTTACATGATAAAGAGCACGAAATTAGAGGGTGTATACTTAATTTAAAAAAATCGGTACAATTTTTCTGTTTTTATTGTTAATAAGTAATGGAACCGGTATAGCGGTTAAGATGTTAGCCTCAAGATCGGAAGGTTCCTGGTTCGAATCCGGGTCCGGGCATGGATGTTTGTATGCGTATGGTTAAAAGCGGTTGGTGCACCTTAAATCTGTCGTGACCGAAAGTCCTCACGTTGGGTTGGGGTGGGAGTTTGGAGAGTGGGGAATTACCATCAATAAGTACTGGTAATTTTAATTTACGTCGTACTAGAGCAACACAACGAGCTACTGACGACGGTCCTAGATCAATCTCCTAAGGGAAAGATCCGAGGACACCACCACGTAATTTTGAACGAGGCAACACCTGAGTTGGCACATTAAGTAGAAAATAATATTAAAAGTAGTAAATAAATTATTTCAAAACAGGTAGGTAGTTGAATTAACTCCCCATTGGAGCAACACAACGAGATTTTCCACTGTTCGGGATCAATTCCGAAGAGAAAGATCCGAGGACACCTCGTCGTTTTGATCCGCGGTCAGATAACGCTGGTATCCCTCTTTGCAAACTTCCACACCATGCCAACGAAGGAAATTTGAAGCCACGACAGAATTAACAGGCATCAGCCCACACATACACAACGGTATTTTGTTGAATCGAGTATCGAACTCACAACCCTCCGGTTGTCAATCCGATACTCCTCCTACCGGGTTATTAAGGCCCCATCTCAAAATACAATTGCTGTTATTCTTATTCTTAAACATTTTTGTTTTCGAGAAGATAATATATTCATTTCTGGAAATTAAAGAAAAGTTTTCATAATTGCAGTTCATTTAATGCATTAAAAGTACTGCCCGATTTTAAATTCGTAAAATATGAAAAAATTCCTAAAAGGAAATATAAAGAATAAAATCAAAGCAAGAAAAATGGAATGAAAGTTCTTTAACTCGAACCGAATCAAGAGTTGACTCCCTAATATCCTCGAAATAGCCTATTGGGTTGCTCTACTACCGAAGCGACCTTAATTCAACCTTTTAACATTTTAAAAGTCTTACCTAAGATTTGTTAGATTGGTCTAATTTCCTCTTCCGTCACCAACCCATTGTGTTGCTATAGTGACACGCAAATTCAATAACATCCTTGTTCGTCCTCGATAAAATAATAATAATAAATAACGATAAAATAAAAAACAGCAGTAAGCACTTTAAATGTATGTTAAATATGTAACTTTGAAATCGATTCTGTTTGTTTTCAAGATTGAACATTCAGGTTTCATACCTTTCACAACTTCAATTTAGCGCACGTTATAACTTTACTCTCAAGGTTTTTCGAGATACATTTGTTGTATGCTTGATAGACCACATGATATAGCATGGAAATATATTTCTATTAAATAGTATTAGAAAATTTATATCCATCTGTATTAATTTCAAATTAAAGGTTAACATGCTGATTTATATAATGACTTTCTTCTTTGTCACATATTTAGTAGTATAGATATCAGTGAAGTAGATTGAAGTTGTTTTCTTATAAGTAAACTACTAATTATCATTGCAACGAAGTCTATCTAACATAATAAAAAAATCTAACATCTTATATAAAATCTCACACGAATGAGTGATTTTTTGATGATTCATACGAATGAAAACAATTTCAAACTAGTAAATAAATGTCCTCAAAATATAATTGCGCAAAATGTAATTTGATTGCTTTAAAAAATAAAACGGTGTAAAATACAGAAATGCTTACAATAACGAAATTTTTCTAGGAAAATGAATAAAATGTCGAAAGAAACTTTTCGTCGTCAATTTTCATCAAAACTACTTCAAATAAATTCAAAATAATTAATCAATTTTCTTTTTAAAAATATTAAATTAGAAGATATTTGACGAACTCAAGTTTATGTTTATGAAAAACAATATTTGTTTCCGAAAAGAAAAATTCATTTCTGGAAATAGTAGTGGTACCTAATTTTAAATTCCATATTTTGTGAAGAAATTGTAAAAAGAAACACAAAAGAAAAAAATCAATGTAAAAAAAATTGAAAGACTTTCATCTTATTCCAAACCAAACGAATAAACTCTCAATGTTCCGTAACTCAAAGAGTCGAAACCCAAAAGAGTCGTTCAAAGAGTCGAAACCCAGAAAAGTCGTTCAAAGAGCCGAATCCCAAAAAGAGTCGTTGAAAGAGCCGAATCAGTAAAAGAGCCGAACCCCAAAGAGTCGTTCAAAGAGCCGAATCAGTAAAAGAGCCGAATCCCAAAGAGTCGTTCAAAGAGCCGAATCTCAAAAGAGTTGTTCGTTCACGGTTCATTTCGTTCACGAACCGAATCAATTGGCTCCTATTGGCGATAGGGGAGACACTCTTATGCTCAATCATATGCTTTGGCGTCCATTGTAAGTGCCTCAGAACCAGAAGCGGCTCAATCCCATGATAGTACTTTACGCAAGTCCAACTTGATTGGCTAGTTTCACGGGCTTGGCTTCACTTGGATATCTCGCCAATCTGATTGTTGCAGTAACCATTTTATTTTGAACTAGCAAAATACCCTATGTTAAAATAAATTTTTAGTAAATATATAATGACTTACGTTTTTAGTAGAATAAAAATTTATTTTAACATCTTTCGCCATCTTTATATTTTCTACAACTTACTTGGGACACAAATCCTACACATGTATATCCATTCATGTAATACATTTCACATACATCGCACAATTGCTGTATGACAAAGCTACAAAATGACGAAAGGTGATACTAAGGTTACTACTATAAAAGACGATTTATAGGAAGATTTGGAATTCCCTTTCTTAAGTTCTTTTCATGTTCAACTCAATTTATTAAAATTACGATTTACGGCGAGTGCTCTCGCACTCATAGTCAACAAAACAATATTTTTTACTTGTGGCACTCTTGCCTCCGGTATGCGACATTGTGAAATTTTGCAATCTTCCTCCTGTTATTATTACAACGAACTTTTTAATGTTGGAAAAAGTTCCAGTTTGGATTAATAAACATTATTATTCTTTAAATAACGGCATTATTCTTTAAATAACGGTATTATTTTTTAAATAACGGCATTATTCTTTCAATAATGGCATAACTACACTTAAAATTTACTGAAAAATTATACTTACTTACCTAACATTTTTAAGTCTAATACTTTGTGGTGCTGTTGCGTGTGATGAGAAGGAAAACACATTTATTAAAATAATAAATATTTAAAACAGGAAACAGCGAAGTAAAACAAAATAAAAGATGTCGCAAAAAATTGTTCTAAAGATATTAATTTGTGATTCAATTTTATCTCTTGATCTCGCACAGTTGCCACAACTTACAACTAAAAGTGTACAAAATTTAGAAATGTGAAATTAATTCAGAGCGAAAGAACCAGAAAAAATATCACTGCTCGCGCGATCTTGTTCATTCTCGTTTCATTGAAAAATATCGTCTGTCCCAAATATTCGGAAATCGTTTTCATTGCGCAAAGAATAAAAATAAAACTTGAAATAAATGAAGTATCAGAGATGAAATTCCATTAAAAAAAAGTTTTTGAAGAATAATTACTTTTTCAACAGTACTGGTAAAGCAATCGAAGTAATCGTAATATTCAATAGGCATTCCAATTTTTCCAAAACTACCAAATTATGGTTGATTTAAGTATACTTACTCAGGTGTTTTAGCATGAAACTCAACTAAATATAACAGTAAAGAAATGTTTAATATTGCATTCACTAAACTAATAAATAATGTATCAAATAAAATACAATGCAATCAAATATCTGGAATACAATTCATGTGATGTCTACACAAACACAAAATTGAGCATAGAACAGAAAGACGGACAGACAGACTTTCGCAACCAATGCCACTCACTAAATCAAAATAAGTACTCACTGAATGCAAAATTTCATGAAAATATCTTAAACCGCGTGGACGTGTATAGGGCACAACATACATACAGACACCAAACGAGAAAAAGGCGGATTCAGCATCAGAAGGGTCCAAAACGGATAGAAAACTTGAAATGGGTCGAAAATATTGAATGTACAAACAAACACTCCATTCTTATTTATATAGATATGCGCGTTGTTTCGTAGAAATACAATACATACACTAGCGCCTCAGCGTACAGCGTAAGTGTCCGACAAGTTGACTCTGATTTGCTCCTCATATATATGTTGTATGGTGGTTGTTAGTAGTATTTCTTGCCAACTTATATTAAGGGTACTTATACTTTAAAGAGCTTCTTTTCGTGAAGCAACAATGGTCTAATGGCTAAAGTCACTCAACTTCAGATTAGCGTCGGCAGCGGAGGATGACTTCCCGCGTTCGAACCCAGCTGTCGGAAAAGTTTTTAGATCCTCCAAATTATTTTTAAAAAATTCCAATTTAATTCCTTTTTATTCTAATTTACTTTTCCTAATTTTTAATACCCTTTTCATATTTTTCCAAGCTTCCGTTGATTTTACATAAATAATCTAAGAACCACTCCTGAACTCACTACCAGCTGATATTTTTCCGCCCCTCTGCCGTCCCCTTTGCTTTAGGATGTTGGTGTCGTATCCACCGCTGGCTTAGGACCATTCTGATGTAACAAAAAGCATACATAAAACACTAACTTATATAATTATTAACTTATATAATAAAAGGATACAATTTTCGGCTCCCACCTCTACCCACCCATAGCCATGGATCTGAAAAGAAAAAAAGAAAGCAGAAAGGAAGAGATAAATCGCCAACAGCTATAAACCTTATTGACATACGTATCTAGGTCATGTGATCCGATTAGCCAATCAAGTTGGACTTGCGTAAAGTACTATCATGGGATTGAGGCGCCTGTCTCAGAACCTGTTCAACCACTTTTCAATGAAAAGATTACCGCTAAACCTGAAAATGTAGTAGCCATACAATGGAAACTAGTAACCCTCAGACAAAAAAGGAAAAAAAAACGCACATGAGGGAAAACTAGGGAATCGATGATTTGATTCATTTTGAAAGGAGTTGTTTGACCGATTCGTTCATTTTAAAGATTCGATTCAATTGAACGAATCACTCATTTTCGTCCCATCCCTAGTGTAAATAAATCGGCTGATGGCGGGGCCGACAATCCAGAGGGCAGATCGCAAATTTTTGATCGCGACTCAAAAATAAAAATTTTCGAAGTTAGCACTGCACTCCTTGTTGAAGGCTTCTGTCAAACGAGGGAGTTTCCAGCTTTTTTACTAAGTCGGCATTCTTTTGCTGAGAGGATTTAAAGAATTCCAGACGCTTTTATCACGTTCCACAAGCCTTTCGCAGGGGGCCCTATCCACATTGCTTCTAATCATCACCGACAGGTTAAGATTTCCGGACCAGACAAAATTACGTCATTTCCTTTGCCGAGGTCGGTCAGAATCTGTTGGTTTTTTATTGATGGGGCCATTTTGGTCTTTCCTATGTTCTGCAACAGAACGCATGGTACAGCATATCCGCTTTTCGTCCTCCCACATCGTAGCTAGTAGTCCTCACGTATATTCAAAACATACTGCTCTGGTGGTTAAGGTGTTAGCCACTAGATAGGAAGGTTCTTGGTTCGAATCCGGATCAGTGCATGGCTATTTGAGACGTATGGTGAAGAGGCGGCTGCTACACCTTAAATATGCTACACATTAAGTCCTGACTGTGGGTTGGTGTGGAAGTTTGGTGAGTGGTGTGCCAGCTCAAGTGTTGCCTCGTCATCTGACTGTGGTTCAAAATTACGAGGTGTTTTCCTCGGATCTTTCCCTTAGGGATTCATCCCGGATCGTCGTCAATAGCCCGTTGTGTTGCTCTAATCCGACATTAATTAAAATCACCTTATTATTGCTTTGCCTGAAAAATTCATGCCTATAGCGCTCTCTGGTGTCCACTCCTTGGATATTTCCACATATATGCAATAAAGTCATTTTTCATAATCCTTTAATTCGTGGTTCCTGCACTTGCCTCTACAACCGTCAGAAACAGACATTTCGTTTTCATAGAATACTAGGGGGCCCGCCCCCTGCTCGCTAACGCTCGCCAACCCCCGGAGGATTGCTTCGCAATTCTCATTGGTTCGCTGCGCGAACCTATGCTCGCTTCGCTCGCATCAATGAAGACACGTGTCCTAGCAGAAGGGATTGATTACAAAATAAGATATTCCAAAAAAATATTTTTCAAATCTAAATTTGTTGTATTACATAAAAGATATATACAGTACCTCTGGAATCAGAATTTAAATGAAAACTTTGAGCAAATTTTTACTCGCAATGTGAACGCTGCTTTGGAAATTGAATACCCAGCATGTTGTTTGTGTGTACATTTCCCCAGTACTCGAGCCACCCATACACTTTTTTGACTGAGTTTGTTGTCGAAAGTTGTAGTGCATGCGTCTTGTTGTACTATAATTGTTAGCCTTGAAAAGGAATGTTTTTTAAATAGCCCTGAAAAGATCCTCCGCTTTCTTAGATTTCTATTACAAACCGCAACAGCTCGTCTGAAATTCATTTTTTTCAATAAAATTTCATCCGCGATAACGCTATAGATTCAAATGAGGCGCGAGGCTCCTAGTGAACAAACAATCGCACAATGTTGCCAAAACGCGGTAACAAATAACGTCTTTTTTGCGTGCCACGTAAGAGAAATATATATATAGATGTTTATTAAGCATGAGATTTGGATCTTATAACAATGATATTATTAACTAGGGGGCCCGCCCCCTGATCGCTAACGCTCGTCAACCCCCGGAGGATTGCATCGCAATTCTCATTGGTTCGCTGCGCGAACCTATGCTCGCTTCGCTCGCATCAATGAAGACACGTGTCCTAGCAGAAGGGATTGATTACAAAATATATTCCAAAAAAAAATATTTTTCAAATCTAAATTTGTTGTATTAAATAAAAGGTTACAGCTACACTCTACGATTATGAGTGATGTCAACGGCTTGGCGATTTTTTTTGGCGCACTTCTAGTAGCGAGTTACGATAAATTAAGGCAACCCATCTTTCGTTGCTGTTGTTGTGGTTTTCATGGCAACCTCGGCAAACGTAAACTTTCAATTTTCATTTTGAATATTCTAGAAAGTTCTTCCAAAATCCGTTAAAGTCGTTTGATTTCATTGATTCGTTTGAAATTTTTTCTTTCCTCCCATTGGTTATTTTGTTTTTAAAATATCCTTTGATTGCATTGGTCCTTTTAAATCGTTTTCTGTGATACCATTGGTCCTTTTATTTGTATTTTGACAGTTGTGGAATTCTTATTTTGTTATAATAGTTTTAACGACAGGATTAAGAGTTTTGTTTTTTTGACCATTTTCGTTTTCATTATTTTTTTACGAGATAATTCTGACTTTATCAAGTATTATTTCTTGCTTTTTTTCTTTTGTAAATATTTTTCCTTTTTCAATATGCTCACTTTATTTAGTGTAATTGATAAGTTTCAGGGTATTCTTACCATTCGTAGCTTAGTTTCTCTGCTGGTTCACAAATGTGTTTTGATATGTGCTTAAGCTTACTTTTTTTTGTGAAATTTTTTTTTAAATATACTTTTTAAAACGTTTTGAAATATGCTTAAAAAGTGTGTTGTAAAAAGAAAAAAAAATTGTGACATTAAAAGAGCTAGAAAATAATTATTTCCTTGGCGACTTTAGAAGTGCGCCAAAAAAAATCGCCATAGCCGTTGCCATCACTCATAAACGTAGAGTGTAGCTGTACCCATAAAAGATATATACAGTACCTCTGGAATCAGAATTTAGATGAAAACTTTGAGCAAATTTTTACTCGCAATGTGAGCGCTGCTTTGGAAATTGAATACCCAGCATGTTGTTTGTGTGTACATTTCCCCAGTACTCGAGCCACCCATACACTTTTTGACTGAGTTTGTTGTCGAAAGTTGTAGTGCACGCGTCTTGTTGTACTATAATTGTTAGCCTTGAAAAGGACCGTTTTTTAAATAGCCCTGAAAAGATCCTCCGCTTTCTTAGATTTCTATTACAAACCGCAACAGCTCGTCTAAAATTCATTTTTTTTCAATAAAATTTCATCCGATAACGCTATAGATTCAAATGACTCGCGAGGCTCCTAGTAAACAAACAATCGCACAATGTTGCCAAAACGCGGTAACAAATAACGTCTTTTTTGCGTGGCACGTAAGAGAAATATATATATATAGATGTCTCACTCATTTCATAGAGGGCAGCACAGTCAACACCTTTCTGGTAAAAAAATTACGAGGTATCTAGCGAAAGTGTTTGTGTGTGTCAAGGAGTGATTCTGTATGCCAGACTATAAGATGACGTCAAACGAGGAGTCCGACCTGAAAACTCAGTGCACAGATCAGTGAAATATTAAATCAATTTCATCCAATGCTTTTACGTTGTGCTAACCCTAGCACTGAGCAATTAAATTGTAAGCTGAACATATTGATCCTGAATATTGTAAAATAATTTCAAAACGTTGTGTAGTTTTTACTCGTAAAGGATTATGAAAATTAATTTGGATTACAGGCTTACAGAGATTTAATTCTTTTGTTTGAATTTTAAAAATTGATATTTCTCTTGAATATTCTTCTTCAGAAAGTTTAGTTTCTTACAAAAAGAGAGAAAAAGGTATCGGAAATTGTACTTCATGTTCGCGAAATTGTTTTGAAGTAATTTGTATAAACAGGAAACGCGAATTCTCTCTCTCCAATTTTGATATATTTTCTCTGTTTGAAAAGTGAATTCTTTAATTTTGATTTGGTTATATTCTAACATTTCTTTTAGAGACTGTGTTTACTATTCATTTTCATTATTTGAACTTTCTAAGAATTCTAGAAATGTATCTGCACATTAGATTTACACAGAAAAGTGTATATTTTCGAGCTATTCAGTATGTGTTTATTTAGAGAAGGTAATCGCAGTGATAACGTATATTTCATTGTGCTTGTATTTTGTTGTTGTTTTGTTTAAAACATCCAAATTTAGTATGGTTTTTATTTTGTGATTTATATTATATTATTGGTCAAAAGTGGTTGTTTTGAATTGCAGTGTAATTATATTAAGTATTTTTTCATAGAATGATAGTAAACACATTGAATAATTTGATGTAATTTTAAGTATTTTGTGCGCAAATGTATATAGAAAATTCTAAACTTAAATTCTAGTTCTGTTTTCTGGTGAAAATTGAATTTACTTTCTTTGATGCAATTTTCTTTGAACAATTTTAATACTATCAGAAACTAAAGAGTGAATTTGAAACTGAAACTTTTGAACTATTATTTAGAAGTGTAGTGACAGTTAATAAGGATAATGGTGTTCTTTGGTAAAGCAAAGAAGGAAGACCAAAGATCTCTTGCTGAGGAGTTAGACTTGGAGGTATTACCTCCTCACAAAATTATTTACTTAAAGAAAACACAAAATTATCGACTAGGAGGATTATCACTTATTGTGGAAAGTAAAGATTATGATGAAGAATATGTGAAAGAGGTTTTAGAGACCATGATAGAAGATAGGAGAGGAAAAGAACATGAAAAATTGGAGGACTAGAGGAAACAAGATAAACGAGATTACGAGTTGGAGAAATTGCGAATTGAAACTGCTTCCTAGGCAAATTTGCCCGTACCCAAATCTGATGCAAAGATTGAGTCTAAATACGACAACATTAGCCTACTTGCTCTCTTTGAACAAGTAACTTGAATACAGTTAAGGAAGGAATATTCGGTATCAGATCTCCTGAGATTGCTACCCAATGATATAGCACAGTTAATAGCCAGATAATCTGACGACGTGACTGATAATTACGATCAAGTGAAGACCATATTATTCAGACGATACAAACTAACACCTGAGCGATTCCTCTGATCCGCTGGTCGGGATACTTATAGGCACACACAATCCTAACTAAATATAACTTTATTTGTTGACTGGTTCTATTATTACTGGTACAAGGGTTTCTCGACGAAGTCGCTTTTCTCGATGTCGAGAGAGAACGGGGAAGAAAGCGTCGAGGCGAACGTCTCGCTCCGTTGGTCGAAAGGGTCTTGTTCTTTCTCCTCGGGGCCCCCTGGCGTTCCCAACAACGTTTGTCGTTCGCTCATGGTGCCATCTATTGTGAGCCATTACAGAACTCCCCCTCCAGTGGGGCAACACACGATAGTCTTTTAGGGCAATGTACTCTCCGTCCGTAGCGGGTAATACGAGGAGGCTGCTCGTAGGACGTGTCCCCCTGGGAGGGAATTTCCTCGTTCAGAAGAAACGCAGGCTTCAATCTGTCGATTGACACCACATTGTCTTTCCCTTTAATGGAGAGGGTAAGATACTTTTGCTGCCGAGCAATGACTTTGTACGGACCGTCATATACTGGCTGCAACGGTTTCCGTACTGCATCGCATCGCACGAAAACATGAGAGCACTTGCTCAAGTCGGGATGAACAAAAATGTTCTTTTGCGGCCGCTTTGCCGTTTCTACAGGTGAGAAACGGTGCATCTCTTCTTGTAGAGTCCTCACAAAAACCGCTTGCTCCACAGCAAGTGCTGTAGTGGGAGAGAGAAATTCGCCTGGCAGCCGAAAAGGTGTTCCATAAACCATTTCCGCGCAAGTAGCGTTGAGTTCCTCTTTGAATACTGAGCGTAAACATAAGAGGATGGTTGGAAGAGCATCTACCCAGCGGTCATTTAACTGGCACCTGAGTGCAGCTTTCAAAGGACGATGTTACCTCTCAACCATCCCCTTTGCTTTGGGATTATATGAGGTGGTTCGTAGCTTTGCTATTCCCAGAAGTTTCACTAGTTCCTGGAAAAGTGTTGCCTCGAACTGTCGTCCACGATCGGTGGTTACTCTTCGGGGTATGCCAAAACGCGAAATCCAACCGAAGACAAAAACACGGGCCACCGTCTCTGCCGTTATGTCTGCCACAGGGACTATTTCGGGCCAACGAGTGTACCTATCTACCATCGTCAATGCGTAGGTAAATCCCTGTGACAGCGGGAGTGGGCCGACCAAGTCTAGATGTATATGCTCAAATCTCTCGTTGGCCATTGAAAAGGACCCTAGCGGACTTGATGTGTGCCGGTATACTTTCGATCTTTGACACGGAATGCAGACCCGACTCCATGTGCTACAGTCTTTTTGCATGGAGGGCCACACAAAGCGATCGCTCAAGAGTATTTTTGTTGCGTTAATTCCCGGATGAGACAGGTTATGCACTGCTTGGAATGTCGAGAACCGGTGGGATTTTGGTATGTACGGCCGGACTTTACCGGTAGAGAAGTCACAATAAATTTCTGTATCACAGTTTGGTAAGGCTATTTTTTTTAATATTAATGATGAGTTGCTGTCGAGTAGGGAGCGTAATTCCTCATCAGCTTCCTGGGATATCGCAATTTCTGTGTATTCAATGGAAGAAGGAATACCAATAGATGCAATTCGAGAGAGAGAGAGTCGGCTACTACATTGTCGGTACCCTTAATATACCATATGTCGGTCGTAAATTGGGAAATGTAGTCGAGTTGACGATTTTGACGCGGTGAAGCCTTTTCAGACTTCTGGTGAAAGGCAAAAATCAGAGGTTTGTGGTCCGTTAATACCCGAAATTTGCGACCTTCCACCATAAATTGAAAATGTTTTATTGAGGCAAATACGGCTAACAATTCTCGATCGTACGCGCTGTAACGCTGTTCTGTCGCTGACAATTTTCGTGAAAAGAAACCGAGCGGTTCAACTTGGGTTTCCCGTACCTGATTTAGTGCCCCTCCTATAGCGAAATCAGATGCGTCGACAGAAAGGACTAACTGTGCCGCAGGCGAAGGGTGAGAAAGAAGGGCAGCTTCCGCCAATTGTTGTTTGCAATAGCGGAATGCCTGCCTACTTCTTTCATCCCATGCTATTCGGTGTAAATCGTTTTTCTTCGAGTCCCTCAAAAAATCGTTCAGGACCGCTTGTTTGTCGGCTGCGCGGAGGATAAAACGACGGTAAAAATTTATTAGGCCTAAAAAGCGACGTAAGTCTTTAATTGTCTCGGGTTCTGGGTAAGCAAATATTACCTGTGCCATCTCGGATAACGGCCTTATACCATCTTTCGAAACAACGTGGCCCAGAAAGGTCAATTCTTCTACCCCTAACTCGCATTTTGATCCGTTTAGAGCAATGCCGTATGCATTTAGCCTGTCAAATACCATTTTTAAATGTTCTTCGTGTTCGTTTGCATTTTCAGAAAACACTAGAATATCGTCGATGTATGAAAAACAAAATGTCAAATCTCCCAAAATTTCGTTTATAAATCTCTGAAATGTTTGTGCTGCGTTGCACAGTCCAAAATTTAAAAATGGAAATTCAAATAGACCGAATGGGGTGGTTATAGCTGTTTTCGGTACGTCCTCTGCATTTACTGGTATGGCATGATATGCGCGGAAAATGTCGAGCTTTGAGAAAATGTTTTTTCGGTATAGGGGGGGGGAGGACGAAAAATCCTGAACGTGTGGAATTGGGTATCTATCGGGTATGGTCTTAGAATTTAATTTCCTGTAATCACCTACAGGCCTAATGCCGCCGGAGGCCTTGGACACTACGTGTAATGGTGATGACCAACAACTTTTAGAGGGACGACATATGCCGCTTTCAACCATGAACTCAAATTCTTTTTTAACCTGCTCTAAAACCGCGGGGCGCAATCTCCTCGGCTTGCTATGAACAGGGGGCCTATCGTTTGAATATGATGAACCGTTTCATGTTTGGTTTCTTTGAATTTATGTGCCGGACTAATAAGTTCAGGATAATTTCGTAGCAGGGCATGAAATCGCGAACTACCATCAATTACTTTAATAGCCGCCTGCTGACTTGAACTCGTACTCCCTAAAGCACTCGCTTGTGTAACTGAGTCAATAAGTTTCCGTCGTTTGAGGTTTACCAAAAGGCCAAAGTGTTGTAAAAAGTCAGCCCCTATAATTGGCGAGGACACTTCGGCTATTATAAATCTCCACTTAAAACAACGTTTTAGACCAAGGTTCAAAGTTAACAATTTAGTACCGTATGTTTTAATTTTGGATTTGTTTGCTGCGCACAATCCTAGGGACTCGGGGGTACATGTAAGGTGGTTTCCTTTAGCAGGAATGCAACAGACATCGCTACCTGTGTCGATGAGGAATTGGCAATTAGTAGCTCTGTCAAAAACACTTAGTCTATAACTAATTCCTGCGATTTCAGCTTCTCTACCACCCAAATTTTGAGTGGTAGCGCTTACGCGTTTCCCGGCTGATAAAGGCACATGGTTGTCTACACTTACGCGCAGAATCTCCAAAACGGTTATGATAGTAACAGTAGTTGTCATTTGAACTAGAATTTGCAGTAGGGTGTCCATTTTGGCGTGCGCGATTGCGAGAATTATCTCCATATCTGCCTCGCGCGACGGACCGCTGCTGATCACGCGACATTCTGTCAAACTTAAGCGATAGCTGAGCTATTTGATTTTGCAACTCAGACAGTGTTGGCTGACTAACGGAAGATGCAGGCAAAGATGCGGAATATACGTTGGAGTTGTCCGCGATATCAGAAATCCTGTCTGCCAGTACGGCTAATTGAGGAAGATCGTCTTTAGACGCAGACAAAACTGCTTGAATATTTGCAGGTAGCTTTTGTAACCATAAGTTTTTAAGGAATTCATCAGTTACATTTTCCCCTGCCAGTTCCTGCATTTGTCGAAGGAGAAAAGAAGGTTTGCTATCTCCAAGCTGCCATTCTCCTAACAGTTTTTTTGTTTTCTTTGTCCGCAAATTCCGCAATCAGTCGATTTTTTACGGCCTCGTATTTATTTTCTTTTAGAGGTTTGAAAATTAAGTCGCTAACGTGATTAAGCGTCTCTGAATTGACCGAAGCTAACAAATTAGTGTACTTCGTATCATCTACAGTGATGTTCGAAAGTTTAAACGCGGCTTCCACCTGAAAGAACCAAAGTTGAATATTGTGCCTCCAAAAAGGTGGAAGCTTTAAACCGATTTTGTTAACTTGGCCTGAGCCGGTATTTTCTCCCGTATCGGTCATTTTAAAAGCACTTTACACAATGGAAGAAAAAAATACACACTATAGAGGAAAATTAAAGTCTCTCTCCGCGAATTAAAGCATCAAAATTTTGGCACTAACCTTCATTCCCTGAATTGCTTGCCGACGTCTGGTTGAAGCTAGAGCACTTGTTTCTGAACCTCGGTCATGTTTCTTTCACGATAATGTCGTAAGTCCAAGACTTCTATCGGATTCCATCGAATTTTCACAAGGGTCACCACTGATCCGCTGGTCGGGATACTTATAGGCACACACAATCCTAACTAAATATAACTTTATTTGTTGACTGGTTCTATTAGTACTGGTACAAGGGTTTCTCGACGAAGTCGCTTTTCTCGATGTCGAGAGAGAACGGGGAAGAAAGCGTCGAGGCGAACGTCTCGCTCCGTTGGTCGAAAGGGTTCTTTCTCCTCGGGGCCCCCTGGCGTTCCCAACAACGTTTGTCGTTCGCTCATGGTGCCATCTATTGTGAGCCATTACACCTCCAAATGTATAGAAAACACACCAAGGAACCAATTAACACCTGGACGGACTTTGCGTACTAGTTAAGGAATTACTTTAATGAATGGCTCTCTGGATTGGACGTAAAGACCTTTTAAGAACTTTCAGATTTGATCATAACTGACCAAATCAAGCGAAAAGTGCCTCCAGGCATATCAGACCACGTTTTTGATGAATGGTCACAAATTAAAAAGCTTGACGACTTGGCCACAAAACTTGATGACTACGAGGCAGTCAGGATCCACTTTAAGAAGCATGGGAACCCTACCAAAGCAGTGGAAGTTTGGAAAACCAAGACAGAATTTGAAGTCTAAGAAGAATTCTAAAAAACAAGAGGCAACAAGGCTTGATTACCAAAGAAAAGTGTTCATCATTGGAATTACGGGGGGGGGGTGTTAAAGGCATTAGGAGGAGGTCGACCGCAGTATGTAAGTAAAATCAATTACATTAGCCAAATAATTTGTTCATGTCTCTCTCGTTTCGTTAATAACTTTGGAGAGGCAACAACTTACTATATATATCTATAGGAGTTGTTGGGACGTACGGCTTATGAAGCGGATTTCCAATCCGAACGAACATCCATGCCGTGCCCATTATTCGAACAAAGAGCCTGTCGAACCAAGGACCAGAGTCTTTGAGTTATATAACAAGATTTCTCTAGGAAAAAAAAAGCATAGCAAAAGATTAATCAACTAGTATATTTTTTGCACCTTTAAAAGTTATAAAAATTACTTGTTTTATTTGAATGGTAGGTCGGTAGGTAAACACATTGGCGCCCAGCGTCGTATTTATTGGACAGGCAATGTACAGGTCACAACAGGTTCCAACAACATCCCCTTCCCTGAATTTAGAGCATGTCCATGCATGTTAGGTAGCAACTCTCTTCAGGTTACATACCAGGTATCAGCTTTGTGTTTTATTGTTGACCCATCAACATCTCTGTTTTGAGTGTTTTGATAAAGTCACACATTATTTTTTCCGTGACACTAAATATCTCTATAGGACACTAAATATCTCTTCATTTATTGCAGTGAGGGGAAATGTTTTTCATAATATTAATATTATTAATATGAACAGCTCCTAACAAAATCATTAAAAAATTTCTCTAGAAGTAAATTCAATCCCCAAGGCAAAGAGCCGAGTAAATGGTAATTTCTTAATTAATGTCCTACTAGAGCAACACAACGGGCTATTGACGACGGTTCGGGATCAGTCCCTTTAGGGAAAGATCCGAGGACAACACCTCGTAATTTTGAACCACGGTCAGATGACGAAGCAACACTTGAGCTGGCACCCCACTCTCCAAACTTCCACACCAATTCAAAGTGAGGACTTTCGGCCACGACAGATTTAAGGTGCACCAGCCGCCTCTAAACCATTCGCTTACAAACATCCATGCCCGTACCCGGATTCGAACCAGGAACCTTCCATTTTAGAGGCTAACACCGTAACCACTATACCGGTTGGTCGGCCAAAGAGCGAGGCAACACCGTTTATTTTAATGATTTTGAGCTTTATCAATCAATTCACGGAAACAAAAATCCCGGACCATCACCAGTAACCCGCTTTGTTGCTCCAGTGTGACGTTTATTAAAAAATACCAAAATGCCAATTCCATGAAAACAAAAACCATTCAATTAACTTTTCACTGGAGCAACACAGCGGAGTAATGACGACGGTCCTGCATCCAACTCCGAAGGGAAACCACATAGGACAGGGGTCGGCAACCTATCGAAACGCAAGAGCCAAAAGTTACAATTTACAAAATTTCCCAGTTTTAAAAGAGCCACTCAAAATTTCGTTTCAATATTATAGTATTTGCTTACATATATTTGATTTTTGATTTAAAATAAACGGCTTTATATACGGAATTAATATTTATTCATATAAAAACACAAATATAGATAGTTACATCAATGGGAGCATTGGCTTTGCATGCCTTTTGAAAGTTTGATTAAATCTGGCTTATAACTTGTTTTAAGTTTCAAGCACGATTCTAGATTTTTATTTGTTAGTTGACTACTAACTTTACTTTTTATTATATTCATGCAAGAGAACGCTTGCTCACACGAATATGTCGACACGAAGATCGTCAGCACTCCATATACCAACTTCTTCACCTCACTGTAGCATTCTGGAAGACTATTCCATGCACCAAATATGAGGGCCTCAACTCGCAGAATTTCTTTTAGAGCTGTCCACTTGTGCTGCGCTATGTGCATGCATTTCTGGACCTTCAACTCTTCCAACTTGCTCTTGAGTTCTGTAAACTTGCCACTCCACAGGTCTTTGGCTTTTAAATGTAGCAATTGCATTTGAAGCGATCTAGCATCAATTCCAAATGGCTCAATGATGGTCTCATTTGTATTTGTGTTGAGTGGATTTACTATGAACGCGAGAGTACTTTTGTTTGTTTTGAATTGCTCGAATCTCTCAGCGAATTCATCCTTCATGTTTTTTAAAGCTATGCTGAAGTAATTCGAGTCAATAGTTGCATTGGTCTCATCGCGATATTGCTTCAGATTTTTAAATGAAGTAATTTACGGCTCTCCATGTCTTCAACAAAAAGAAGTAATTTTTTTCGAAACTAACTATTTCTTCAAGCAAGGCGTAGGCTGGGTTGCCATTTCCTTGCAATTTTAGATTTAGTTCATTTAGTTTCATTGTGGTATCTACCATGAAGTTGAATTTTTACAGCCATTTGTCTTCTTCCAATTCAGGATGGTCAATGCTTTTTTCATTGAGGAATGTTTTTATTTCACTCAAGCACAAACCAATACGTTACCTCTGGAAAGCCATCGCACTTTATTGTGCAGAAGTAGGTCAGAAAACTGGCTATCTATTTCTTCAAGGAAATCTTTAAACTGGCGATGGTAGAGTGCTTTTGCCAAGATGCTGTTAATAATCTTGATTATCAAGTTCATGACCTCAACTATTTCGGCCGGAAATGTTTGGGCACAAAGCGCTTCTTGATGAATTATGCCGAGAAACGGTAGAATTTCGTGGTTTATTTTGTTCTGAAGAATTGATGTTACCCCTCTATGGGGGGTATTCTTGTTATACTTCTGGCTAGATCAGTTGCTGAAACGATTTTATTTAAATCGATTCCATTGCCTTCCAGGAATTTTTGCACAGCATTTGCTATATCTTCTTCACGAGTTTGCCCTGAGAGCGGTAGCAATCCTAGCAGTTCTTCTTTTGGACCTTGGGACGACATATACCTGACGAAAAGGGTAACTTGTGCCGTGTCTTTTATGTCGCAAGACTCATCTATAGCAAGTGATAAGACAGAAGCCAGTTGAATGTCTTCCACTTGCATATGTGTTACATTTGAAGACATTTTAACAGTTCTATCTTGTACTGTTTAAGCAGATAATGGCAAATCTTTGATTTTTTTTTCATGATTTCTGCTTTGTTTTTAAAATCACGAAACAGTTCTTCAGATGCACGTATAAAACAATCTTTGACGTACTCACCATCTGTGTATGGTTTTCCTCTTTTTGCAATTTCTAATGAAACTACAAAGCTTACCAGATTTACATTATTTGAAGATTGCGCCCAGTTAATTAGCATGGAACTTGACTTGTTTTTTGGACCTCTTCAACAGCTTTTCTTTGTGCGTCACCGGTTGGATATTTACCAGCAAACTGGGTATGTTTTGTAGTGAAGTGTCTCTCCAAATTTGACTTCTTATTGTGTGCGAGTTTTTCGTGGCAAATGAGAAATGTCGGAAGGCTATCTGTGTTGCATATGAATGCAAACGATTCCGTCCAATCCTGATTGAATTCTCGGTTTTCTTCTTCAGTTCTTCTCTCTCTCTCTTTTTTTTTTTTTTGTTACCAAATGCCATGCTGGCGGCGGAGCTGAAAAAATGATTTTTAAAAATTGTACTTAGCTATCTAAAACGGCAAACAATTCATTTACCAGTATTACTTCGTTAACACGATCCTCAGATATATAATCCAATTCTGTTACTGATTTTATTATATTATGCGCGTACATATTTTGAGAAGATAATTCGCTTCTCAATCGTATTATTCTGTTGTTGTTGTTGTTTCTCATGCCTACATTGGCAGACCAGAGGAGTGCCAGGCCCGTCGAAGACGGCAAGAGTCGAGGGGGTCCATGTTATTGAGCCCCATTGGGAGGAAGTCCGACTTTTTCTCGACATACATGACACATTTGTTTTACAGGAAGGTTCCTTTCATACATCCATTCACTCTCACATATCGTAATTTAGATCCCAATCAGAGGCCGATAATCCCCCTGATCAGGTACCCACAGAGGTATTGATTTGGTATGGGAACATGGGGGACTTTGTGACCACGACCTATTTAACGTGCCCCAGTCACCATTAGCAAACACGACGGTCTTTAGCCAGGTCGAAGCGCCGATCTCGCAATCATCAGAATTGCAGGCTCCTCCGAGGACAGAACACCCACAACCCTTCTGATGCGAGCCCGACGCTCTACTGACTGAGCTACCGCGTATTCTTCTTGAAACAACAAGCGAATAGAAACGCAAAAACTTCAAGCGATTAAATTAATACGCATGCAAAATAACGTCGACCGCGCTATCCGAGGATGACTACACTATCTAGACTCTAGACGGTCGCCGTTTGGGTGAGTCAGAAATGGAATGCAATTGGCTGAAAGATAAACATGGTCACGGAGTCTCATCTATGAACAAAACAATAGTTCAAATTTATCTCCTTACGGTCATGTTAAACGTAGAAATTTGTAATTAACGATTATGAAAATAGAAGCTATTGAGAAATTAGGTACTTAAAAATATATTTTCTTACTTTTTAAGGAGTTTTGATTGTAAATTATTAATTTTTTCGTATGGAGCTGGAGAGCCGCAACTTTACATCGAAAGAGCCGCATGTGGCTCGCGAGCCGCAGGTTGCCGACCCCTGACCATAGGACAATACCACATAATTTTGAATTACGGTCAGATGAGGAGGTAACAACTGAGCCGGCACCCCACCCTCTAAACTTCCACACCAACCCAACGTGAGGATATTTGAGGCCATGGCAGATTTAACTTGCACCATCCCCCTTTGCACAAAGCCGACCAACCGGTATAGTGGTTACGGTGTTAGCCTCTAAAATGAAAGGTTTCTGGTTCGAATCTGGGTACGGGCATGGATGTTTGTAAGCGTATGGTGTAGAGGCGGCTGGTGCACCTTAAATCTGTCGTGGCCGAAAGTCCTTACGTGGGGTTGGTGTGGAAGTTTGGAGAGTGGGGTGCCAGCTCAGGTGTTGCTTCGTCATCTGACCGTGGTTCAAAATTACGAGGTGTTGTCCTCGTATCTATCCCTTAAAGGATTGATCCCGGACTGTCGTCAAAAGCCCGTTGTGTTGCTCTAGTATGACGTTAACTAAAATTACCATTACCATTACCCTTTGCACATGACGGTCGTTTGGTTGGACTCGAATGTGCAACCCTCCGGTTGCTAGTTCGTAACTCTCCCAACTGGGCAACTGTGGCCCAGTAACATTTTAAAACTAACAAATGGCTTTCATAAATTAAGGCTCTTTTTAAATTTAGAAGACAAAAAATATTTTTAGGAATACTTTGTTTTAGTTTGGTATGGTATTTTGTCCTTTTAATTAATGTCATACTAAAGCAATACAACGGGTTATTGAGAACTGTCGTGGATCAATCCCAAAGAAAGGTCTGAGGACAACATCCCGTAATTTTGTACCACGGTCAGATGAAGAAGCAACAACTGAGCTGGCACCCCACTCTCCAAACGTTCACACTAAGCCAACGTTAGGATATTTGAGGCCTAAACGGATTTAACGTGCACCAGGCTCCTTTATATGAGATGGTCTTTTGCTTGATTTGATCTCGCAGTGACCCACAGGTTGCTAATCTGATGTTTTCCCAACCGGGCAACCATAGAGTGCCTATATAGTAAGAGTGGCGACAAGGGACCAAATTTGGCCCACTGCACATGCGCGGCAGCCATTTTTCTACCAGAATCGGTTGCTGGGCGAATATGTTTCTTCCATCGGTTTCCCACATTTCCTCCTCTCTCTTTCTTTTGGCGATAGTGTTTATGTCCCGTTTTATGCTCACGACTTATTGAACTTGTTTTCGTGAATATTAACAAGAAAATGAATAAAGTTAAGCTTATAACTTCAGTGTTAAATAAAATAAGATCTGATGTGTTGTTTCTCTCAGGCACAAGTTTTTTCTTTAAATTCTTTCCATGCTGTGTGATAGAAGTTTACGCATTAATTTTATAACATTAAATAAAAAATAGATTTGAAATGTCCTACTATTAATGGATAGTTCCTTAAAATAAAACTTTCTTTCAACCAACTGTTCAACACATGTAGCTTTTTTTAGTGTGATTAATCCTGTCCTTACATTAACCGAACCAGAAAAGATACTGAACATTTTTATTTGACCTATTTAATGCATAACACAAAATTTTAACCCACTTAAATTTAATTTTAAGTTTCATCCATTTATACAAGTCAAAAGACATGTAATTTCAAAAATAATTAACACCATCAGTACACATTTGTTAAAAAACTACCACATTTTCATATGAAAAATAGAATTAACAGATTGAAACTAAATAATGAGCAAATATTGGCCTAAACATACAAGAATAATCTCAAGATAGAAAATAGTTAACAGCATTTGTACGCATTTATATCCAAATTCACAGATAAATGTTGATGTGGTGGTTTTGTTCCGAGATCTAGCAGCAAAATAAAGATGAAAGTTTGCATCAAAAATAACACTTTTATATAAACATTTCTTTTATTCTTTTTATATAAAGCATTGCTACAATTTACTCTCTGCTTTTCTGATGATTCAATTCGGATTAGGTTATTGAAAACCTATAATAAGGAAACAGCTAAAAAAACAACGCATTATCAAAAGTTTAAAACTTGCTAACTGCCTTTGGCGCGATGTTTACATCGCCAAAGTAGCTGGAAACAGCATGTTGTTCAAAAAAAGCTATTTACTTAAAAAGTCTTCAAATTTACACTGACAAAACACTAAAATAATTATAAATAAACATTCTAGAACACGAAATGGAACACGAATAAGCTATATTTTCTTTTTAATTTAATATACACACGTTTTTCTCGAGCACACAAAAAGTTCCCATGTTAAGTCTACGGGAGCTGGGAAAATACCGCTTCGGGCGGTAGAAAAGGTCTCTAAGCCAATCAGAAAGTGTTTCCCGTATGTCGCCACTCTTATTATATAGGCACTCTAGGCAACCACGGCCCTTGCTTTTAATTCGAACTACATAGTAAAAATGGTTGTCAATGGCTAAAGTTTGGAGAGTGGTGTGTCAGCTCAGGTGTGATCTGGTCCCATCTGACTGTAGTTCAAAATTTTCAGTTGGATCTCGGTTTGATCCGAACCGGCACCAAAAGCCAACACCTCCTGTTCGAGGTTTTGTCGAATGTTTTTTAAAATTTCTTCATAAGGCAGTTAGCACTCTGTATGCATTATACTCTGTTGAGAGAACAGTTTAAATAATATTAATAAAATGACGCTCTTCAGTATAAAATGGAGACTGCTATGAGTGGAAAATGTCCAACTCCGACCACAATTAGGTTCCACTGACCCGCACTTTTCGTCGGCTTCGACCAAGGGCGATAAAAATCATACCTTTAGTGAACTCTGTTTTCCTATGATTTGAAGTGAAATAAGTACTTGTGTATATCAACAACGAATACGGAGTGTCTATTGCGCCGTACAAAATACGGCTATATAACTTTTCATTCTATGTAACCGTACAGCGCAGTTCCTTACTGCGCAACTCGTAGAATGCGCATGGGCAAACTTTGTTTGGTGATTTCGCCAATCTAAAGTAGAATTCTAGCAGTCCTGATGAGCAATAAGTAAAAGCATTTGCCATTTTGAAGGACGTGGTATTTATGTTTAATGAGTAGACGTCTTTTGTGTGCCGACCTAGTGTTTTTCCATTTAGAAGCTAAATTTATGTAAGCAATAATATTTTTATTTGAAATTTAATATTTTCATTGCTTTATATTTGCTTTGCAAATTGTTTTGTTCCGTTAAGTTAGCTTGTATTTAAATGCTATTCTACGAATTACACTTTTTGATGGGCAGATGAAGGCTCTTAATTTGCTTATTTTTCCTTCATTTTATAACCCGTTTTGAAATGTATTGTTCACTTGCTGTGCTAAATGGTTAATAACGTTGAGTTAGCTTGTTTTTAAGTGCTACCCAACGGAATTGACTTTATGGCAGGCAGATGAAAATTCTCGGTCAGGTGCATATTTTACCTATTTTATTCCTGCATATCCCTTTGTGTGTTGTATTGTTCATTTGCTACGTTAAATGGTGAATAGCGTTGAGTTAGCTTGTTTTTAAGTGCTACCCAACGGAATTTCCTTTTTGGCGAGCAGATGAAAATTCTCGGTTCGTTGCTTATTTTACCTATTTTATTCTTTATTTTCCTGTTGTGCTCAGTATTGTTCCTTTGCTATGTTAAATGGTGAATTACGTTGAATTTAGCTTGTTTTTAAATGCAACCTAATGAAGTTTTTTTTGTTGGTTGGCAGAAGAAAATTCTTGTTCAATTGCTTTCTTCCCTACATTTTAAATGGCCCTTTGCACCTTAAAACCCTAACCAAGTTATACATTTTAAAAATGAGTTGTCCTTTTCCATAGTGTATTGTTATAATATGGTAACTGGTTAGGTAGTCCCTCACTCTTTCCAGGGTGGTGGCACAATGATTATGCCCACTGTACTAGAAACCTGTGAGCTGTAGGAAGTGAAGGTGTGATTCCTCCATTGTATTTATCTTCTGTGTCAGAAAAATTTTCTTTATCTGCATGTCTATTACTTGATGTTTGCAGCAAATGTATTGTTCACTTTATTCATTATTTACAAGTTCCATTGAGTTAGCTTGTTTTTAATGTTACCTAGCAAAATTAATTGAGAATATTTTGCGTTTAAATAATATTCCTTTTTCTTATAGATGTGATGTAAGCGTTTCATCAAAATGTTTGCAACCACCAAAGTGAAAATTTTCTTGCTGTGTTAAATTGTTCTGCTGGTTTGTTAAATATGTTGAAAATATCTTTTTAATTCCTTTATTGTGAGTTCTTTTAGGTGGAAACAAGAATGTTTTGACTGTAAATATGAGCCCAAATGCCTTGACACATTTTACAAATTATCTCAATTTTAATTGTTATTGTAAGATAGAAAATAATTCAAGAATTTATTTTGCTTGAAAAAACCTGTATGTCCCATTTCAGCCTCTACTCCCAACCAGCTGTCACTGAATTGATGTAGGATCACATGAGGGATTTTGATGAGCACGTTAAAAAGAACAAGGTAATGCACTCTTATATGTTGAAATTTGTTCTCTTCGTGTGCTTCATGGATGAAATAAAAATAGGATATGAATGATTTCTTGCGTGCCAATTATTATCTGTTCAAGGACTTTCCTTCGAGAAAAGCAGATTATCATTCATCCATAAAAACTTTCAAGGGGATCAGACTCCTGTGGCATGCTTGGTGTAGATGCTCTTATAACAATTTGTCTAATTTCTCATTGGAATTATTTGCCTCACGTTTGTGTGGATACAAGGAGTTCAGGACCCTAGGAGTTGGCATCTATAGTAGAATGACAATTGATTGTAACAAATATTTCTTTCTACTCACTAAAAACCGGCAGAAGTTGAATTTCAAAGTATTTTTTGGCTAATTTTGATTCTTTACAGTTGGAAGGTTATGGAGGTTTGAACTGATGCCTTTCAAGAGGGGGATCAGCACTGTTTAAAATTTGTTTTCAGTATGTTAAAAACTAGTATGGATGCCCTCGCTTCCTAGTTTAAATAGTAAACCCTTTGAAATAAAATAAACTAAACTGAAATAGAAAGAACCTCTTAATATTCGCAAAAGCAAAGTACTCATCTAATAAGCCCGTAATTAAGAAAATCCAAAGGCATATGCATGTTTTGATTTCCTTTGTGAAAACATTGTATTCCAGATATTTCCTTTTGATTCTAGAACAATTTGGTTCCGGCAAATTTAAATTAGTTTAAATTTATGCTTTCGTGTCTGGCCGACAAAAAAGTATTCTAAGAAAGGTATCGCGTGTCCTGTCCGGACGTTTCTTGAGCGGACAATTCTGGCAACCATACAGAGGGGAGACTTGGGGTGATACTTCTGGCGAAATTCTCAGAAATGGGAAGGGAAGAACCACTCTCAGGGCAGTAATTTTCTGGTGAGGGATAACTTAAAAATTGCCCTTGTCTAAGGTGTTCTCATGCTCGATGTTCACTCAATTGCGACATAAAACGATACAACAACGCGTTAGGCGATACTTGCGCTGACATAAACTTTGAAGTAATAGGTATTCAAAAATTACAAGTTTCTTTCATCCGTAGAATTCGGACTCTGTACTTAAAATAAAAGAAATTAGACCATGGATTAAACAGAAATGGTCTTGAAATGTTCAATTGCAAATTAATTTCTAGGTATTTTTTCTCAGCCTTTATTTTGACGGAAGTTATATTCATCACTTCAAATTGTTTTCCTATAACTGCATCGCATAAGCGAAGTTTCATATAAATTCATATTTGATCACGGATAAAAAATCCTGAAACCTTTGTACATGTTTTTATATTGTAACATATTTCTTTTCGTGCAATTAGGGTAGCGATGAAGTACAATATTTTCAAATCCATAAAGTCGTTTCCTTTTGCATTCAATTAGGCTATCATAACTTTGTAGAGTTTACAAAATTACTATGCGTTTGTCTATTACTATGGACAATATTTGTCATCACTTACGATAGCTAGTTTTCATTCAATTACTTGTAGAATGACCCTCTGCTGCTCGAGGAGGTTGAAAAGTAGTCATAGAATAAAATTCTTAATCCCTTCAGATTAAATACAGATATTCACTTAAGTATTTTAATAACTCCACTTACAGTTTTATAATTTCTAGCATATCTTTTCTTTAGCATAAATAATCGCTCTGTCGTTTTTGAAAAAAAAATGTGTTTAAACATTGACAAATAACTGTTAATAGACAAAACGAAACTAATGTAAAACAACTTTCGTTTCATCTAGTAATAATTGACAACTTTCTGTCATTGCGACAAAATAATATTACTTTTTTTATGTAATTAATACAATGTTTATATTCTATCGAGATAATGATGCAGTTTTGTATAAAACCTTTAAAACTTATGTTACATCACATTCGACAGTTGATCCTTACAGCACTTATTTTCAGGTGACAAATTATCAATTTCTGAACTAAGATTACACATATCTTCAGAGTCATAATGTGGCTTGATCAGATGTTCAATCGGTACATTTATTAATGAAAAACAATTATTAAATTAAAGATAAGTAAAAACCATTAAAATTTAAGCAATATAACCATATCGTAAGAGATACCTACTCCGAAACTTTAAAATCTTTGAACAATCACTTGTATAAAAGGTTTGGATTACATCTTTTTTTTTTAAATATTTATTTTACTTTTCGAAGCTTCAAACACATAGGAGTCTTAAGGAAAGTTAATCAAAATAGTCATCGCCAAGACAATTACATGGTGGACCGGAAAAAAAAATTTCGCTGGTTAAATAAATTACTGTAATGCGAAAATCGTGTGAATGGCACACCTTAGGACTGTGAAAATACTTTTCTAAATCAGACAATTTTTCAATTTGCTCAATTTGCATTTCAATTGCTCAAATCTAGCGTACAGATTAGTCCGAGACCCTTCAAATTTTAATGAAACTTGGTGTAGCAAGTGACATTACCATAGCTATGAATGAAAATAATAACTTAAAAAAAGTTTTGTCCTCCATTCAAAAGGTTATTAAGCTTCAGTTATTTAAAGCTTAAATGAAAATGTACTGCATCTTTAAGATAGCTAATTAATTTTTGGGAAGATACAGACTTGGTAATCTCTCATTTTAAAGCTATTTTATTGGGATTTAATTTCTTCAATTTAATATAAATCGTAACGCATTTTAATTGTATTAGGTCTTTTTAATGTATCGTATTTTACAAATAGAATATTTACAAAAGGTGCAGCTTTAAAAATTTGGAAAAATTTAACAAATTACGTTGTACATCTTTCCCCCCCCCCCTTAAAAAAAGTTTCAGTGTTGGTTCTCTTAATGGGGAAGGAACAGGTGTCCCTTTTTTCCAATACACAACCACTCACTTGTTTGTCTTCGGCACTATACAAGATAAGAACTGATAGTTACTTGTGAAGAAGTGTTCAGTTTCCTGCTACACCTAACAGGAACAATCAGTGGCGGATCAAGTCAAGTGGGGACCCCAAGCGGTAAAAATTTCGGGGCCCTCAATCTCAAGTTAGAAAAAAAAGTTTCAAGAAAACTGTCCTTAAGAGTTGTTAACAAAAAAGAAAAGTAATCAAAATATTTTCATACCACAGCCCATTAAATAAACTTATTAAAAAAAAAAAAAAAACATTTTTACATAAATTTTCGTTTTACTTTATTTCATGCAAATTCGTCAATTATTTTGGAAGTGTCAATTCGTTTTACGATTCCTTGCTCTATATACAGAATGGTCATATTAATTAATATTTCTTCTACCTCCTAAAATTATTTTTTACACGCTTTAAAACAGGAAACAATCTTTCTCCTGTTGCAATAGAAAAGTAAATTAAAAAAAAAAAATTTCAATAATGTTTCAGCATTCGGAAATGTGCAAGATATTTCTTTATCGGCTCGATAGATGACTGGTGTGGTTTATATGTGTCCTCGTTTTCTTTAAGAAATATTAAAAAACTAGCCACTGCGTGGCTAGAACGACGTTGCCCGTGTCCGTGCAAACCAATAACACGGGCAACACCGTGATGTAAGGTATTAAGCTGGTGTAAAATTTTCCTCAGATTTCAAATCCGTTGAAGATATATTCAATTAAAAAATTATTTATTTAAAGAAAATCGTATTTTTAGGTACCAATCTAAACTGAAATTTTTCGCAGTTTTCCAATCCGTTGAAATTAGTCTTGGAGATAGAAAAAAGAAGTGTGACTACAATTAAAAGATTTATCGTCTGGCTGGATAAACATTTCTCCGCGCAAAATCAAAGCGGAAACGAAAAAAATAATTTTCTCCACGTTCTGCATATGAAAAAACTTGCCATAATTCCAAACCTTGACTGCAAGGTCGCATGAGTAGAAAATGTTATCCGCGTTTGAAAAATCGATTGAGAATAAAACTATCAAATTCACATTTAAAAATCTTCTAGATTGAATTTTAAAATTCGCCGCTACACAAAAATTGCAAACAATTCGGACTACCTGTGTGCCAAATCTCATTGCTGTAAGTGCCATAGAATCGTCAGGATTTTGCGGCCCCAAACAAACAAACACTTTCTTTTATTATAGTACAGATGATCAAATTCGTCTTCAAAAGTACAAACACCTAAGTCATTTTTGTAAATATTCTTCAACTTTTTTTTTATCGTGTTCTTTTTTTCTACTGATAAATCCCAATAATAAATATTCTCGAAAAGGCTCCACAACAACTCCATACGTTCTTTGAGATAATTCTGCCTTGGTGTTATCACATATGAAAAAAATCGAATTAATTGACTATGAAATTTTCTCTCACTGTAAATGCATGTCCAACTCCTTTGTTTTCATTAAAAAAAAATACTTTTTTTTCTTATTTGTTGTCTGCGAGTTTAACCATCTTTCACATTAAATGACAGCCCTGATAAATCAGTTGTCTCTTTTTCAACTTCTCTTTAAATTATTGATAAAATTTACTAATGACTTCAGGATAGATAACCTTTCAATAGTTCGCATTCAAATGATTGCAGTTATTTACTAATAGCATTTATCCTTTATAACATAGTATTCCAACTAACTGTCATTAGGGAGGTTTCATATTTGTTCATTTTCCTCGGAAGTGAAGTCGCCTCCAATATGGTAACTTTGTTTCTTCGGAATTACAAATTCCAGGTAAAGCCTCATATATATGGGTGAAACCAAGTTTTATAGTTAATACAGCATCTGCTTTTGCTGACCATCGTATGTTAGGAAGTCTTTTCACTGCTCATAAAGACGCACATTGTAAAGACACACACACACACACTGTCACAACTTTTCTCGAACCTTAATGAAAAAACATTTCAAGACCTCGGGGCCCCTTCGGTATTTCGGGGCCCTACGCAGCCGCTTAGTCCGCTTAATCCGCCACTGGGAACAATCACAAACATCCATGCACTTACAAACAATGATTTGAGCCAGGGACCTACTGGTGGCAGACAAATGCTTTTAAGAGAATATGTTGTCATAGAGCGGGGTTCATGTTTCACATGTACGGAGACAACCCACGTACGTCGTATAAGTCCCAATTCAAAAGCATAAAAACTCATATTACTGTAGCATAAACACTTATATTACACTATTCATTCAAACACGAGATAGCCTGATGTAGCGTTCTTTCAGTCAAAAGTTCAGCACTTCCCTCCACTTTTGGGTTTTAGTCCACATAAGTCAGTCCTCGGTATAAAGACAATCAATGCCAGAGACATGCTTTAGTTTTAAAACAAAGTCATTTTAAACAGATCACAGCTCAAAACTGCACATTGTGGTAGAGTAGTCTGGAAAAAACTAAAACCTTGATTACCAACTATTATACCTGACTACTTAAGCACTGGCTAATAAAACCTCTAATCCAATTAAACATGTATGATTTTACACCAATTGAAAAGAGTTTTAACAATTCCCCTCTATACTGCATCGTAAACTGACATCAAATCAACAACAACTGCTGTCATTACATGCTTGTTTTCCAGCGCATTTTTAATAGCGTTTAGCTGAAATTTCCATACTCTGTTCTTCGGTAAGTGTGAGCAAGTAGTAACAAGAGCTACCAAAAACCAATAAAGGATATTATAGGATTCTTTCTATCTTTTAAATTAATGCACATACATCAATTATCTCGGGTGGGAGTTATGGATAAAAATCACTTACCAAAAATTTCAGATACTATAAGTCAATTTAGTGGATGTGGTGATTAAAGCCTAACCCAGGTTTTTCAGTCTTTTCTACACCCCCAAATGTGATTATTGACTTCTGAAAATTTATTTTCAACTTCTGGTGTAACAGTACTGAATTCACTTTGCAAATTACAACAGTAGAAAGAATTCAATAAACAAGGGTAAGTATCGTCAAAATCAAATTTATCTATGAACCAAAGAAAAAAATTCAGATATCTCAGGCCCAATATGAAAATAAAAAGAATTTTCAAACTGCTTTAGAATTATACCTTTTTCATGAAGACCTTTTTGGAATGCAAAAAAAGACTATAATTCAGTTGAGCAAGAAAGAAATTCCCACATCCAAGCATATTGACTAATATTGTGTAAATTTTTGAAGTAAGTAATAGTTAAAACTATTTTCTTGTCAACTGAATTCACATTTTCAGTTTCCATGTGTTTTAAAATTATATTTGTATTTAAGTCAGCTAGATTTGTGTTCAAAATAAGATTTTTGTGAATACTACGTACTTTATGTTGGTTGTATTGAGGGGCGCCAACCAGAGAGAACCCCGACACATCATTAATTATTATTACTGTAATTATTGATCAGATATAAAAATAAAAGTATTTAATATAATTTCAAAGTACACATAAAAATTTCTTTTACTAAAACGGTAATTTATCTTCATACATAACTTTCAAAATAGCTAGTCGCATGAATTTTGGCTAAGTTAGAAAATAAAATTTATGTCTATTCAAAAGTAAAAGAGAAATTAAAGGTATAGTAACTTAGAGTTATTATGTAATCGGGGGTGCATTTGAATTATTCTGATGAAAGGTTGTTCAATGTTCCTATTATGCTCAGCTAAATTCTAAATTGAAATACTTAGCTTTGTCAATGGTGAAAAGGGATTTACAAACTCGGTTTTTTTTATGACTAACCTTATGCATTTGTATTGCAGAATCTGAGAACTTAGAACCCAAAATGGGAAAGTTTCATTTTCGGGAGGGTTACGTGTAAGCCAGTGAATGGCTCTGGGAGCTCAAAAATTCACCCCAGAAGTATTGTTTTCTGGTATTTAAAATATTTCTTCACATGAAATACTCTAGATGCATGCGTGAAGGCCTTTATTTCATTCATCTTCAAGAAAAGTAATGGTTCATAAATCGATATTATTTATGAACTATTATTTCTTACATGATGTAATAATTCATTGAATTAATTTGATCTTGAAATATAAAAGCAATATTTTTGGGCATTCGTTTTCTTTTCTCTCTCTTAACCAGCTTCTGACATGTACTTAAAGTGCTAATACCCAGCAATGACACAAAGTAAAAGGGAGTTTTCAGAAACAAGGGGATTTTAAATATTTGCTTATCACTCCAAGCAGCTACGATGAGATATCTCGTCAAACAAGATATGGCTAATTTTTCTGAAGAACAACTAGTCAAGATCTTTTGTTAAGAACGATCCGTTTGAAAAGATCGCTAACAGATTTCACCACGTGGTTTGTCGTTTTCATTCCCTTTAGGAAGCACAGGTGCATCGCGCGTGTTAATGGTTTTTCTTGTTGTCTAGAGTGAGATGCCCGAGACTTTTGAATGATAGGGGTCATTGTTGTTCGATGAGTTGACAGAAGATTGATGTTTCGGTTCAATTGGTTTTAAGAACAGTTTTTCTGTGTCCTCATGTTTCGAAGAATTTTCTTTTGCATGTGATTCTCTCTCTAATGTTGTTCCTATCTCTAAATAAGGCACACAAAGAATTCTGCATCTCTGTTATGGGCATCTTCAGTTAACAGTTTTGCTTCATAAAAGGCTTTGTCAAGAAATTACCTGAAGTACTGGGCTTTTAGTGAATGCACAACTCGGACTCTGTGAGACTTGGAGACTGCAGTCACTGTTAGGAGAGCCTTGAGTAGACTTTTAATCCAGAGACTTCAACTATACAACTGAATATGAACAGCGAATTATATATTGCGGAGATTGTCAAAGGCATACCTTGTCTTCTAAGAATGGGATATAGACATAGAGTGCTCAGAATAAATGACTGTTGCACCAGCTGGAGTAATTATCCACAAGAGGGCGAGAGAAGACGTAGTTACTCTAGTAAAATACACAGTCATTTTAAAGAGTCTCATCCTTTTCATTTAATACATTTTAAACTAATTATTATCTCTCTAAATTTCCAATTTCTTCAAACATCTGATATGACCTGAGTGTCAAAAATTCAGAAATGAAAAATTCTGTCATTTAACTTCGGAAGTTAAAAACACACTTAAGTTGAATTAAACACATCCCAAAATTACAAACATTAATGTCATTTTTGTAAATATCCTTAAACTTTTTTGTCGTGTTCTACTTTTAATCCTGTCTTGGTGTTATCACATGACATAAAATGCATTGACTGTGAAATTTGCTCGTATTGTAAATTCATGTCCGACTTTTTTGTTTTTATCAAAAAACATTTTTATCTTTTGCTGTCTGCGAGTTTGTCCTTCTTCCACATTAAATGATAGGTTATTATGATAACAATTGCACCACATTAACCTTATAAAACAGTTGCCTCTTTATCAATTTTTTCAAATTCTTCTCTGAAATTATTGATAAAATTTTCTAATGCCTTTAATAGGATGGATCTATTCAATAGTTTGCATTCCACTGATTGCAGTGATTTACTAGTAGCACTTATTCTTTGTAAAATAGTATTCCTAATAATTGCCATTGGATTAGTTTCATATTTGTCTGTTTAAGAAGTTGTCTCCGATATGGAAAGAAGAAGATACACTGGAAAGAAGAAGAAGGGGGGGGATTTGATTCAGCTTTTCAAGTTTGTAAAACAAGGGGACACAGAGGGCTTAAATTTCAATAGGGATAACAGAACAAGGGGTCATGGGTATAAATTGAATAAGACACATTTTAATCGGGATTTAAGGAAAAACTACTTTTTTAATAGGGTAATAGACAGTTGGAACGCGTTGCCAGAAAATATAGTTAATTCAAAGGGAGTGTACGAATTTAAGATACAATTGGATAGTCAGTGGGAATTGGGGAATTCATAAACAAAGGACCAGCCTTGTTGGGCTTGAGCCTGTAGCTGGTCGTCAATATTTGTATTTCTTTTCTTCTTCTGAATTACAAATTTCAGTTAAAGCCTCTTTAACATGGGTGAAACTAAGTTTTACAGCTAATATAGCATATGTTCTTGTTGACCATCTTGAATTAGAAACTCTTTTCACTGCACTTAAAGATGCACATTGTAAAGACACTGGCACAACTTTCCTCGGACCCAAATGAAAATACATTTTGTGGGCCCTGCGCACCCGTCTCTGCTTGAGGGTCATTGACACGAGGTACAAACCGCAGATTTTTTCTTCCTCGAAGTCTTCGAATGAGCAACTGTAGAACGAAGTGTTTTCCCTTCAACTGTCCCATAACTCTAACCCTCCCCCCATAAGAGACGCTGTGCGTCCGGTGGGACTGGAAGGGGCGAAGCGAAGAAGTGAGAACAGAAACTAAGCAGATCTGATCATTCCTTTGCTTTTTGATCGGAAATTTTTTTCGTCAATCTGAATTTTAAAGATACAATCGAGGGAATTTGAATAAAAAAATTAACGTTATATATATAAATGTATGATTTTGCTTTGAATGTATTTTTTTGTATCATTTTTATACCATCTAAACAGTGCACTGTTACAATTCTGCTCAACTAGGTAACACATTTCAATAATTTGATAATGGTATTCAACTAGTTACCATCGTCCCAGCCTAAGCCATTCGGTGTATCGCCACGTAATTTTGAACCACGGTCAGATGATGAGGCAACATCTGAGCTGGCACCCCACTCTCCAAACTTCCACACCAACCCAACGTGAGGACTTTCGGCCACGACAGATTTAAGGTACACCAACCGCCTCTACACCATACGCTTACAAATATCCATGCCCTGACCCGATTTCGAATCAGGAACTTTCCAATAATTTGATAATATAATAACTTTATTTTAAAACGCAGAAGAATAAAAGTGTATGAAAGCTCAGTCAGGGGTTACATGAACAAGAAAAGTTGAAACTCCTGCAAAAGCTTTTTATCAGAAAAAATAATTATTGATTAAATGTTTTTAATTGTTTTATCACCTTTCTTCTACTGAACTTGGTTTTAAATTTATAATATCTAACTTTACTGTAAATATCATTACTGAGGGCAGGAAGGGGGCGGCAAGTTTCCAGTAGCCCAGGGGTGGCTAACCTTTTACATACCACACGCCAATTTTTTTTCACATTCGAATTCATATGCGTCTTACAACTCGAGCACCTTTTTTACTTTCTTAAGTTTTCATGGTCCAGGCATATTCTTAATAACCTTTTTAATAAAGGTATGTTTATGCACATTATTAACAATTTAAAATGAATTAATTATTGTATGTAAAACAATACGTATTACATCACATAAACATTACTTTCCATTAATGATACTTTTGAGACTGGGTTTGGCTAGTCTGAATGTTTGGTGTTAAATTTGGTACTGAGAACAGAAGAGAATTTTTTTAATTGAATCAGTCAATCGTGACTTTCGTTTTGCTTTTCATGAATGTAAATTTCATTAATGAAAATACTAGTTCACATATGTATGTCGTTCCTAATAATAACAGCAGAATAATTATAGAAAACGTCCACAGGAAAATAGACAGAGAGGTTTTCTTGCCTTTTTGTTAACCTATTTGTTTCTTTGAATACCTTTTTGTCTGCCAGACACGAAAGCATAAATTTAAACTTTTCAATTTGTCGGAACCAAATTGTTCTAGAATCAAAAGGATATATCTGGAATACAATGTTTTCACAAAGGATATCAAAACACTTATATGCCTTTGGATTTTCTTAATTGCAGGCTTATTAGAAGAGTACTTTGCTTTTGTGAATATTAAGAGGTTCTTTCCATTTAAGTTTAGCTTTCTATTTAACCTTAGTTTATTTTGTTCCAAAGGGTTTACTATTTAAACTATGAAGTGAGGGCATCCATACTAGTTTTTAACATACTGAAAACAAATTTTAAAGTGTTGATTCCCCTCTTGAAAGGCATCAGTTCAAACCTCCGTAACCTTCCAACTGTGAAGAATCAGTGCCAAAATTAGCCAAAAAATAATTTGAAATTCAACCTCTGCCTGTTTTTAGTGAGTAGAAAGAAAAATTTGTTATAGTCAATTGGTTATTCTACTATAGATGCCAACCCCTAGTGTCATGAACTCCTTGTATATCCACAAACGTGAGATGCAAATATTTCAAATGAGAAATTAGATAAATTGTTAAAAGAGCTTCTACACCAAGCGTGCCATAGGAGTTTGATCCCCTTAAAAGTTTTTATGGTAGACCAAGGAACCTCAAACATAAGGGGTAAACATAACGAATAATAGAAATAACCAAATATGCAAAATGATTCGATCTCTCTTAATAGACTACTTTACCAGAAGCCTCAAAATCAGCGCAATTCTCTGAATGCGTGATAAATTTATCTTGCAATGACGAACAAAATGGCGTGGAACTTTATTATCGCACAACTTGAGCGTAAAGGAAATCAAACGATACAAATTAAAGAGTCGATAAGAATTATCGAAAAACGATAATAATTATCGATAAAATTCAGTAATTAAAAAAAAACAAGGGCAATACATTTTTTTAAAGTTGGAGTACGGGAACTTTTAGGACACCCTGTACAAAAGCTTCAAAAGAGAATACGAAATGTCTAAAATAAATATGTTGGTATTTCATGATCAGTAGATGTAGCGTTTTTTGCATTTCAGGTTAAAATGTCCCACACAAATGTTAAACACCAATGTCCAATTAGTCCCCCAGAAGATAATGAAATTAACCTAATTTGGGGCAGCATGACCTATAGCAGTCCTTGCGCCATTAAATAATAAACAAACAGAAACAACATAGTAAAAATAACAGTATAAAAATGAATTAATCGATACATCGGGTAAATATGCAATTATCTCCAATCAACACCCCATTAGACATTTTGTACCCCCCCCCGTTTTGAATCCTGGATAAATTCCTGCTTCCATATCACATTTTATTGTGTTGGATATAAAACCTTTTTGTTTGTTTTGCGGTTTGCAAATAATAAAAATTGGTGTTTGATTAATTGTTTTTTACAATTTGAATTTTTTTAAAATGTTAAAAATAATTTAGACAACTACCTATCCATACAAACGCTTACGTGTAACCACATTTTTACTCAAAGAAAGCAAATTAATATTTCAATGAAATGGATTAAAATATCTTAGCCTACATGTGATTGTGATTTTAATATGCCAGCCCAGTAAAGGCACTTGCAAAACAATTCAAACTTGAATGTTTCAAGTACTTTATCTATTTTTCGAAATGGTTAAATAATATGGTAGATACTACATGAAAATGCACTTTTACTGAGCTTGATGTGAAGAGATATCCAATTAAATTTTAAATATGGAGGAAAATCTGAAATTATTAGTAGAAATTGAATCTTGATTTTTACGATAGGGTCTTTAAAATGGAAAAAGAACATTTTCCAATAACTTATTTTATTGGAGACGTGAGATTAAAACTAGTAATACTCATTGCTCTCAAATGGTAAATCAAGTATAGCAAAAAAGTGCAAAATTTTAATGCGTACATTTTTTTTTTCATCCAAATTGCAAATCATCTCCCTCAAGCATATCTGCAATAAAAAGGATTTTTTTCAACTGTTCACATGAGAATTCGGACCTGGTTTTAAAAAGAAATGAATTATTTGATCAAAACCTGTTTTCGTTAGCAAAATGTAGTCAACTTGGCAAATATTTCACAATTTGATGGATTTTAAATATTTGATCATTTGTTGTATGTTATTAAAAAGGAATTAAAAAAAGATATATAATTTTTTATTTGTTTATTTAAAAACATTTATACGCATTCCTCTTTTGTGAAAAATAATTCTTAATAATGTGTGCAAAAGTGGCTAAAAATAAACAAAATTACTCCATTATAAAACAAAAATGCAAACTTGTATTTCTTCTTTAAAAATTCATGTCATTAAATCTATGGTTCGGAACACAAACAAAACATGAAAAATATTTAAAAGACAGTTTGTGCAAATTTTCCTGAATTGACCAGGAACACATTTCATTACTTTAATTTCCAATCACTTGTTAGTATCCATCCCATTCCGCGCACTTTGCGCCATAAAACCCAACCATTCATTTTTCCCGTGGTCATTTCCACAACCCATCCTCGATTCATATACGGAGAATCTTAAAAAGGCGGGAAACGGTAGGGAAAATGCGTCTTCCTTTCACAAAAAAGGATTGCCTTTTTTGGCAGTTTATGGCAAAGGCAAAATGGATCAAAATACTACATAATCGCCAAAAACAGAATGACTCTCTTTGCCGTCTAACGGCAGAAGTGAAAATACTGCGCAGTAAGGAACTGCGCTGTACGGCTACATAGAATGAAAAGTTATATAGCCGTACTGTACGGTTCAATAGACACTGCCACAACGAATAAGCTCTTGAATTGAAATTTAAATACCAATACGTGAATTCTATTGCGAATACTTAACCATTGCTGTCCAAATTTTCAAAGAGTATTTAAAATGACCCTCTTCGAACAGTTGAAGCTGTCATTTGACCAAGGACTTTACAGTAATGTCACAGCCTTGGTAAGGATTTGAATTGATTCGTAACATGCCCCTGTATCTTGTAGATTGATATAATTTTTTTAATTCTTATCAAATTTTCTAAGCTAAGCATCTGTCAATTCTTCATTTTAAAATAAGTTGTTAAAATATTTTGTTAATCAAATTGAACTTAGATAAAACTATCTTTGTAGAATCACTACATTTTTTAAACGGATTTCAAACGTTTCAAATTCAATTTTGTTAATTAAGACTTTGATGATAGAATATGTTACAATTTCTTGTTGTTTTCTTTCATCAGGCAAGCATGATTCTCACAGTAAATGAAAGCAACCCTGATATTCTGACTTTCTGTACTAAGTACCAGACTTACGTCTATTACGCTGATTCTCTTCTGAACTTGAAAGATTACAAAAGAGCTGAAGTAAGTGCATTTTATAGAGCAAATAAGTTCCTTAAGTTTTCAATTTACGTTCAAAAACGTTTTGAAACTTAAGTTTCAAAAACGTTTACTTTGCAGAAAATATTTGTTTCAAGCTGCTATGTCCTTAGGGTACATATTAGTGAATAATTTCAGATGGAACCCTATTAAGACAAAGATTGTACAGCTCTAAATACTGCATAAGTATACAGCACTATCCAACTCTTTGTCCAACCTTTAAGTATCACAGGTCCTGTGAGATCCACACGTACAGCTGAATCTAGAACTGTTTTGCAGCAACGCTACTGGAATTGTCAACACAGCTTTAGTGTCATGGTGTTTACATGTCATGCACTTTGAAATCACTTTACATAGTGCCTTTTTTCCATTTATGATCCAAATTTTGTCATATTTCTATGATTACGCTAATCAAGCCACAGTGCCACATCATAGCATGTCACTTTTGAATTAGAATTTGCACTAGTCTGCTTACTGGGTACCAAAACAAGGGGCATAGAATTCTCAAAATCGCCTTGTCTGTTAGTTAGGTTTTAACTCAAAGTATACTCAAGCTGTCTTGAAAGTGCGAAATAGACTTCACATTTCTTAAATATTCCTCTGTAAATGTGGTAAATAGAACGGGAAGATGGACAGTCTTATGCAACCAAGTTCAGTGACTAAATTAATGTAAGTACTCACAGTATTCAAATTTTCATGAAAATATATTCAACCGTTCGGACGTAGTACGGGCACACACACATACAGACAGGCAAGAGATGAATTTTGCATCAGAACAGCAAACAGCAGCAGAACATATTTTTTTTTGGTTTTGAAAAGTCTTTGAATTTTTTTGGATACTAGTGGGCTCCGCCCCCTGCTCGCTTACGCTCGCCAACCCCCGGGGATTGCTACGCGATCCCATTTGGTTTGCTTCGCAAATCAACACTCCTTTTACATATGCCATTTGGTTTACTTCGGAAACCAACATTCCTTTTGCTTTCTTTCGCAGAGTGAAACTGTCTGAATAATTCGTGTTATCCTGTTTCACTTTCCGGTCCATGACGTCACAGCGAGAGCTTTGCTCGCTCACGCTCGCCGACCCCCGGGGATTAATATGCAATCCCGTTTTTTAACTTTAACACTTAATGCACCCTAAACTAATAGCTGCGTGAGTAAAAAATCTTCTGCATCTTGTTCCATGTACAATTTTAAGTAAACCGCACTTTATGATCTGTACTTTTACTTTCTCGGTAAACCGTCTGAGAACAAAGGGAAAAAAGCAAGCCTTTTTTCTCGCCAAATAAAAAGAAATCGTTTTTATGGCAATTGTTGCTATGATAAATTTGATATCTGGCAAACCCGATAGTCAAAAATACAACCCTCATACGCTCCGCGAATTTGCTCTGCGAAATAGAAAATACGAAACTTGTGTCGACAACTTTTGATTGCATCGGATTTATTTACGAACCAATTTTTAAAATAATTGTACCGTAAGAAAGAGTGCATTCTGAGGTATACTGCGATATTTTTAAAATTAAAAACTAATAGTAATACGATATAGATATGACAGTTTTAGTTTTGTATCGGAAATTACGATCTGAAAGTTCCGAAAATTGTATGACCAACTCTTAATTGTATCGATTTTATTTATTAACCAATTTGAAAAATAATTGTACCATAAGAAAGAGTGTAATGTAATGTATTCAGTGATGTTCTCAAATTTAAAAAATAATGTTTTTTTGCTGTAGATATAATGGTTTTAACAAAAAGTAGTGAAAATATCCAAAGATTCCGAATTTTGTCTGACCAACTTTTGATCGCATCCAGTTTAATTATTAACTGATTTAAAAAATAATAGTACCGTAAAAAAGAGTACATTCTGAGGTATACTGCAATATTTTAAAAATTAAAAACTAATAGTAATAAAATATAGATACGTCAGTTTTAAAAAAGTAACAAAAATGTCCCGATTTTTCCCGAATTTCAAAAAAATATTATCAAGAACCAAATTGAAATTAAAAAAAAAAAACTCAACAAGCTGCAAAAATTTACGTTGAGAGGTACTCTTAAAAAAAACAACTCACGACTGAAAACTGAAAATTTGTATGTGTTTTGCTCACTCGTGGAAAAAATTTCTCTTCTTCAATTTTGACACTTAATAAAACCTAAACTAATAGCCATATCGGAAAAAAATCTTAATAATTGTCCAGGGAATACGATGAAGAACAAACCATGTTAATTTCATTTTTTTCCGATCAGTACCTTCTCGGGAAACCGTCTAAGAATCGAGCTAAACAACACAGTTTTCAATCCTGCGACGGCAGTAACTTTTTTTAAATATAGAGAGTAAGGCGTGGGAACCTTGTATATAGATTTTAGAACCTACAGCTTAAAAAAAAAGATTTGGCGAAAATAATAAAATTATTTTTTCTTGAAAGTTTTATATTTTAGCTAATGAAACCTTCCATGTTTTCCACAGACCCCATGCAACCTTGTTGCATACCTCTGTGACCACAATTTATTATCATTGTCCTATTCATGTCTTCTACAGGGTCATAATTAAGTCATTGAATTTGCTCCTGAAAGTAGACATGGCAATCGTCATTTTTAATAGAGCTTAAAGGATAGCTGATGGGATCCATCCTGACCTAGCAGAAGTTCTATAAACCACTTTTTATCTAATACAATAATAATAATAGTGAATATCACTTTGCATTGCTTAAAATTTTCTATTTAATTTGGTTACCAGATTACAAGACTTTTGAATGTTATTAATTGTTTCCTGGAGAAAGAATTGAATGATAGCATAATGTGTGCATCTTTTTAAGAAACACATAAAATGATGAACATTCTTTTTTGTAGGGCATGTACAAAAAAGCATTGCAACTGAAAAAATCCTTAGCCAAATCAAAGGGAAAAGCACAACCTTTTCCTCAAGGGGTAAGCTTTGTTTATAAAAATGTCTTATTGTACACTATTGCACTTGGATTATTTCTCAGCAGTATTTTCTTATAAGGATTTGCTCTTAAATTTGTTCAGAATTATTAATTTACTGAATGGAATTAAACAGAATTGAAGACATTAGATTTTAAAATATTATTTTTGTATTGAGTGCTAACCCAGTGGCAGAAACACGGCGATATTGTCGCGGACAGTTTTTGTCTGCACTAATAAAAAAGTTTTTAAAAATTGTCTGCAACTTTCGGACACTTTTTTCTTGCAGCAGTACACAGACGTACGCGTCTCTTCTTCTGTGTCCCCTCGACGCCACAGGAAAACCTGTTTCTCTTTATAGTGCAGAGAAGCAGGCATTTATCACGCATGCCAGACCCTATGTCCATTTCGTTCTCCTGCATTTCCGAGTTCACAGAAATCGACCTCTGCGTTCTGCTCATTCTAAGAGTGCAACTCATTGTGTGGAAAACGCGTGCTTATAATGGCATCACTGGGATAAAGTTGTATGTAGTGTGTGAATGCGAAATAATTAAAAAAAAACCTGAGCACACATTTTCTAAGATGCCACCCTAATCAAGATATTCAATAGAACTAAACCTGGGGTACAAAAGATCTGAAAGACATATTTAAAAAGCGGAACATTCCAAGAAAAAAACAAAACAGTTCTGAAGCTGATGAGTAGCAGAACCAGGAAAATGTGTCCGTGGAAGATCAAGGGAAATATATTTGCTTCGTAAGTAACAAGAACAATTATGATAAAAATTAAAGTCTGAATATTGCTGAAAGCAACAGCCAAAGCCGAAATATGTTCTCAAAAGATTGTCTGGATGACTGCTGTAAAACTAGCTAGATATAAAGATAAAAATAGGAAAAACCTATAACTGATGTTCTACAAGCAAAATAAGACTAACATACAGCTACAAAATAAGTCATGATGTATATTTACTTCTTGTTGTTATTTAAATACATATAAATAATACTCAAATTTACATACTTGCGGTAGGAAAGACTCGGTTATTCAACCTTCGTAGCACTGGCCCAAGGCCCGTGCGATCACACGGGCACGGGGCTCCAAGTGTTCTGACAATTGAATATGTTCTTTAAAATGTTTTGAACAGTTCCCTGGATTCTTTTACAGGTCCAAACTGTTCAAGACTATGAAGTTTTCAGCCCATTACAAAACAGTTCATGCATTTTTAGCAGATTATCAGACATTGATCTCTGCCTGTGAACAAGACCCTGATGGGTGTTTTTTACGAGACAGATTAATGAATAAGCTAACGATGATAAACATTTTAGCACTTTCAGATATTTGTTCTGCTCTTGGGAAAACATCCAAAAAAGTACAAGAAACAGATCTTATGCCCATCCCTCGAAATTATGAAGGCATATTTTGATGAACTTTCAACAGCTGTCTCTTAAGATGAAGATCACAAAGGGAAGAAAACCATTCAATTTGCAGCTGCATTTCCAAAACTGCCTAAAACATTGTTTTTAAATTTAAGATTATCGTAGGAAAAATGTTTCCTCCATCAAATAGTGATATTTCCAGTACATGCCATGATGTTCCCCTTCTTGAGAAACCAATTAGCTACAAGAGTCTTAGATCACAACACAAAGCTAGTAAAGGTGATGAGCTAAGAGGTAATTTCTTATGCCCATCAAGCTATGTGAAATCTCTAATTGTACAATTCAGTGTGTATTTCTGTACAACTGAATCGTATGGTAAACCAACATTTTCCTCCGTCATCGACAAGAGCAGTCTTTTGTTCAACTATGACTTTTTGATTTATCCAAAAACCAATATTAGCATAGTTGAAGTAGAAGTGGACTCACTGAAGAGCTTCTATGACATTTAAATGTGTTTCCTTTTGTTGAGCCTTCTGTGGATTTGAGAAAGACTGTGGTTTCAATATCAGATCTTCAGTGAATGGATGTGTAATAGAATATACAAAAATGTTACAAAGGGTGATGTGCCAGATCTGAAACACTTATTTAAAATTGCACTCCATGAACTGAGGGGGAAATTTCCTACATTTCTAAAGTTTCTTGTATTTGTTATGTCAATGCCAGTCTCTGAAGCTGTATGCGAAACTTGGGGGGTCAGTTATTCGTGTTGTTAGAAAACATAGGCTAAGATGGAACGGATGAAGAAGTGGGCACAAACGATAAGAAGGTTTTTATTCAACTGAATGGGCCCCCTTCTGGTTATAAAGGTACACAAAGGTTTTTAAAAGCAGCTTTATTATCTATGTGTGGTTCTGCTTATCATTCACACTTAAGAAATCCTACAAGAAGTGAGCTGATGAAACGATTTGTAACACCAAAAGTCATAAACAAAATAAACGCATCACGCTTACCATGTTTAAAATAAAATGTTAAAAAATTTCTGGTTTAATGTATGATTTATCCATTAAAATTACACGCAAATTTTGCAGACAGTTTATGAAATTCTAAACGCTTGTCGCAGACAGCTACAAAACTTTCTGCCACTGGGATTGCTAATAAATTGAAAACTTTTCCAGTTGAAATTATTATGATGCTGTGATAAAATTATTTAATTTTAAGGAATATATTTAAAGATTTAAATTTGAACTCTAAACTGGTTAATTAAAAAAAATTGAGGCTTCTGGCCTTGTACCAAATATTAGTCATGTACTAAATTTTTTAACCCATGAAATGTTGGACTGGTTAAGAGGTAGTTAAGGTTGTCTAACCCAGCTTGTTATGAAAGAACCTTGATTTTGAAATCTTCACAGTTGTGTAAACAATTTTTCCGATCGTGATTTTTGGGAAGACAAGGCAGGCTTTTCCCAAAATTTTGTGCACATATGATTTGTGCAGATTTATTAACATAGTTTCGCCCAAAACTTTTCAGCCAATCAACGATGTCTGGGAGCATTGACTCTTTAAGATCGGCTTCCCAAGGTCAATCGATTAATTGCATCACAAGATGTGGTTGCCATTAGGAATAGTGAAGTAGCTCTCATCCAACACATAAACTGAAAAGTACCCAAAAAGTAAGAATGGCTACCAGCCGAGTCGCTCGAGAAATAGTGAAGAAACTGAAGTGAAAGTTTTGAAGGTCATATATAAAAGGCTGAGCAATTTTAGCTCAACATTTTATCTTGTTCTAGAAAGTGCCAGTACTCTTCCACTATCTATCTCAATGTCACTTAAGGCAAAGGTACTCACTTGTTGGAGTGAACCAGGGGTGGATCAGAATTCCAAAAAAGGAACAAGAAGATCTGTCAGCGTCATTGGTTGTTCGTTGGACTGAATGGATTGGTATATTAGATGTCCTGATTCACTTAGCAGTCGACTACCTGTGTCCAAGATGGAATTAGGAAGCCTGTCTCTCCTTTCCACCGCTGCCCTAGACATCTAATCACTCGCTAGAATGCAATGTTCCGCAAACATTGTAATGACAGAAATTTGTTGAATGGGTGTACCATTAGAACTGCTCCTGCCATCCAGTCTGGGTGGTGATCACTTTATGAACAGGGCTCGTTCGTTTTGAGTGGGGTGTCTGAGTGTGGTTTCCTTGATTATATTTTATTTTTGTCAGATGATGGCCGCAGAAAGATAATTTACTAGTAGAGATAGTTTACCTAGTATTAATCTTTCAAATAAATACAAATCATTGTAAATATGTTTCCAATTTGTTGTCAAGTGCACCAATATGATAAACTTGAGTATGTTTCTTCAAGCATCCCATTTGAACAATGAAATAAAGTCTGTTTCCATGGCCACAGACAAACTTTGTGGTGGCAACTGTTCTTGTTGTAGAAAGACAGTAGTTCCTCCTTGGATCACTAACCATAAAAAAATACTTCCTATTTATTAATATTATAGCTCAGTGCTTTGAGTAAAACACATTTTTTTTTATTCATTATGAATGATTTTAATTTCTTTGATTTTAGGAAGTTACATCTGAGGTGGATGTCAAGTATCGAGCTCATTTATGTCTTGTGAATTTAAAACAGTTTTCTCAGGCAATTTCATTGGTAAGTTAGCATTTGCATTAGTCGCATATCGTCACTCAAAGTGCCAAAAGTTGTTTGTCAAAATTTCCATTTCTCAAATCAAGAAAAAGATTATTTATTTTTTCTCTCCTGAAATATGCAGTTTTTAGACGCATAACTTTTTGCACTTTAGGCAAGGATTTGAAGTCTAAATTGTTTATATTTCGCTATTAAATAAACTTAAGTATATTAATGAAATTCAATTAAAATGTAGTTATATTTTCTATCCCTGTATTAAAATGTTTTTATAAATTCAACTAAAAAAGTTTATAATCAGAATTTAAAAAAAAAAAAAAAAAAAAAAATCCTTATTTTGATAGAAATTCTAATGTAACCTCTCTAGGACCAAATTTTGATATTTTTCACCCAGTCAAGGAGATACATTTTTAGGATTTTACTTGATAGAAAAAGTATAGTATATAGATAGTAATTGGAAACTTCTACTGCTTATAGCAATTTGCATTAAACAACCTTTCATATAATTCATGTTAAATTTCAAACATTTTTGTGACTTAACCAGTCCTAACTTTTCTGAGTCTAAAGGTCAAACATTAAGTTTTTTGTTTTAGGTATATTCACATGCATTTTGTAAATCTGGTTGTTTAGTGGTGCTCTTACTCAGTACAGCAGTTCCTGGGCTTAAAACCCAATCTCTGGGCATGCATGTCAATAGTGGTTCTGAATACCTTAGCTTAGTGTTTAGCAGTAATTTAATGTTCCCTCATGTAGTAATAATGAAACCTTGGACTGACAAACTAAATTTATTGCAATCCAAGAGTTATAATTTTAGAATGCATTGCCATATTTTCTTTGAAAATCAAAAAGAAATAACAGAATGTAGGGAGATAAATAGTCAAGAATTTTTTTTATTTTCATTCTAATACTAAAGTACTGTGGGACTCTGGTGAGAAGGCAGATGCCCTTGTGGGAGTCCATGTCTATAAAGGTAGTAATCTCACCAGGAAAAAAGGGCTGCTGTAGTGTGGCTCTGACAAGAAGTCGGTCGATGTTTGAAAAGGTGTGAAAGCTCATTACGACAACAGGGTGGTAACAGAATCAGGGAATTCTCAGGAAACTTTTTAATTCTGGAAAAATCAAGGAAATCTCATGAAAAATTTCCAAATTTCACAAAAAGTCAGGAAATTTTTGATAATTTAAACAGCAACTATTATTGTTTGTTCCATTTAGAGATGCGCAGTCACAAGTGATTTTGAGAATCAAATAAATCGTATACAGCCAAGTTGTTATTAGAAAAATAAAGAACACTGCCATCGTAATTTTTGAACACTGAAAACCGCCTCAGCGTCTCGTCACAATGCAACTTGTGGTATACAATTTGAAATTTGTGTAACCCATGATGTTTTTTGTGTAGCATATTAAAATTTTTTATTTACAATTACATTTTTGTAGAATTTTTTATGTATGTTTGCATTTGGATTTTGATCAGGGTTCCCATGGGTGCTTATATATATATTTTATGAGTTATTCACAAATTGATCCCTTGTTAATAACTAGTTAAACTACTCATAACTTAATTTTAATTAATGTTTTACTTGTGTAATAACCATAGCCATCAGGGGAGGTTGGCGGCTCAACTCTCATCCATTCAGTTGAGAAAAATTTTGCTAATATAGATGTAATGAGTTTTTCACAAATTAATCCCTTGTTAATATTACACAAGCTATTCATAACTTAATTTTAAATAATGTTTTTCTTGTGGAATAAATAAATATAATCGATGAAACAATGGTACAATAGTTCATAGGTGTAACCAGGGGGAGTTGGGGGGGGTTCAACAGCCCCATTCAGTTCGTCATAAAAGATAGTCAAATTTGTTAATGAAGAGCAATCAGAGTATTAAGCTTTATGGCTATTTAAACTAGATTATATAAAAAAAAAATATTTTTACACTCATAATATAAATGCCGTATATAAGCCGAGGGTGCGTGTTTTCTTCAAAAATGTACCCAAAATTCAAAACCTTTATGTAAAGCGAAACAAAGAGTAAAAAAAAAAGTTTTTTTTTTTACGTTCAAACCATACGTCCCAAAGCCATGAGGGCGTAATGTCGCCAAGAAGGTAAAACTGGTGGAATATTTTCCCATCAAATCGTTGTAAAGTAAAACGCTAGCTTTAACCTGCTAATGATTTTCCAGTGTCCAGACGATCCAGTTCCTGATACCCGACCTCTGGCGGGGTGATTGACAGATGATGATGTACTGGACATTACGATTCAAAAGGGGGAGGGGATTCATTATGGCTCTTAAAAGAAACTCGGGTATGTTCTAAATGAGATTTAACTCTCCAACTGTTCGCCACGATTTAACTTGGCAGTAAAGATGTGCAATGATGAGCGTTCTGAGCTTTAAGCCACAGGTTTCACTGCGAGGTAGTCTATTCGCTCCCTTTCCAAAGGTTACCGCTAATGATCTTAAATTAAACTCGGGTAGGGTCTAAATGACCACTAATGATATTTCCCAGTTTCCCGCACCTGATAACGGACCTCTGACTGGGCGATTGACAGATGATCAGTTCAACAATGGTCAAGGGAAGTTGCTGGGGCTTGGGAATTTTTTTTTATCAGTGCCACTTATCTTCGCCGTGCAGCTTAAAACATGTGCGTTTACATAAAGTTTCAAAAGAGGGAGCGAGCTCATTGACCCTTGACAGCGATGTGTATGAAGAACATATAAATTCTAGTACGAAAATGGCATTGGAACTGATGATGATACACATCAAGACATCCCAATGAGTGAAGCCGAATTTTACGAACTATTCGGAAACTCGGATTCAGACACGGAATTTGAAGGATTTATATGACTTATTTTTCTCTTTTTGCTTAAAGGCTGCATTCAAAACGTAAGTTAAAATACTTTAAAAATTGTAACAGCTGTTGGATTCGGATCCGAGTCCGGATGGCACGAAGTAAAAAAAAAAGGTTGCTTTCTCAACACCCGTTAGATTTGCTATAAAAATCGTTAATCACTCGTAAAGAATTCGAAGTTGCTGCCACCGGAGGGATATCCGAATCCAACAGCTGTATCAAAAAATGTTCCCTTTCTAATTGTTATTTTTATGTGCTAATTAATTAAGGGTATTCAATTATTATTTTGTGTGCTATATTTGGCGATAGTTAGCGATATCTCGCTTGCGCCCGGCTAACGGAAATGTACCTTAGTTTTTTGCGAAATTAGCGGATCTGTATATAAGCCGACCCCCCCCCCCCCACTTTAGCTTTAGAAAAAGTTCCAAACATTCTCGGCTTATACACGGAAATATACGTAAATGTACGACAAAAGTGAAATTTTTATTCACTTGATTTTTTTTTATGTTTAACTTAGAATATGTTTTTTGAAGAACCAACTAGGAAAATCACAGCAAAAACCAATTAATTTTATCCAAATGTTTACAGTTCATGAAGTTCTAATGATTATTTTTCGATTCTTTCTAATTTTATGATAATCTAAAAATCTGAATGTATGTGCATTCTTACCAATGATGTTTTTTATTTCAATAATTGTAATATATGTTGTCACTGATTTACTGTATTTTGTTTCACAAATTTTAAAAACAGATGGATCGGATTAAACAAACTCTCGGATTAACGGGAGGGGGGGGGTTTGAATTAGCAAGGTTTTAGTGTAATTCAAGATTATCCTTAAATAATTTGTTGTTAAACCAAACAATGTGTTTCTTATGTATGATACTATAAAATAACATTGTTTAAAACGACTTTATTTGAAATATAAGTGACTAACATTTGTTAGACGCAAAATTTTTAATAATTTTATCAATGTTCTACGAAAAAAAATTTAATATATTGTGTGATTTTTACCTTAAAAATACGAAAATTTCCCTGAGAAGGTCTCCAGATGCTTCACCTTTTTATTGGTGTACAGTTCATACTTCTCGGGACTGAACACCTCCCCCCTCAGTCATCAACCCTAGTCACACCTATGCTTATGTGATGTTTCTTCCAATACTGATGAATGATTTCATGTCTTAATCTCATCATAAATATTACAGTAGCATGTAGTTATTCACAAGTATATAATTAATACACTTATTAAAAAATTGTGAGCACTCATAGACGAAAGAATCAGAATCGAGAGAATTTTTACCGATGTACTTCAAGCAAATCAAGTTTAAATCTGAGAAATTACGAAAAAATCGACGTTTTAATTTCTAATTTAAATGTATTGTAAATTTTAAAATTCACCATAAAAACATCTGGTAAATATTGTATAAACTAGGGGGCTCCGCCCCCTGCTCGCGAACCCCTGGGAATTGCTACGCAATCCTTTTTGATTTGCTTTGCAAACCAACATTCTTTTTGCAAGTGATTTCTCTTTTATTTTAAAACTCAATGTATGAGTAAAAATCTTCTCCATCTTGTTCCCTCTACAATTTTAAATAGACCATGTTAATCTCTTAATTTTCTGATCTCTACTTTTACAGGAAGCCGTCTAAAAAAGCAAGCCTTTTTCCTCGCCAAATTTAAAAAAAAAAAACATTGCTATGATAAATTTGATATCTGGAAAATATATAAGTTAGTCAAAAAATGTAACCTTCATTTCTGTGAAGATAAATGTATGAAGAGAATGAATGCTATCGCTCCACGATCTAAAAATTACGAAATTTGTATGACCAACTTTTGATTGTATCGAATTTATTTATGTACCAGTTTTAAAAGTAATTTTACCGTAAGAAGGAGTGTATTCCAAGCTTTCACGTGGTATTTTCAAATTTTAAAACTAATAATATTAAGCTACACATATGATAGTTTTAGTTTTGTGTATCGGAACTTACGATCTTAAACTCCCGAAATTTTTATATGAACAACTTATAATCGCATCAAAAATTTATTTAATAACAAATTTCCAAAATAATTGTACTATACGAAAGAGTGCATTCTAAGGTTTGCAGTGATGCTTTCAAATTTAAATATAATAGTATAAGCTATAGATATGACAGTTAATAAAAATTGACGGAAATTTACCAATATTCCAAAATTTATGTGACCAACTTTTGATCGCATCGAATTTATTTATTAACCATTTCGAAAATAATTGTACCGTAAGAAAGAGTATATTCTAAGGTTTTGTGCGATGTTTTTAAATTAAAAACTAATAGTAATAAGCTATAGATATGACAGTCTACCAAAAAAGTAACGAGAATGTACCGGTTTTTCCTGAGTTTCAAAAATATATTATCAGGAACCAAATTGAAATTTCTAAAATAGCTCGACGAACTGCAAAAATTCACGTTTAGAATCACTCTAAAAAATCACGACTGAAGACTGAAAATTTGTACGTCTTTTGCTCACTCGCGTTTGAAATTTCGCTTTTTTCACTTACACACTTAATAAATACTAAACTAATAGCTGCATCGGGAAAAAAATCTTCTTTGTCGTGTTCCCTGTACAATTTTGAACAAGCCATGTTAATTTCGTAATTTTCTGATCCGTACTTTCTCGGAAAACTGTCTAAGAATCGAGCAAAAAAAGCGAGTTTTCAACCATGCAACGGCGGCTGCGGCAACGTTTTTTTAAAAATAAAAAGCGATATTTTTTTTTTGATTTTTTTAAAATCAAGTGTTAATTATGCATCAAATAATATGCATCAAAAAATAATTAATTTTTAATAATTAATACATATTAACCATATTAATATAATTAATTTTAAATAATTAATAGATATCAACCATATTAATATAATTATAAATAATTAATAGGTGTTAATTATATTAATAGAATTACTTTAGTTAATATAATTAATTAATCTTCCCCTTTTTACTGGGGTACAATCCAAACTTTTTGGGAGGACCCCCCCCAATCAACAACCCTAGTTACGCCTATGCTCTCATCGTATTTGGTGGCTGACCGAAAACGAAAGTAATTTTTCTATGCTGTATAATTTTTTCTCTTTGTATCCGGGTGACAAATACTCAATGGCCAATTGTGCTTAAATTCCACTTTGCTTTTGTTACGCCATGTGCAATCCATTTCCATCGTCAGCCTAGATAATTATTTTCAAATTCATTTTGTTTCATTAAAATGCACTATATATCTATTCAATAAAATTCTATTTGATTTTTTTTAACCATATCATAAATTTTATAAATTTATCATAGTTTTTGCATAGCTCCTATGATCTGTTTCTGTTCACGGGAAAATGTTTTCTTCGAAACTCTTTCAGTCTCCGATCCAGTCAAATTTGGCTCTGACATATGCAACTTGCAATCCTTTTAGTAAAGAAATCGTTTGCTACTGATTTTATTTTATTGAAACCTCCGATGTGCCAATAAATGAATTTACTTCTTATTTTCATTATGAATTTATGAAAGTGCATTCTAAAATAATTACTGGGGTAGTTTCCATTCCATAAGCGGGCTGAAGCTGCAAACATAACAAGGCAAACAGTATAATTTCAAAAACAAAAAGAAGTTTAAAATATAAAAATTTGGAATTTTCGAAAATGAAAGTGTTGACAAGACCAGACAACCAGCACAAAATTGTGTTTCCTTCGTATGAGCAGCAGTATGCTAAAAAATTACTCATTCACTCCCCCAAGGACCATTAAAAAGCAAATACAAAACAATCTCTCTATATTAAAAAAAAAGCTGCTGTCGCAGGATTAATAACTGGGTTGTTAAGCTCGATTCTTAGACAGTTTCCCGAGAAAGTGCAGATCGGAAAATTATGAAATTAATGTTTGTTCTTAATCGTGTTCCCTGGACAATTTTAAAGATTTTTTTCCAATGCAGCTATTATTTTAGTGTTTATTAAGTTTCAAAATTGAAAAAGTGAAATTTCTAATGTGAGTGAGCAGATGACGTACAAATTTTCAATCTTCAGTCGTGATTTTTTTTAGAGCACCTCTAAATATAAACTTTTGCAGCTCGTCGAGTTTTTTAAAAGTTTTCTATTTTTCTATTTAAATTTCTGCAGGCCCTAAACACTGTTTATATAATAAATATATATAAATTTGTTAAATAAAAAATTGAGTTTGTGACATGACATGTAAACCAATATTTATTTTAAGTAAACAATCAGAATTTGTGACATGGTAAATCAATATTTACTTAACATTTATTTAACTTTAAAACACAAGTTGACATCCTACATAGTTTTTCTTGAGAAAATTACATCATCATGTTAACAAATTTATCAGCAAGTGTAAGTGACAGACCTAAACTATAGTCTGAGAAGTAGAATAGAATTCAGAAATAATCAGACTATAGTAAATTCTGATTTAAAAAAACTGCTGAGCAGCAATAATAATTGGATTTTCACTTAGTTTTAATTCATATCGAATCTTTCTTTTTTCCTGCTGACATTTTAATGGCTGTGTGTGAAAATGTATATTTCTACTCTTTTAATCTTTATTGCTAACTACAAGAATAATCAAACACAGAGATTCCCAAACTTATCCAACTGGTGACACCCTTAAGAGAATTATAATTTTTCTCACAACACCCTCGTCATCATGTAATATTTATCTGTGGTATATTATTACATATATATACACATTTCATATTTGTAGCAATTTGAAAAAGAAATTAGAGAATTAAGAACATAAACATAATTAATACAACTAGTATTTAAAATTCACACACAAACGCTTTAATTTTACTTAATACGAAAACATAGGTTGGTGAAATATAAATAAAACAAATAAAATTACCTTCATCATGCTCTTGGTTGGGGAGTGAACCAATTTTTGATAAGTGACCTTAACCCTTTTTCCTGTTGCTTAGAAATAGCTTAGATTGGAGGTTACGTGCGCTTCGCAGCACCTCTCATCTCTCTACGCGGCACCCCAGGGTGGCGGCACAAACTTTGGGAACTAACTAACAAATGCCTCAAAAACTTTACTTTTCCACTTGTATTTTTTTAGTTAATAAAATCAATCACCTCTTTAGTTTATAATTTTGAATCAAACTGTTGTTTTCTTCCTTTAAGTGTTTATATTACGAGTGCTGTTAATCAGAAATGTTTATACATTACTCTTCCTTGCATTTAGATTTATGTCATGTGTGTTCACATTACTATTTCCAGTATATAGTATATTCTAATAAGTTACAACTGGCTGTTGCAATCTTTTATCATATGCAGTAATTGACCCAGTTCCCTCTGAGCTAGGTGTAACCATTAGTGCTGAAATCCCCATGAGTGCAGAAAAGTTAAAGCATTTGACCACTTCTGTCATTTTCCTATGGTGTATTTACTTAGTTATAAAAATGTAAGATTAGTTGTGATTTAAATCAGTGATAAAAAAAAAATCATTTGATTAAAATCATGATTTTAATCGTTGATTTAAATCAAGTGTTTAAAAAAAAAAAAGCGAAATCACTTGCTATTGGTTTGCGAAGCAATCCACGGAGGTTGGCGAGCTGGGGCAGAACCACCCCTTGTATGAAAAGAATAAGAAAAAGAAATCAAACTTGCAAAAGTAGCTGTGAAATCGGAAACACAAAGCCCAGTCCTGATCAAACTTGACTCTTTATTTCCCTTTTTATAAAAGCAGATGCACTGCGAAGATATGAAAAAAAAAACATTTGAAGTATTTTTCTTACTGTCTCCGTTCTATAATTTGTTTATGTGTTTACATATTACTAGTACGTGTACACTAGGGTGGAGTGAAAAACACGAATTTCGGAAATTGAAAACGCCTATGGTGGGAATAGTTGGGGACTACCATGCTTATTAACAGTACAAAATATGAGCTAAATCAATTAATATCTTCAGGTGCCCAAATCACTTTGAAATTTCGAAATTTTGCCAATTTTTTCACAAAAATAATAATAACGCATTTAAAAAAATTTAATACATCTTATTTAAAGCCATGGGTGGATGAAATGAACTTCCCTGCGTGTAAAAAAAAATTTTACACTTAACATTATCCCGGAAAATAAAAAATTTCCCCTTTTTCTAGAGCGCCATCACGTGTGTCTCCACTCCTCTCAATAGACTCATCATTGCGACCATGCGTTTACACAGGCGCTTCCCCTTGCAGCTCTTCGCTTTTTTTTAAATTATTAAAACAACCCAGAACTTAGCACGAGGAGATGGCTGCATATCGAGTTCTCCCCCCCCTAAAATTTTCAATTTGAGTTGCTAGCTTACTCTAAAAAATTAAGTTCAAGTTACTGACAAGTGGTTTAGCTTAAAAGTGGTTGATATTGGCTTTTGGTTTCAAATCTGGGTAAAGCAAGTCTAGAATCAATTCTTGACCGAATAAATCCATATCCTCTGTACCACAAACTGTACTATATGCTTCAGTTACTAATTTAACGCAATGTTCTACTACTTGTGAAATGGCATGGAAGGTTAAACATGTTACTATTGGTTGTGGAACGTTTAGAACCATAGACTTGAGTTGATCATCAGAAAGAGATACTGTAAGTGGTGGATCTGTAATGGAATCTGATTGCCATTCAATTAAATTTATGTAATCGTCTGCTTCGAAGTTTAACTTGGGAATTTTAAACTCTCGAATATTCTTTTCGACTTTATTTTTTTTTGTCTTCATTTTAAATTTTTCTGAGGCTCAATTCTCTGACGTGTTTTCTATCATCAGCTAACATTGCCAAATTAATATTTTCTGGATGGGCATAATAAGCATTTCTTATCTACAACAATTTAAAATATGGTAAAAATTAGGAATTCCCTTACCGACATGATGACTGACTTTTAATTTTACACCAATTTGTATGAGTGTACCTTCACAACATACTCTGTTAATATTTTCAAGTTATGGGTTGGATCTTCTGTTGAAATATATAACCTTAAAATTATATTTGTCGTGGTCAACCATCTGGAATGATTCAATTTTCCTGGATTTTTTTTGTGACAAGCTTAATGGAATATATTTATTTGATATACCTGTGCACATTTCGTAAATGTATCGTTGATCAGTGATAAGATCCTCTAGGACAATATCTGGCAAAGTTACTTATATCTTTTCAAAGTTTGTCAAAGGCAATTTTTCACAAGATTCTAACATTTTTCCGCTGTACCTTTTAGGTTCTGTGGTTTTCCCTTCTAAATGTTGCAACAAATGACGTAAAGGTAGCTGGGTAGCTCATTTGTATGTAATAAACAAATAAACCAATGCACAGGACATCCTAAAAAGAGCTCGATATGTCGAATGACTCCATTTTTCAAACATGTATTTACCACTGTACCATCACAACCAACCACTTGCATCTTAGAAATATCTTTATTTTTCTCCAAAAAAGTTAAAATACTTGTTTTAATATTTTGATAAGAGTCAGTTGTAGGAGTGACACGTCCCATATATTTTGATCCTGGTTCTTGTATTAGAACGATATGTTCTTCTGTTACCGTCTTTCTAGAAATCCTTTCTCTTTCTTTAATCATTACTAAAGTTTAATCCTTTCGCTCATCGAAGTATATTCCATATTCTGATAAAGAGGTAGTTTCCTCATTTTTCCTTTTCAGGTAGCTGCGAGTCTTTGTCCTTTCTCTTCTAAGTTTACTACGATCAACTATGTTTGAAGAATCATCCTTGGAAATTTTTCCCATATCCTTCAAAGCAGCATTTATTAGAATTGCTGCTGATCTATCTGAAATGCCAGTTCTATCACAAGCCTGAGCTACATTTGGAAGTTTAGTTCTCGTTTGTGAAGTTGAAGAAGAATTATTATCAATGACTGTGTTTATAGTGGCATTAGAATTCTGTAGCAAATTAAAACTTAAAGTAGCTCCCGTAGTATAGGGCGAGAGATTTTGGATTGTTTTCCTTTACAATCTTTGAGCTAAACGTTTTGGCTCTCTGCTTCCCTTTCTTTGCGCTGCAACCTTTTTTTCAAGTATTCTGCTGGTTTTAATGCCAACATTTCCAATGACCATTTTTCGAAATGTCCTTTGATCTGTTAAAAAAGGTCTTTCAGCAATAGGTACTTTAATTTTGAAAGTACAACTGAGAAAGTTCTTACATTTACATATGCTAATATCAAATAGATTTTTTTTTCTGCTGATTCCCTGAAGGACACAACCTTTCGAGAAATATAGTTTGCCAGTATTTTTTAATAGTTTCTTAATATTTCTATATGCTTTATGGTATTTTTTCAGCATATATATTATTTGTTGGTTTGTTACAGTTGGAATCGAACTTTTCCCCCATAATCCTTTGAGCTCTTTAATTAAAATTGAACATCCATCAGCCACATACTAGCATCTCTTTTACAATCTTTCTGTATGTAAAGATAATACTTCATAAATCTGCATATGTTGGAAGTGTGTTAGGCTTCATTATTTCAGCCATTCCAAACACGGGACATACATCTACTGATCGTATCCTAGGCATTTTGACTAATTCACAGAACCGTGTATCCTTAACAAACAAAACAAACCAAATCCAAACAAAACTGAACTTAAAGATTAAAATTTCTATATAAAAATATCTAAAATAAGTAAAAATAAGCAGGGGGGGGGGGGCGATATGCAGCCATTTCCTCGTGCTAAGTTCTGGGTTGTTTTAATAATTAAAAAAAAGCGAAGAGCTGCAAGGGGAAGCGCCCGTGTAAACGCGTGGTCGCAATGATGAGTCTATTGAGAGGAGTGGAGACGCGCGTGATGACGCTCTAGAAAAAGGGGAATTTTTTTATTTTCCGGGATAATGTTAAGTGTAAAACTTTTTTTTTACACGCAGGGAAGTTCATTTCATCCACCCATGGCTTTAAATAAGATGTATTAATTTTTTTAAAAAGCGTTATTATTATTTTTGTGAAAAAATTGGCAAAGTTTCGAAATTTCAAAGTGATTTGGGCACCTGAAGATATTAATTGATTTAGCTCATATTTTGTACTGTTAATAAGCATGGTAGTCCCCAACTATTCCCACCATAGGCGTTTTCAATTTCCGAAATTCGTGTTTTTCGCTCCACCCTGGTGTACACGTTTAAACCCATATATTAACTGCTGAATTTTGTAAAAATTAGACTGCTTATTTTGAAAATTCTCATTTTCGTGTGGCATTATTAGTGTATAATTTTTAGGAAATAGACTTTAATATTACATTTTTAAATACTACTGTTCTTATAAGATTAACTAATCTGTTAGAGCATCTCCTCTTAATCGAAAGTCAGGTATTACATTGTATAATACAGTTTTTTTTCAATGTTTTATTTAAGTCCTAATTTTGTACTAAAAAGTGCTTAGAAAGTCCTTATTTTTAGTTAGGAAAAAAGAGTGGGAACCCTGTTGATGTGTAGTATGATAATGTAGGGGTCAGGTGTAAAAAGTTCATAATCAAAATATTTTGTATTTTTTCTCCAGTTTTTTAAATTCCTAATGTAAGAGTTCCATTAAGGGTTCCAACCCTTACAATAAGAAATAAAATATCTAAACAGAAAAAATATAAAATATTTGTGGAAAATTATCCGTTTTCCCCTCTGATCTGAAATATAAAAAAATATTGCATGGGGGATTCTGTATATCGATAACAATCACAGATCACAACATTTGTTAAGAAATTGTAAAATCAGGGACATTTTTGTGACTGTATCAGGGAACATTTTCCCAAGATTTTGTTGCTAACATGTTCTAACAATAAAGTGCAGTGGGGCTCTGGTGAAAAGGTAAATGCCTTTGTGGGAGTCCATGTCCCAGAGGTAGTAAACTCACCAGGGGAAACAACTGCTGTTGTGTGGCTCTGACAAGAAGGCGATCGATGCTTGAAAAGATGTGAAAGCTCATTATTATAAGGTTGCCATACACAAAAGCATGAATGGCAACCACTGGATCATTTCCTCTCGCCAGCTCATTATCACTGCTATTGCTTTTGACACTTAACGATAAACTTATGACCAGAATCTGCTAAAGATTCCAGTTGTGGGAGAGCTTTATTTGTGTTCCAACCATGCTAGGCGTTTGACTATTAATAAATTCACTAAAACTCTAGGCTAAATGAGTTTTATTTGCAGATTTAAAAATTAACTGTTTGCAAATCTGCAATACATCCATTTTTAACAGATGTTGGTCAAAATTATTAAGCTCATCCCAGGGTCAAAAGTGTTTAGCTCATTCGAGAAGTTCGTCCCAACATGCAAACACTGGCAGAGGTTCTTCCGTAAAATTATCCCAGTAATAACAAATTGTTGATCTCTTTGGAGGGAAAAACTGACCATTTGTCTATGGTATGTTGACTGGTCACCAGCAGCTCTATTAAAGGCCAACATTCCTTTACCGTGGGAAAAAGTCCTTCATGTTTAGCAGACGTCACACTATCAACTCATTCAAAACCATGTGGCGACTACCAACTTGTGGAAGCCTGACTATATGTGAAGCCCCGGTAGCTCAGTTGGAAAAGCTTCAGATTAGTAACTGGAAGGTTGCGAGTTGGAATCCATCCAAAGACCGTCGTGTACAAAGGAGAATAGTGCAAATTAAATCCACGGTGGCCTCAAAAGTCCCTACGTTGGTGTGGTGTGAAAGCTTGGAAAGTGGGGTGGCAGCTCAGGTGTTGCCTCGTCTTCTGACTCTGGTTCAAAATTACATAGTGTTTTCATATCTTTCCCTTCAGGATTGATCCCGGACCGTTGCTAATAGCCCGTTGTGTTGCTCCAGTGCGACCATTAATTAAAATTTCAACCTACAGGACTAAATGCATTTAATCATGTATGGCAATTACTGTAGGTGATTATTTGTTTTGCTTATAATATTTACAGTCACTTATTGCTTCTGGCCCTGACTGATAAACTCAAAACCAGAATCCACATCCCATTCATGAGAGTGCATTGTTTACTTTTGTCCTTTGCCTCAAATTTAACAAAGACTCATTCAAAACCACATGCCTCAAATGCCAACTCTAGAAATGAACTGTATGTCTTGTTAATATTCTTTTTAAATCAGGGCCATATAAAATGAAGGTCTAATATCGGTTTAAGGAGAAGCAGCTTGTTACAATTCTGATAGGTTTAAAAGGGCACAGGAGCCCTAAAAGCTTTGAAAAGGGTTGAGTTAATTATTTAATTTTCCTTTGCGTAATTTACCTGCATAATTACTCAGAAAATTTTAGTAATTTCTTTTAAACTTGAAAATTTGAAGAAATTTGTTTTAATTTTATCTCTTTGTAATAACACAGATGTTAAAGAAAAAAAAAATCTGGAATTTTAGCATCTTTATATACTATTGACATGTGCATATGAAATTATTAAGCTTTAAAACATTTTTATGTTTGCAAGTAAATGTAGTTATTAATAAATTCCTTGTAGTTTATTCGAAATGTAGCTATTTATGACACTAAAATCATTCCATTTACAGCTGGAAAGTATTCCTGCTAAACAACGAACACCATGCGTCAATATGGCCTTAGCAAAGCTCCATCACCAAAATGGAACTGAAAGAGCTGCTATCACAAGTTATAAGGAAGTTTTGAAGTAAGGCATTGTTTTCCAATCTGTTGAGTGTGAAGTTATTTATTAAAAATCTTTTCAAAAGCAAAATTCTCATCAAATTGTATGGGTTCAATCAAATAGCATCTAAAAGCTAGTTACTTGTATAAATGAATGAAAAACTGAAGTGACTCAAATAATTAACACTAAAAAGTATTCAATTCAAAGCATAATTTATCAAACTTTTTTAATTGAACACCCTTTTTAAGATAATTTTTTGAGAGCCCCTCTGCTGAACTATTTCAATTGATAATAAATCGTAAGTCTAACTGCCTTTTAGTTTCTAATTTTACCAAAACATTTATCTAACTGTGTGTGTAATTTTAAAATTGTTAAAGGCTGATAAGGAAGTAAAACAACTTGAAACTGAAATAATAAAGCTTATTCATTCAAATGAAATTACAAAAAAATTGCAAATAAACACTTGACATAATATGCGTTGATCTCTGTCACTGTACTTTGGACTTGTAGGAACCTGTGTAAGTTGGAAGCGTTTGCAAACTTGTACATACTAGTTGTCGTATATTGTGACTTGTCGTCTTTTTAAAGAACTGATCAGTTCTAACTTGCATTGCTGAATGCATAATTCTTGCATACATGACTTGTAGAATGGTCTAAAGAATCCTTGGAAATGTTTGTGTCTGAAAAGTTAATTAAATGCCATTTGTTACTGCTATTTATTGCTTTAGATTAATTACATACAAAGGAAATCTGTACACTATTGCTTAATGGATGATTTAAATCAGGGGCGTCCAACCTTTTAGTTTCCTTGGGCCACATTGAAAGAAGACAAAAAATACACTAATGCTAATGATAGAGGAAGAGCAAAAAAAGTCGTAGAACATATACTTAACATATTTAAGTAATTTAAACTTCATTAATTCATGAATTTTTTATTGCAAAAGTAATTGACAACAACATGAAATTAGCGAGATGTTTAATAGTGTTTTTGAGACACTAATGCTTTGATATTAGGTTTGATGAAAGTAATTGCTATTCTGAGTTCTCAAGGTGCTCATCAGATATTTGATTCTAGTTTTATTCATCTTGTGCTTCATCCCTGAGAAGTAACTACTCATAAGCAGCAATTTTGAATAAATACAATTTGAGAATGATTTCACAAGTATCTCATTGCTAAAGAACGTGCTAAATAAAAAAAATTTGTTGCTTACAAATTAATAGCATGTTGAAATTGTATTTGTAGTATCATTAATAGTAATTTTATAAAGTAAACACTCATAAAGTTAGGAAGTTTATGATTTTTTGTTGGGCCCACTCAAAGCCACACTGGGCTGCATGTGGGCAATGGGTTGGACAACCCTGATTTCAATTCTGTTATATACATTTCATGTTATACTTCTAAATGGAAAAATTGTCCTCCTTTTCAACAGAGAGTGTCCATTTGCTATTGAAGCCTCCCAAGGGTTATTGGACCTTGGGGTAAAAGGAGCAGAGGTTGCATCCTTAATGCAGAGTGGTCCACTGATTGCTGCTAACATTGATTGGTAAGCTTCCTTTTACACATGCATGGAGATTTTTATTTTTGTGTTAATTTTTACTTTCCTGATCAAGACTAAAGTTAAGTTGCAATAAAATATTTCTTTGTGGCATGGTAGATTGTCGAAGCCTTGAATTTAAAATTGTCTAAATTACAAGTGGTAGGTCATCCATGTAAGCTTGGGGCATCTACAAGCCATTGTGTTACTCCAGTACGACATTAATTACAATATCTACCTTCCATGTAAGCCTGGAATCCTCTGAAAACAAAAATCTTAATTCTAAAAAAAATTCTAGGTTATAACATGAACGCACTCAGAAAACCGTCGCCATTATTACCAGCGTGGGGAAATAGTTATACTTACCAACTGGAATCCATGAGACGACGACTGAAACCTGAAAGTTAACTAAAGAATAGAAGAAGCCGGGTTAGACAAAATAATCTTTTATTCTTGGTTAAATGTACATATCATGATATTGCAAGGCCAAGGTGTATTCCGAAGAATACGTCGGCCAAATGTTGCAAAAAATGAGTCCGTCACTACATGTGACAATCACTGAACTAACAACTCGCTTTCAAAAACGACGCTCCACTCCTTGACGTCACTGGTTAAGGAGCCCAGTGCCATCTGTTGGTGGCATAGCAAACTATCTACTACAAGGTTAAATTAAATAAAATGTGAAGCAAGAGCAGCAGTTTTTTAAAAATGTAGATCTGAGTTAGACGTCAGTTTTGATTTTTAACGTCTGAGTTTCACTGCATGAATCAAACGAAGAAAGGTGAATACCTGATTATTTTATTCTCTAGTATTCCAAGTATGGTCGGTAAATAGTGTTTGTCATACTCAATGAATTCCTTCTGCACCAAGCTTGAATGACTCCTTCTGTTTCATTTAGAGAAAGGGAAATCTCATCTTTTCATCAATTTTAAACTTTTGAACGAATCTTTAACATTTACAGGTCCTGTACATGAAAAGACAGGAATTTCATTTGGATGTGAGATATTTTGCTGAACATATAACACTATTGTAGAAACAGCTGTTAGAAATTTAATTCATCAACTTTAATTTTAGAGAAAGATATGGTTTTTAATTCATAAACTTCAGTAATTGTAACTAATTTTTAATAGGTTGTCTATGTGGATAAAGGGGCATTCACATCTCCATGCTCGTGAACTTCCACAAGCCATTGCTGCTTTTAAACAGTTGGATATGAAGGTACGATTTTTCTAAAATGAGATCTTTTTTCATATATATATCATTTGTGTAAAATCACATTTATGTCTCTCTTTTTCACGCAAATGCTTTCTGGTGTTTATTATGCATATATTTGGACATTTTGAAATTTTTAGAAATTTCCACATAGTGAAGTCTGATACCTAAACAAGTATTAAATATTTAGGTTTTATTTCCATTATTATTTATAAGGTGTAAAGAGACAAATCAAAGGATGCCTCAAGCGTCATGCTCGCACATAGGAGTGCTAAATTAAATTAAATTAATAGATGAATCTAGATTAAATTAATATGAGCTACAGTGCGCATTTTTGTGACTAATCTGATTGCATTCGCCAGTGACGTCAGCGCAAAATCAATGACCATTTAGAACATTCTTTGTTTAATGCTCCTTTGAACGTGATATTGTTCATTTATGCATCATTTATATTTTTCAAGTTATTAAATTTTTCCTACTTATGCTTTTTTGTGACACTCAAAAATTAAGTGTGGTTCTCCGGTTTTGAAAAATAAGACGTAATCTATGTCAAAAATCGTGACCAAGTACAACCACTGCCAAATTCCTTGAAATTCTAGAATACTTTGTAAAATTTCGGAATACTCTACCATAGGGGTGCCCAACCTTTTTGGGAGAAGGGCCATTCGCACCGTTGATTGAGACATGAGGGGCCGCAAATGAAGTTACAGCACGGACACAATGAAAGTGCTACTACTCAATTATATACAGCTGTTATTACACTTAATATGTATAGTAAAAAAATAATAACTTATTTTTGTAAGATTAAACTTACAAATGTTTTCTCAAAAAATCTAGGAGCTCGTTACAGAGCTAAATGAATGATATTGTGAATAGTTTAAAAAAGAAGTTAGCAAACGTTTGCAATGATCAATCATTTAGAATTGCTTTTAAGAATGGGTTCCAAGAACGTCATATGTACTTCAGCAAATTATTTTAGGTTATAAATTTAATTACAGTAATATTACAATGAGCAATAAAGATGAGTATCAGAAATGTTAATGATATCAGTAAAATTAGAAATAAAAATTACAACATCAAATACATTTTAATATTAAAATTTCTAAAGCATAAACAATAATTATGTTACAGCTTGCTAATGGGATGGCTGATACTGAGTTTTACTAACTAATTTAGGCATGTTAGGTCCAATACTGCTAGTAGAAACTCTTAAGACTGTTTCTAAATGTTAGTCAGTCAATTTGCATCTTAACTTAAATCCTCTTGGAAGTTTATTGTCAAAATTAGTTTGCGGGCCGCAAATTGATGATTCGTGGGCCGCAGGTTGAGCACCTCTACTCTACAATGTTCTGGAAATATCCAAAAGATTCATTTACATCCATTTAAGTCTTAGAATTTGATTAAAATCAGTTTAAACTAAAGCATTATTAAATCTGCTTTTCCAGAAGTCATCCAAACAAAACTCTTGGATTTCCTATTCTTCAGACAAAAAAATTATTTTCCAGATTTTTATTTGGGAGAAAAGTTTTAAGTGACTTCAATTTCAAAGTTTTGGTGCCAAGCCATGGCCCATGAAAGAAAAACATTGAAATCATAGGTTGCCAAAAACTTCTTTCGGCTGGGACACTTATTTTTAAGAAAAACATACATTTATACCTCATACATAATGTTACTCTTTATTTTCTGCTTTAAATTGCTTTCATAAGCCCAATTGGGTGGAATTGTCGCTTATTCTTCACTTTTAATAAGTTATTTTTAAGCATTTTTCTTTTCTGTCATTTTTTGTTATGTCATACAAATCTTCCGTGTTTTTCTTGGAGGTTGGCAGGTATGCATTCTAAAAATTCAAAAACAAATGTCCCCAAATGATCTTATATACCTACATATCTAGAACCTGGAAATCTAGAACAGAACTCTATTCATGCAGACATTATCTATGAAATCCATTATAAGGCTACTTCTAGCTAATGTTTTTTTAATTCCAGACACCCTTGAGGGATAATGTGGATGTACTTGTATCTCTAGGAGAAGCTTATTACTACAACGGAGACTTCCAGAATGCTATGTCTGTTTTAGAAAGGGTATGAAAGCATTGCTAGTATTTTTTCAGATTATTTTTCTGCACATTCTAATAATTTCTACACTGGAGAGACTGCTGTAGCCTGGTTGTAAGAGTGACGCATTAGCGATCAGAGGGTTGCAAATTCAAATCTAAACAAAGACAATAAGGGCCCGTTAAATCAGTTGTGGCTTCAAACATCCTATTGTTGGAGAGTGGGATGCTAGCTCAGGTGTGTCCTCGTCATCTGACCGTGGCTCAAAATTATGCTGTGTTGTCCTCGATCTTCCCCTTAGTGTTCGATCCAGGACTGTCGCCCGTTGTGATTTTATTAATTTATATACCTACCTACTGATGGCATAGAGTTCGTGCAAGGCCAGAAGTCGGGCATGCCTAGTCTCTACTATTATAAAATGGAAGTTTCTGTGTTTGCAGTGTCCTGACGAATTTATGGCATTTACAATAATGAAATTTGGCACACATGTAGTCAGAATTTTTTGCAATTTTAAAATTTAATCTAGAATATTTTAAAATTAATTTAAAGCGATATTTAATTATTATTTGTTTTCCTACGAATGACAACAGTGTTTAATCGGTATTGAATGAATCCGCATTTACTGTGCGTGTGTAGCCGCCTGATTACTGGATATCCTTTTTGAAATTTATTGCCTTTTTAAAGGCATATTAACTTTTACTTATCGTTAACTTTTAATCTTTTATATAAGTATATTTTTATTATGCTTACTTCATTTTTGGAACTGGATGATGGTTGTGCAATACGTTTGTTATTGTTTCTTTTTTAGACTACAATAGTTTGGATTTTGATTTTTTAAAAGCATGTTAACTTTTAGTTTGGATTATTTTGAAATCTTTTTCAAAGTTGAGCGATATTTAATTTTGATCTTTTGTGCAATTTCTGGTTTGTTTCATTAATGCAATCTTTTGTTTGTTTCTGTATAGTACTTCGGTTTTTGTATAGTTAATTTTTATCATTTTGGAAACTTCTCATGGAAAGAAAAGCGATATTTAATCCCAATTTTAAATTTAATGTAGAACATTTTAAAATTAATTTATTATTATATTTTTGTATTATTTGGTTTCTTAAAAATGTCAACAGTTTTCAAATGGTCTTTACTACACTCCAGCCAATCTTGGATTTGGATAATTTCTTCTATGTAGTTCTACGCTCACAGGATGATGATGAGTTCTTCGAATTTCAACGTTTTACTGAGAAGCAAAGACCTGTTCCGTCAATTTATTGTCACCATGTATTCTGAGTTTGAATCGGAGAGGGTGTTGTACATACGACTTAATCAGATGACTCAAAGTGGAACAGTATGCACATTTGAGAGATGCGTTGATGAACGATGGAAATGTTGCTATACAAAAACTGAAGCACACAGAAATCGCTAAACTTTAAAAAAGATATCCAAACCAAAAATTAGAGTTTATGTTTTTATAAATTTATACGTTGCATAAATTATCAAAATTAAATATTGCTATGTTTACCAAAAGACACTCAAACACAGAAACAAACAAAAAAATTGCATAAAAGAACAACAAAATTATGGTATTTCGCTATAACGGCCTTTTTCAATTTACGGCCCACAATGTTTTGTGATACGACCAAAAAAATGCTGTTTTTATGCTTTTGTTTAGTATCAGATTCTCCCTTTAGGCGACACTGCACTACATTTTGCCTCACGGAAATATGAGGAACATTTGGTACAACACTGTCATCATTTTACTACGTTGTTGCTTTAGTGTTGTTAGAACAATACTGACTTCTTACAAAGCCCACGTCACAACTTTAAAGTCCTATCGCAAGGCTACTTTTACATGCTACGATGCAAACTGCTGGTAGTTCAGACTAATGGGTGTAGTTAACTATCAGTAACTTTTTCAAATTTTTCTTATAATACACTCACTTCCAAAAGTTAAGCAGAAAGAGAAATGTTAATTTCCAGAAGCCAATCTGAATTTGAGAGGCTGCAATTTGCTGCAGAGGAAGATGAAAGTATACAAATATGTTACATAGCAGTCAATCACGGTTTTGTTTTGAGAAATATGCAAAAAAGAGGCAGTCTTTGATTTAAACATCCTTTTGTTAATGACGCCAATACTCTAACCCTTCACAATGCTGGCTTCTTATACGACTGTCTTTTTTGCATATTGAAGGCTGTAAATTAAAAAAAAAATTATTGCAAAATGCTTTTATTTTGTTTATTTTTTATTTCTGTGTTTTGGTGTCTTTTGGAAAGCATAGCAATACTTAATTTTGATTATTTATGCAACGTATAAATTTACAAAAGCATAAACTTTAACTTTTGGTTTTGATATCTTTTTGGAAGTTTAGTGATTTCTGTGTACTTCAGTTTTTGAAAAGCAGCATTTCCACGTTTATCAACGCAATCTCTCAAATGTGCATACTGTTCCACTCTCAGAGTCCTGATTCAGTCTTATGTACAACACCCTTTCCGATTCAATCTTGGAATACATGTCAACAATAAATTGATGGAACAGGGCTTTCATTTTGAAAAAGATAATCAAATAATCCAAACTAAAAGTTAATATGCCTTAAAAATTATTATCCAAACTATCGTACTGTAAAAGAGAAACAATAACAAACAAGGTATTGCACAACTGTGATGCAGTTCCAAAAATAGAGGAAGCATTATAAAAATATACTTATATTATAGATTATGATTATCCAAACTAAAAGTAAACGCTAACTAAATGTTAACATGCTCTTAAAAAAGCAATACATTTTTATAAAGGATATCTGTAATCGGGCGCCAACGCGCACAGTAAATACGGATTTAGTGAATACCAATTGAAGACTGTTGCCATTCGAAGGAAAACAATAATAATTAAATATTTCATTACATTACTTTTAAAATGTTCTAGATTAAATTTTAAATTTCAGGGTTGACTATAAAATTGTTAACTATTCAGACTACCTGCGTGCCAAATTTCTTTATCGTAAGTACCATAGATTTGCCAGGACACACCGGACAGACAACACACATACTTCATTTTATAATAGTCTATAGACTTGCTGCCAAAATTCAAGCACAGTGTGAAAAATGTTAATTTTCAGAAGCCAATCTAAATTTGAGAGGCTGCAATTTGCTGCTGAGTTAGATGGAACTATACAAATGTAACAGCCATCTCGGTTTCGTGTAGAGAAATATTAAAAAAAGGCAGTTGTATAATAAGCCAGCATTCTGAACAGTTAGAGAAGTTGCATGTAAGTGCTGTAAAAAGTGTTTAGAACTTTCGTACGATTACTTTTCAAGATGGACATATTTCTGGCTTCCAGAAGACAAATAGCAGATAGTCAGCGCTGGCGTTCTGTGGGACGCCTTGAAGCAGGGCAATGCATCACTGATGTTGCTCTTTTCTTTGGCGTTCATTCCGTTATTTCCCGATTATGCAAACAATTCCAAACAAGCCAAACTGTTGTCCGAAGACCTGTGGCCCACTGCCTAAAAGTTACGACCCCTGCGGTTGATTGATATATTGCTGTTGTAGCGAAGCACTGATCATGCATGGCAAATCTTTCCCCAAAAAATGAAGATGTCAATGTCATCAAAAAGCAACTCTTGCGAGAATTGCCCTGTAGTTTTCAAATTTACAAACCTATAGACATTATGCGTGACACAGATGAGGCCTTAAAATACACAACACAGTTTTTTAACACATTGGAACCATCTGGAATACTCTCGCACATATTGGAGCTTCGATTATGCTTCTCACAAATCCACCTTCACTGTGCAATGACACTAGACTCTGTCAAGAAAGTCATGCCAAATATTATTGAAGCCACCATCATTACTAGACATGCATAGGTGAAAACGTATTCATTCCTAGAATACCAATCATCACTTCTGATATCCTATTCCAATTTAAAAAACTTCAGTTCCCGGTTCGTTTAAGTTTCACTGTGAGTATCAACAAGGCACAAGGACAATCGCTGAAAGTCGTAGAACTCGGTCTCATTAAACCATGTTTCTCCCATGGTCAACTATATGTGGGGTGTTCGAGAGAATTGGATACCTTTTTACTTTTTATAAAGAGATATCACTTAAATTTCTTGCCAGATATGGTTATTTTAATAAGTGTAGAGGTATTCTCTCAGGAAAAAGTAATAAAGTACAAAATGCTCATTTTTTTAATTTGTTTTCCTCTCGCACATGGGACACACTTATTTAATTCAATTTAATTGTTTCTAAAGTTACATTTTACATCTACAAACATTCCTAATTTTAAAAATTCAGATCAGCAGTAAAATAATTTACTTTGTACTCAAGAAAATAAAAAAAATTACCTTTAATTTTGGCCTATTAATCTATTTTATTTAAAATTTAAAATAGCCTCAACTTACATAAATATTTCTAATTTTTCTGTCTCTGTTATCTGAGTAATTTGGAGTTAAAAGATACTGCGTTGCCCAAACCAACACATTTCTGTTGTGTTACAAATAAAATACACATTTAAGTTGTAAAATTTAAAAAATATGAGACTCATTTTTTCTTGGTTTTGAATAAAAAAGCATATTTTCTCACTCTTTTCACCATTCAATTTTCTCAACTGCCTTTTTCAAAAACTTAAAATTCTTAATTCTTAGAAAATACAATTGTATGGCATTGCAGTAAAATGGGTAAAAGATGCATGTGTATAAGATGGATTTTAAAAATAATACAACAATTAACAGAAATTCTACAAGTTTTTATAAAAAATTTCAACTAATTTGAAATCTGAAGAAAATTTAAATTTTGTAATTTTTAATTAACATTAGACAAAAGCAACACAATGGGCTATTGACGAGGTATTGATTGGAATCAATTCCCTAATTGAGAGATCCGAGGTAATTTTTAATTAACGTCGTACTAAAACCACACAACGTGCTATTGACGACGGTACGGGACCAATCCCCTAAGGGAAAGATCCAAGATAATTGGTAATTTTTTATTAACGTTGAACAAGAGCAACATAATGTGCTATTGACAACCGTCCGGGATCAATCCCATAAGGAAAGTATCCGTGGAAATTGGGTAATTTTTAAGTAACGTTCTCGAGCAACACAACAATCTATTAACTAGGGTCGGAGTTAAATCCAAAAGGGAAAGATACGGGACAACATCGCATAATTTTGAAACATGATGAAGTGATAAGATAACACCTGAGCTGGCACCCCACTCTCCAAGAGATTGTGATGTCAGACTGATTGGATCTCTTCGTAATTTCAATTTCGCCGCATTTCTCAATGACGAGGCCATCACGGCGTTGTCTGTGGTGTATGTTTGAGAAGCAATCCAAATGGGAATGCATAGCAAACACCAGTGGTTGGCAAACGTTCAAAATGGACACACCTAACCCCACAAAGTACAGCACGGGCAATGCTGTGCTAGCCACGCAGTGGCTAGTTCAAAATAATTGTATATTATTAACTGAATTGAGTAAGGTTGGAACGTAGTTAATCTAACATTGTGTACTCTGCAGTTATGGATACATGATTCTAAGCAAAAAGTTTTAGGTAAATATTTTTTCAATAAATGTTTAAAAAGAGCAATTTAATTTCTTTGTTTCCCTTCAATGTCTTTTATTTCAAAGTTTCGCTACGGGAATACAATGCATGCTGTTTTTTATGTTGTGCTATCAGCAATTGTTGTTCTTCACTTTATTTTATTGCTTGTATAAAAATGTTTTGATAGTTTCTCTAAGTAAAACCATATCTTTCGCTCTGAAATTGATGTTTGAAAAATAAAATAATTTAAATAGTACAATATGATTGTAATTTTACAAAAATTCTTCCTCATAAATGAATTTTTTGTGATTGTTTTCACAATTGTAGACCCTAAACGTCTGGGTACATCAATAAAGTTTCACTTGAATCATGGTGTAGGGTGCGGATTCCTCGATAGCTGGATTTTCAAAGCGGTTAAACTAAGTTCAGATTTGCGGTGTAATAAATGAGAGTGGACTGTATATTGAATAGTTGAATGCGGTGAGAACATAAATGATGCAGTGATGCCTTTTCAATGTAAACACAAATGTAATGAGAACAAAGAATGAAAATTAACTTACACACATACAGCAAAAACAAATAGCTGCAATCATAATGTAAAATAAATTTAAAAAAAATACAAGTAAATATAACACATGTAAACACAATACACACAACAACGCTAAGAAACTAAAGTATCCAGATTAAATAAGCAAAATTTTCAAACTAATATTTAGAGATTAACTATAAATTGTAATATTAGTTTTCCAGTGGCAAGAAAGCAATTTTAGAAATGGATCTCTTATAGATTCCAGAATGAGTTTTTATATTCACTACTCTTACTACATTGTCTTTGCCAGTGAAAATTTCTATGATTCTACCCAAAATCCACTTGCAACATGGAAGATTTTATTCTTTCTACAATGCCATGTCACCAACCTTTAAGTTTTGTTTCTTAATGAAACATTTCCTTCTTTCTTGCAATGTACTTAAATAGTTGTTGTATTTTGCCATAAATTTAATATATTAGTATCAATATTTGATGAGTTAGGCCCAATTATTGAAGTTATTGGTCTACCAATAAGAAAGTGTCCAGGTGTCACTATCTCCAAATGATCCATGTCGCTAGATAAAGGAGTTAATGGATGAGAATTCAAGATTCCTTCAATTTGATACAAAATAGTGAAGAATTCCTCATACGTTAACTTTGAATTCGTAACGACACGTTTTAAATGATACTTAAAGGATTTGACACTTGCCTCCCATAAGCCTCCAAAATTAGGTGCTCTGGGAGGAAGAAATTTCCACTGAATATATTCATCAGATAAGAATTTAGATAAATATTCATCATGCTTTGTTACCAAAAGAATAAACCTTTTTAATTCAGTGTTTGTACATACAAAGTTCTTTCCATTATCACTGAAAATAACTTTCGATTTTCCTCGTCTAGAAAAGAATCTTTTCAAGCAAGCTATAAATGTTTCAGAGGTTTGGTCAGTTACTATATCTAAATGGACAGCCTTGGTAGCCATACAGACAAATATACAAACAAATATTTTATGATAAGTACCCTTTCTCTGGCCTTTGTACTTAATGAAAAATGGTCCACAAAAGTCAATACATATACAGTTAAAGGGAGAATTTACATTTACCCTTTCTTTAGGTAGATTACCCATAATTTGATCATTTGTCAATGGTTTTGCCTTAAAACAGGTAATGCATGCATGAACAATTTTTCTGCAAATATTTCTTTCATTTAAGGGCCAAAATTCTCTTTGAATACAGTACAATAAATTTTGTGGCCCAGTATGCAAGTTTTTTACATGAAAATACGTAATGATCATTTCAGTTAATTTATTTTTATCAGGCAGAATAACTGGATGTTTCTGATCAAATTTTACATTACTATTTTGAAGATGACCTCTTACTCTAAGAATTCCTTGTTCATCCAAAAAAGGGTTTAGATTCCTAACCTTACCTGTAGACTGTTTTCCATGGATGAGTCATTTAATATTGTCCTGAAAGGCAATTTCTTGCACAGATTTTAATATAAACACCTTGCTTCATTGTATTTCCCAAGTAGACAGAGGTCCGAGCATCTTACCCTCAGAATTCCTTAAATTGTGGAAGAACCTGTAAAGAAAACGTACAACACAGATTAACTTAGAATATCTATTACTAATGCTTAAAAGTGAGTCTAAAAAGGTAGAGTCCACAGTTAGTGTCTTGTCAGTCTTTTTTCAGTTCATGAAAATATTCATCATCAGGAGGCAAGTCATCTTTGTTATTAAGTTCAATAGGCACTTCTTGAAGAAATTGTGGACCGTTCCACCACAAAGAATTATCCATCAGTTGATGAGGAGTTGTACCATGTGAAATGACATCAGCGGGGTTTTTCAGAAGTTTTCACATGATGCCACGAAAAGTCTGTTCGATACAAATACTTTAAGCAAATGGTATGAAGTATTGATCCATGCTAGAACTATAGTTGAATCTGAATAGAAGAAAGTTCTATCAATTTTCAAGTTGAGAGAGGACACAGTTTTAGACATCAACTTGGTTAGAAGCTTAGCAGCACTTAACTCTAGTCGAGGTATTCTCATCGCTTTAATTGGAGCAACTTTGGATTTGCTGCACAGCAATGACACCTTCACATGATTCATCGTTGTAAGACAACATAGATAGATGACGGCACCGTAGGCATCCTTTGAGGCATCGGAGAAGCCATGCAGTTCGATTTCCCTTATGGGGTCAGTTAATATGCAATGTTGAATTTGGACCTTTCTTAGATCCCTTAAACTTTCTCTGAGCACTTCCCATTTGATTTTTTCATGATGCGGCAACTCTTGGTCCCATTCAATTTTGTGTAGCCACAATTTTTGGAAAAAAAACCTTTGCCTTTACAATCACTGGCCCTAATAAACCCAGTGGATCGAATAATTTAGCGATATCAGCTAACACAGTTCATTTTGTACAAACACTTGCTGATGGAGCGACAGTGAAACCGAAGCTATCTTCCTTCGGATTCCATCTCAAGCCAAGTGTTTTAACGGTATCTTTATCAGAGTTACCAAATTGATATTCTTGATTTTCAGTAGGGACTGCTTCTAAAAGCTTTTCGTTGTTTGCACACCGTTTGTGCAAGTCCGTGCCACCGGCCTTTAGTAGGGAAATCAGCTCCTGTTGCAGTTTTATAGCAGTAGGAACATCTTTAGCTCCAGAAAGGACATCATCAATATAAAAATCATTTAAGACTACAGCAGATGCTAGAGGAAATTTCTATTTCTCATCAATCGCTAATTGGTTCAATTCTCTAGTAGCTAAGTAGGGAGCAGATTTTGTTCCATATGTTACTGTAAGGAACTTATAAAGTGAAGGTTCCTCACAGTTTCTATTTTTCCAAAGAATGCACTGTAAGTTACACTGATCAGGATTCACCCAAATCTGCCTGTATATTTTCTTAACATCAGCAGTGAATGCAACTTTGTTTACGAAACCTTAATAAGATTGAAAAAAATCATCTTGAACGACACCTCCTTTCAGTAAACAGTTATTCAATGAAACACCAGAAGTAGATGAAGCATAGGCATCGAGGACTACACGTAACTTTGTTGTACTACTATCAGCTCTGTACACACCATGATGAGGCATGACATATTTTACATTATCACACTTACCTAATTTTTGCTCATAATATTTACCTCATAAAATTACAATAGAGATTTGACACGTTTGAATCATGATTTAAGCGTTTCCACAAGCTATCTAACCTCTGTTTTGCCATATGAATTAAGTTTCCTAATTGCATATTTTCCTTTAGAGGAAGGCTGACAATGTATTTAACTTCATCCTCCCTGTGATAAGTTTGCTCAAAATGACTTTCGCATTCTAATTCTTCCTTAATTTTAAATAAGGGTACGTCCATGATATTTTCGATTTCCCAGAATTTTTTAATTAAACTATCCAAGTTATTGTTTTCCAAAATTAAACCACAATGTTATGATTTTTCTCTACTATCTACTGCTCCACTTAGAATATGGCCAAATACAGTTTCTTGCAGTATTAATGAATTATTTATACATAGTCTATTTCCCTTTAAGATACTTAAGCATAATTCTGCTCCTATCAATAAGTCCACTTTAGCAGGGGAAAAGAAATTAGGATCTGCAAGTTTAACATGCGAAGGAATTTTTATAGTATCTAAATCAATGAATGTAGACGGCATTAGATCCGTAATCTTGGGAATAATCAAAAAGTCCAATGTTGCTGTAAAGGAACCATCAGAATTCAAAATAGTAGAAATACTTTTTCTTTTTATATTAAGCAAAGTATCGGAGATCCCCGTGACAGGAATATTTTTTTTTCTTTTCTTAAACCCCAAGAGAATTGGCAAAATCAGTAGTCATAAAATTACACATACTTCCTGAATCCAATATCCCTCTACCGGAGCATACCTTTCCCGAGCTATCCAAAATGTAAACAGTTGACGTCGCCAAAATAACGTGTTTCTTCTGTGTTACAAAACAGGATGTCAGAGGCGAGGGGTTTAACGAAGGGAGGATATCAATTTCTACCATCGCCGTAGAGTTCGAGCAATAGGAGCTTGGTGCTTGAAAGGGAGTTGCAACAGCCGATTCATCATGGTTCTGGTGTAATAATGTATGATGTTTGACTATGCAATTAAAACAAAGGTGTTTCGATTTACATAAGGTAGCTTTGTGAGATCCAAGACAATTTAAACAAAGATTATATTCTCGTACTATTTCGTATCTCCTTTGTGGAGAGAATTGTAAGAACTGGTCACATTAATGCATTGAATGGGTATAATTTTAACACAGCGTACAAAACTTATTGTTAGGTGATTTCACAAATAAGCTTCATGTTTTATTTTTCTGCTCATGGGCTTCAAATTTAGGTTTAAAAGAGAAACTTCGCCCGATCGAATTTAAAACTTGACATCTTCTTTCCAAGAATTCCAAAAATTCGTCGAAGTTAGGAACTTCATTATTTACTAAGAACAGTTCAAAAAGTTTACGAGTTTCCCGGTCTAGCTTTTGAAGCATTATGTTAATTAGCAGAACATCCAAAAGATTGTTCCAATCATATTTTAGAGCTCCAAATTTTTAAGAATGCAGTCAAATACTTTACGCAAGTCTCTTGCAGATTCATGTACAATTTTTTCTTGATAAATTATATTTTTTATATGCGTATCAACAATGATGCGTGTATTTTCATATATTTCTTCCAAAGCTTTAAGGAGAGACTGATATGTATCTTCAGAGGTTTCGACTAGTTTTGCTTCGTTTCTTAAACATGATCGTAAATAGTAACATTTTTGATTTTCAGTTAAATTTGAATTATCATTAATCAAATTGAAAAATTGTTACTTAAAGGAAGTCCATTCTTCAATTTCAATGGCAGAGGTATATCAGGCAGTTTAATAGACACAGAATTCTTTATCACTAGAACCATTCTTAAGTGAACCAGAAACGGCTTTAGTTTCTTTTAGTTCATGCAGTAGAGATTTTAGGCTTACCTCTACATTGTTGATTTCATCTTCTATTTCGGAGAGGTTCTTTTCCACTTCTTCGAATTCATCATCAGATGTAACTTGATTGAATTCTTCTCTGAGGTTTTCGAAGTTGGTTAGCGTTCTTCACGTCCAATTGTGTGGTTACAATTGGATTTTAGGATTAAACAACCAAACAAATACATAGAATAACCAGCTTTATTTAAGATTAACACGAAAACGCAATATACAAAAGAAAAGTGACAAGAACAGAAGTAGTAGAAGTTGTTTTAACCTCTCGCGGTCAACAAAAAATAACCTTACACAGTTAAGGACACAACAAATGTTTGCATCATATACAATAGTTACTACCGTTTCCGTGTGAGTTTCCTTTTTTTCAATAAAGGCATGAAGCTTCGTTAGCTGCCCTTTGATGCTGCCTTTCTTTCGATTTAAGGTAGTTAAAACCGTAGACATTTCTATTGTATTAGATGATTGTCCAAGATGACTGTTCACGGGTTGGCTCTGGCTCGACGGACCACTAATGATGGGTGCGGATTCCTTGAAAGCTGGATTTTCAAAGCAGGTAAACTAAGTTCAGATTTGCGGTGTTATAAATGAGAGTGGACTGTATATTGAAGAGTTGAATGCGGTGAGAACATAAATGATGCAGTGATGCCTTTTAGAAAAAATTGCTGTTTATTTAAAAACGAAGAAGGAGCATAGCATTGCTCTGCTCTGGAAGAACATATCTCAAGGGCCAAATTCGTTCTCAGGTTTTGGCGGGCAAAGCCCGGTTACAAAAAGAGGCAACCCTCAGTGAGTGAGGGCGCGCCAAGCAGCAAGTACTAAACACATGGCCTAATTATATTCCTGAAATGGATATTGGTGGTTTGGGGATTTTTTCAATGTCTTCCTAAATTTACTTAGACACACCTTTAAGTGCAAAAGTCACGAAGCAATTCTTTGCTGTATCCAGGATTCCCACAGGTCAGAAAAAACAGGGAATCGTCAGAAAATTTAATTTTGTCCAAAAAATAATCGGAAAAGCCGGGGAAATTTACGCATTTTTGTCTAAAACCTGGAAAATCCTATAGAGGGCTGGATTCCATACTAGTTAAATTTAAAGTTGTTATACCTATTTGTTGGTTTTTTTTTATGTGTGCAAATAACGTTTTCTGTGCCGCATACATTAGTGAAATATACATAGTAGTAACATAGAAAGTAATTTAAATGGCAAACTTTCGTAAAACTTTTATTTTGTGTAAAAGAAAGCTTACTGAATCAACTAGAAGTTTTTAATACATTGAATTTTATGAACTTGTTAGCTAGAATTTATTTCTTAAATTGTGTATAGATGTTATTTTAAAATGAAATGAAGGAACTATAAAAATCTATAACTAAAATAGAACTATTCTTAGCAATGAGTGTATCCAAAGTCAATAGCCTTAGCAGAGTATTTTTAATATTCTTTACATACAGATTTCTTATCATTGTCCATTTAGTTAAATTACTTTTAACTTATAGGCTCACTGCTTGGATCCACTATTAATGAAAGGAATGGACTCTTTTGCTGCATTATTAGCTAAAGAAAAGAAGCTAAAAGAATTGGAAAGGTAAGTATAATTTTTAGAAGTATTTTCATGTTAGGTTATCTTTAACAAATATTAATGATAATACTATCTTAAAATTTATCGTTCCATGTTTGCACTTCCTTTTTGTATGGTTATAATTAGGTAAAGAGACAAGTTGAGTTGTCATGCTTTTGTGACTGCCCATAGTATGACAGCACAACTAGAAATGTGTGTGGTCATAATATTGTCAATCATCTATTTAATACGGTATTATTATTTTGTCTGTGGCACTCATTCTGTTGAGGCATTTATACTAATTTTTAGATGCACAAGAAGTTATAAAAAACGAAAGTTCTTCTTTTCAGGTACAATTTTTGTAAGAGAGTAACTCTTGTTTTTTTCTTTGGCTCTTTTTTTGTAAAAAGTTATACAGCTTTTAATTTATAAATGTTTTGAAATCTTTAGTGATTTATTTTTTACTCCACATATCAGTGGGCTCTTTGCTTCCACATTATATGGGGGTAGTTATATTAGTGTTCACTATTTTTACTTGATTTGGCACAGCTTTGCCAAATATGGCCCTTGGGCCACAAAACCCCAAAGTAACCAACCAATCTACAAAAACCAATTACTACTGAAACATACAAGCATGAGAATCTTCTGCATTTTTCGCAGATTTCCACTTTTTGTGGGTTTTTTTCATGTTTTTCCCGCTTTTTAGTAATTTTACTAGTTTATTTTAGTATTGTCCGTTTTTACGAATATGACGTAATCAGTGTTTCTAGCCAATGAGAGTATATTTCAAGCTTTGAAGAAATGGATGTCCTTGTGACGTTTTTATATACTAGTAGGCTCCGTTCCCTGCACATTCAATCTCCAGCGACAATCTCTCCTTTCGCACAGTTTCGTCTTTTGCTCAATCACGTTAGAAATTTCGCTTTTTCGACTTTAACACTTAATGCACCCTAAAGTAATAGCCACATCAGAAAAAAATATTTTTCATCTTGTTCCCTGTACAATTTTGAAAAAATCATGTTAGTTTCGTAATTTTCTGATTTATACTTTCTCGGGAAACCGTCTAAGAATTGAGCGCAAAATGCGAGTTTTCAAACCTGGGTCATCGGCAGTAACTTTTATTTAATATAGAGACATCTACCTCGATGTTGTTATTTTGGGTGGCTGATATTTAGCACAAACTCGTAATTAACCGCTTTTCCCGATTTATGGCCTACCATCAATTATTTCTATATTTGCGACGAGGTTGTGTCGCTCGAGAAGAATGATTCTGACAATGATTAAGAATATGTGGCAGGGTCTCTAGGGGGTAGTTGCATCGCCTACAGCCCTTCTCAGCCTGTGCACTTCCCCTATTGGCCCTGACAGGTAGTAAATTCAGACGAGCTGGATGTATGAATCGCCAGTCCTTGAATCTGGTATATACACCTGTAGTGATAAAATGGGAACTAGCTTTAGACTTGGAGATCAATTTCAAAGCTTTTCCCTGGTTAGGATAACTAAGAAGACATTCATTTTTAACCTTTTTTAGTTCTCTCCTCAAGGTACTTTTGACTGCTCGTCTTCCACTGGGACCGAGTGAGATGTTTCCAATTTCGAGGGTTGTAGTATTCTTCTCAAAAACCCAATTAACTCCCAGTCCTTTCGAGGCCTTTATCTCCTCAGTCCACATATTTCTTTGGGCGTTTGTGCGATTTCGGAGTTAATCCGACATATTACCACTTAAATAGTGCTGGAGAGTTGGTGGTGTGCCCAAGTTGACCCGTCTGATAATTGTATTATGGAGATCGATCTGGGCTGCCTGCCTGACGAATTTGTCTCTTGATGTTAAGAGTTTAAAGGAATTGTCTGCAGTATATGGTGGATTCCTCCGACATTTCAATCACCCCCATTGCCCCTGTGTCTCTTCCCACATAGAGATAATCATTAACTGTGTGGCCAGCACGGTGTTGCCCGTAACAATTCCAAAAAAGGCGAAAACATTGGTACAAGAGAGAAAAGAAACTAATAAATCTCTATATTTAGGGGTGAAAATCTTCCGCGTTTACACAGATTTTCGCTTTTTTTTTTCTTCTGAAAATTTCTGTTTTTTCTACGATTTTTTCTTTGAATCAAATCATATCATGGAATTACAGCCAAAGAATAAATGTAAAAAAGGCAATAAGGAAAGTGTGTCCTTACTTCAAGTATTAGATTCTTCCGACTTTTCGTAAATGTTTGAAAAAATGACCGATTTTTTATAATTTTTTACGAAAAAATTCCGACTTTTGCCCTTTTTTGTCTTCTATAAACGTAAAAAAAAGCTGATGTCTTGCAAATTCCTTTTTGAAAAGAATCCTTTGTGAGAAGCTTATTAGTTTAACCCTCTATCGTCCAAAGCGGACGAAACGGCTTCACATGCAAAGTTTATCTTTCTAACTTTTTATCATTATCTATTCCCATAAACTTCCTCCGCAAAATCAAACGGATACACGGAAATAATACATTTAGAATGTCATCTTTATGCTGTTGCCATTCTAACGAAAACAACAATAATTATCTTCTATTAAATTAATTTTAAAATGTTCTAGATTAAATTTTAAAATTCGGGTTTCATACAAAAATCGCACAACACTCGGGCTTCCCTGTATGCCAAATTTCATTCTTGTAAGTGCCACAGATTCGTCAGGACAGTCCTTTTACCTGACAAACGCTTCCTTTTATAACAGTAGTGGTGAGTATTTTCAAATAAAATTTTACACACAAATATATAATAATTATTATGACTACACTGGATAGGAGAATTTTTAATTAAATTCATTTGTTTTTTATACGAATTGCAAAATTAAAATTATAACGCTAAATGTTCTACTGAAAAACATTTTAATATACATAGGACTTAACAGATTTGAAAACGCTTTTTAGTCAAATACTTGCTTATATGTTATACAGTCGGAGTTACAAGAGAATTTTAAGAGATATGTTATGAATGAAGTCGCAGTCAAATGTTAGAAAAAATATAAATTAAATTTTTTTTCTTTAAAAATGTGTTAGTCTAATCAAAGATTGAGGAATGTATTTTTTAGGAAAACCATATTTAAGTATAAAGAATTAACAAGTGATAAGAAATAAATTGTAGTCAATTGTTTTCGCTATATTTTCTTCACAACTAATAAAATGTGTGATAGATACATATAAGTAACTAATGTCCAACACACAATGCGACTTACAAGTTAAAACGAGCGCTTTATATACACCCCCTTACAAAGCACGACGTCCCGTGCACTAAGAAAGTACTTAGATGACCATAGATGATGTGTAAAGGGGGAAGAAATTATTCGATTTTCCTAATGGTTTCTCTGCCGTTCTGTGTTTTTGAAGACATCTTTTGAGACCCGTGTGGCCGTTAGAGGGTTAATGGCAAACCTGGAGAACTTGGATTTTGAACTAGTTAGTGTAAGTTGTTGTATATTTCATAGGTAAAGCTATGGTTTCCTAAAAAAGCGGATCTAGCGACTGTGAAACGTCATGATGCGGCGGTAAAGGTATAAATGAAATATTTTAAGTTGTTCAGCTTTTAATGAGATTTTTCTTTCAACTAGAAAATAAGATGCTCAGTTATTTCGTCTTTTATGGCAACCTCAAAAAGTTTAAATTTTCATTTTAAATATTCTAGAAAGTATTTTCAAAATCTGTTGAAACTTCTTTCGTTGGCGACTTTAGAAATGCGCCAAGGCGGTGGCTACCGTTTTAAACATAGACTGCAGCTATTTTTTGCAACGGAAATTTTCAAAATGATGTTTTTGATGATGGGTAATATTTATGATTGTTTTAATTAGTTAAATTGAGTCTTGGATAATGGATAATACAAGATTTAATTAGAAAATAAGAATATTTACGGGAAAATATAGAGATTTTGAAAAAAAAAAGTTATTTTGTATTCGTAAATAGGTTGTAAATTTAAACTGAATTAAGTTATATTTTTTTTTTACCACAGGGATACAGCTTCAGTCTACGTTTATAGCGGTGGCAATGGCTTGCCCTTGGCGCACTTAAGTCCCCAAGGAAAGAATTATTTCAAACTAGCCAATGAAATCAAACGACAGTTTAACAGAATTTAAAAGAACTTTCTGGAATATTCGAAATGAAATTTTTAAACTTTCCACTTGCACAGGTTGTGTTAAAATCTACAATAACCATTACACATATGGGTTACCTTAACCTGTCATTACTCGCTACCAGAAGTGCGTCAAAAAAGCACCAATCCGTTGCCACTGCTATAAACGTAGACTGAAGCTGTACCATTTTAATTTTTGGTGTCTACTTATTTTTTTTCATGTAAAATTTATGCTATTTAATAAAAATAGTATTTATTTGATTTATTCTTTTGTAACATAACATTTTTATTTCCTGTTAATTTCATTTTTGTATCAAGGTTTTGGAAAAATTGCAAATCTTAAAAAAAATCTCACCATTGGTTAGATGTTCAAAAATATTCATAAAAATAACATTTTTAACTTCATGCAACTTATTTATACTGTTTACAAAGTTGCCAATATATTTTTTCTCTTTTACAAAAGTTGAGTTTATGCGTAAGGTGCCCCTCCCCCTTTTTCAAATTTCAATGTTGTTGACTTTGTAGATTTTTTAAGCTAAATAATAGCCAAAAATACATGCTTATCATAATCACATATTCTGCATTAGTGGCACAGCCATGGGAGGTTATGGGTTAACCACCCTGCTTCCAAAGACAAATTTTATTGTTTTTAGTGGACTTTGTAGGGTTTTATCAGACTAAAAATTTGCCTACCTCCCTCAGAAAAAATTTCTGGCTTCACCACTGCTCTGTACACACATTGGTACACAAATATAGTATTCTTATTCAGCTATTTTTGTAGTTTAAAATAACACTGCATATATTTTCCTCTTTTTTACATTTTGACTGTTTTTACCCCTGTACGTTTTCAAAGCAAACCAAATGGGAATTCGTAGCCTATTGGTTAACAGCCATCATGGCATTGGCAATTTCGAATTAAAAGAGATTCAATCGGCGTGACGTCACAATCTCATGCAAAAATATAAATATTTAGTTGAAAAATTATTTGTTAAAAGAAAATCAAACGTATAAGGTATAGAATCTATCTGGTGTCAAATTTTACGCAGATTTCAAATCCGTTGAAATTTTCAATCCATCTTTAACGATCCGTTGTTACAAAAAATAACTAAATAATGCCAGCCAAAATGTTTTTTACCTTTTGCCTTCTTTCCCTGAAATTGTAAGAGAGCAGGAAATGTAATCTGTTTATTTTTGGAACACGAATGTTGGCGTGACATCACATTCTCTTCAGAAAATATAAAAGATATTCAATATAAAAATTTTATTTATTTAAAGAAAACATATTTATAGGTATCCATCTAATGTATTCAAATCTGTTCAAAAAAATTTTTACTCTTTAGCTTTACCGATATAGGATATAGAAGAAAAAAAAACTAAATAGCTCCAGTTAAAAAATTTTTTTTTTTTTTTTTAGTCTGCTGACAATTTGTTCCTCCACGCAAAATAAAAACAGAAACGAAAAAAAAAATTAGAATCTGTGATTTTTTATACTGCTGCCATTCCAAACAAAAAAATAATAATAAAATTCCATAAATTCTTAAAAAAATGTTCTAGATTAAATTTTAAAATTCGCCACAACCAATTTTTGGGACTACCTCTGTGCCGAATCCCATTATTGTAAGTGCCGTAGATTTACCAGGACTGATAACGAAAAAAAAACCACTTCCTTTATATTTTAGTAGAGACAAATCAATAACTATAGCTCTGGGCTAATGTTAATTTTTACTATTGTGAAATCCTGTGCACAGACCAGACTTGCATGTATTTAATTTCACATTTTGGTTTTCCTCTTTTTTAAAATTTTGCATTCTCATGCTGAACTTAGCAGCAATGTCTGTTGCTTTCCTGTGAGTATTTTGGCCATCCAGCTGGGACTAAATGATATGCATCTCCTTTTGTGTGAATTTCGAACTTTCTAATCAAATATGTGAATTTACTCCCCAAAATTTATTCCCCAAAGCTACAGAATAAATTTAGTTGTATGAGCAGTCAACATTTTTGTTGTTTTCTTCATTCACGTAATCCATGGGGCAGTAACTCCACTATTAACTATCATGGCACATTCAGTTTCTTTCTTTTTTTTTTTTTCATTTTTGATGGATGCAATTTTTTCTATAGTTTTTCTTGCTTTTCAACATCATTTTATGAATTCAACAGCAGTGAATTGCTGTCTCAAAGTCATGTGGGAAACCAATTTGGAGAACATTGATCTTGTCTCTTCTCTTTAACCTTTTGAGATTCAATTGTGAATGGCTTTTGCACTGTGCCCCGATGACTCAGCTTTATCTATTGTTTATTGAGTAAAAATGTCTCCAAGTCACCTATTATAGGTTATTTTGTCTTTGAATTGACTCAACTGTCGATTGCCTCAGTCGTGATGCGACCGTTCTCGAATATCGTACATAAATTAGTTCCGGTGGATAAATTTTCACTTTGATGATTTATTTAAAAATTATTTTAGTTGAATTGTTAAATTAGTTATATTCTCTCTCCAGCTTGACAGCTCGACTCATCACCATCAACGACGGTGTCCCCGAGCCCTGGATAGCGATGGGATACTTCTGTTATGCTGTGAAGAAGGGCACAAAAGCTGTGAATTTTGCTCAGAAAGTAAGAAAAGTTTTAATTATATACGTTGTGATAAACTATCAAGTTTTGCTGCATTTTGCTTTTAAGAATTTAAGATTTATCTGATCCTCATGCAATGAAGAATCTTGCACATCTTTGATAGTTAGAAACTTATATTCGTTATTGAAAAACACCCACATACATAAACTAATATGCACACAAAAAGTTGCACAAACATGCATGCATGTGAACAATGGTCATCTCAACCTTCTTGATTGCTGTAAAATATATTTTTATTTACAGCGTGTGCCCGTTGCATGACTAAATAATTTAATTTGATCCATTGCAAGAGCCATGCAACTTATTTTCTTGTATGGACTTATACCCCCCACAATATTTTAATATTAACTGTTTATTTTGTTTAGGCCTGTGTCCTGAACCCTCGCAACATAGAAGCACTGCTGCTGAAAGGAACAGTATTATTGGAACTGAAGAAAGCCCAAGATGCCATAACGCACTTTGGGGAGGCATATAAAATAGCTCCTTACAGATACGAAGCTCACAAAGGTACTGATTAATCGAACACACTGCAGGGTTGTTGGACTGGTTCTGATTTCTGTGTGACGTAACATCTTACTCAATTGCATGATGTTTTAATGGCAGGTTTGGTGGACTGCTACCTCGCGTTGCACAGAACAAGGGAAGCCGTTGCTATTGCGAGTAGTGCGTGCAAGCAGTTGGGGCAGACAGCTAGAGCTTTGACAGTAAGTGAATCGCAACTAAGTGTTTTCAACAGTATCTCAACTGAAGTGATTATAGACATCTGAAATGTTTCTTATCATTTACAGTTCCTGTTTTCAGCATTATGGAATATGGTGAAACTTTGATTAACCGTCAGATTTGGGACTGTGGTGGTTAAACGATTAGATGGATAACAGAAAAACCTTAAACGACAACCCACCCCATTCATTGCATATGAGCGAATGATAAAAAATGCACATTTACGAACTGGAAATACATGTATTTTATTTTACAGAAAAAAAATACAATTTGCATTAAGTACAGTATAATATGTATTGTTACATCAACTAACACTCTATAGACATAGATATGTAATCATATTTTATAATAGTCGTGATGTTTACTGGATCCAGTTCTTCAGGCTGCGAGACGTTTGTGGTGTGGATCCTAAAGTACCCAGTTGTGTCAAAGTTAGTAAAGGCTGCTCTGTCACTTTCTCATGGTAGTGCTGACATTGAATGTGGCTTCTCAGCCTCAGGAAGAGCTTTGACAGGCGACAGAGCATCAATGTCAGAACGCACGCTCAATACATTGATGAGGATTAAAAGTAGCTTGGCAAATTTTGACAATCAACCTCATTTGGTGCCGATCACATCAAAGCTAATGGATATGAGAAGGGTTGCATATAAAGCCTACAATGTCTATTTAGAAGATATAAAGCATAAGGCACAAGAAAAATTAGAGGACAGGAAAGAAAAAGATAGACTGGAAGCAGAGAAAAATTTTTTAAAGCAGCTGGCAAAGAAAAGAAAGGTGATAGAAGAAGAACGAAAACTTAAAATTATGCATAAGGAAGAGTATGAGGCATTGGCAGTGCTTCAAAATTATTAAAGGAAGCCAATGATAGGCTCAAGAAGGCGATAAAAAATAAAGATTTTAAGGAAGCAGCACTTGCTCAGGCAATGATTGAAGGAGCGGCAAAAGTCTCAGATGATGCTGGTCAGCAAAGACAAACTTTAAAAAAATGCAAATTCTTCTATTGAGAAGAAAAAGGCACAATTAAGTTCAGACTTTTACAACAACAAAAAATGAGACATAATCTTTCAAAGAAAAGGAAGAAATTCTTTAAGCTGTGTCAAAAATAAACAAATTAAAAAATCATAATTACGATTTTATTTTTATGTTAATATTTTAAAAAGATGTACTTTTTAATGAAGAAAATAAAAATATCCTTCCAAAGAAAGAAAAGGAAAAGATATTGGTGGTTGGAGAGGATCTTTTTCTTTTCTACCTTTATACTTGAATATATTTAACATTATTGCTATTTGTCACTTTTTGTCATTTTTTTTTTTTTTGCTCTATTAGTCACTTTTTTTCTGCTCAATTAGTAACTTTTTTGGTTCAATTTGTCACTTTTGTCACCTTTTTAGACCTTGAAACCTGTTAGGAACCCTGTAGTCCATCATTTTCTTTTGTTCTTCGAGGCTCATGCTTTCCAAGTGGCAGTGTTTCGTAATAGCAGACGGACTGTGGACAGAAACTGATGGTTAATTGAATTTTCACTGTAATGAAAACGAAAAGGTGTAGTTGCAACAGATTTACCACATAATGTTTTGTAACATTGCTCTGTAGCCACATGTACACATTTATGTGAGGATTTGTGATCATGTGTGTTTTCACCATTTATACAGTGGATAGCGAACTATTTTTTTGAGTTTAACAATTACACCAAACTGTTTGCAAAAGTGATTTTTTGTGATTTGCAGTGACCAAAAGTCATCAAGTTGGAAACAGACATTCTTTTTTCAAGAAAACTTGCCAATATGGTGCCATAACAATTTGGAATCACCAATCCATGTTTTATCAACATTCCAATGTGGAGCATCTTATCTTTTAACCTTGTGCCATAAAACCCCAACAATCCATCCACATTGCAACACTGCATTGTTTTCAGTCCGTTGTTATCGTTTAGTTGTTCGCTTGGCAACCAAAGATTTGAAACTGTATTTATTGACCCAGGAATTTACTGATTTTCGAGCTCGAAAAAGAAACTAAATTTTTTAGAAGAAGCATGGATTGAGTAAAAAAATAAATAAAAAAGTACTCGCAAGAACTGATGACTAGACTGAGTTCAGTTTTCGAAAAGATAATGCATTGCACTGACTGCCACAATTTAAAATCATGAACATTTTAGTTCACAATCCATGCATCTTCATGTAAATGAGTGTTTTCAATTGCTGCATTTTCTTACAAGAAGCAAATAGCCCTTTGTGTTGCTCCAATGCGAGGATAATTAAATATCTACCTACCTGACAAGAATCAATGCACCACTTACCAATGGTTTTAGCCTTATTTTTTTATTCCAAACTTAATTATGTTATAAATTTTTAAACAACTTATTTTAGTTCTTTTCATGGATAACTTTCATTATTGTAATCAAGTAGCCAGTCTGATAATATATAATGAAAATGTTTGTGGATGATATTGTATCTGAAGAGTAAATAGCTATATCATCAAGACGTTTTTAGTCCATTCTTTGCTTAAAGATTTCCACCTAAACCTATTTTTTAGATTTACTTATGATTTTGCAGTACATAAGGAATGGTATTTCTAGGAGATAAATTACTAAACCAAATATGGAATTTGAGTGATGAGCGAATATTCTAATAGTTTACAAATTCAACTTCCCCTGCTTTTGTGCGTGGTATTACATGATGTATTAGGGACCCTTTCTCGAGGTAGTCGTACTATAACCCTTGGAAAATATTTGAAATGTTGCTGTAAACACTGAAATTCATGGCATTCATTTTTTTTTTTTCAAAATGTGTATGAACTATGTACTTAGAAAATGTTAAAATTTCAGGAACTAAATTCTTTGCATTTATTTTTGTTCTAGCTGTATGCCTCTGTAATGACAAAAGATCCTCTATCATCTGACAAAGTAAGTCTTAACATCAAATTAACAATGAATGTTTCGATTTTTGTCTGACATAAATGCTATTTTATTGTAACTTAATTATCGTACACATGGGCTTACAGATCTGTACATGTGTATTCCAATATGTGGGAACATGTGTATTCCGAGGCACAGGTATTTACGAACTCATTATTATGCACACAAACATCAATATGTATGCACTTATCACATACCTGCCGTGATTCCTCAATGATGAACTAGTTTTAAATTCAGTAACGCTAAATATGTACTAGAAAACTGCCATCTAGTGGAATCTACAGCTGTGGTATTTCTACAGCATATATTTACAATGATTCTCTTCATAAACTAAAAATTTAAATCATGGCACTGCAGCTAGGGAAATATTTTTTTCGAATCCATTGAAAATACCATTTATATTCTCTCGCGGGGCAACGGTGGCCTGCTCAGAAGACTTCACTGGGCTTCACAAACCAGAAGTGCTGTTGTGATCGATTTTGCTATAGATTTTACTACCTCTAGTGAACAGGGGGTTATGACCCCAAGCACCCTCTGTCCTTTCTTTTCATAATTACTTGATGTCTTGTGTTCACACAACTCAGCCAAACGTAGCCCTCGGGTCGTAAAATCTGAAACCTACCAACCTTTTGGCATTGATCTCGGATAATGGCCCGTTGTGTTACTCCAGTTCAACTTAAATTCAACTACCAATCTACCTGGGATGTGTTAACTTTTTTAAGTGAATGTTTATGGCAGAGTTAGTACTGATTGCGTCAACAAATAAAAATGAAAAATCTATTTCTAATTGTGTGCGTCAATGTGACAGAGCATGCATGCCTTCGAGAATCCTCTACGGAGTATGGTTCAAACAGGCATGGGTTGTGTGGTGGGACTAGTTCTCGAGTAGGCTGATCTGTGTGTTGGAAACAGGTTCTGATTTCCTTAATAAAAGTGTACAGTCGCCGAAAAAAACAAGTACCGCCTCCTTTATTTTGAGCACTATTCGTACAATGGCAAATTCAAAGGTATGGTTCAATAAGGAATAACATCCTCTACAAATGCAAATTTAAAAAAACTGCATAAGGAGTTGTCTTCATATCAAATTTTGCAATCAAATTTTGAAAACGAAATTTCTAATGGAGATGCCTTGTTTTTATGTCATAATCAGATTCTGCATTTTTAAATTAGTCTAAATATGAAATTTCATAACTTTACCACATTTATATCCTGAGAAATTCAATCCTGTTGTCAGTGCCAATCTCAAGAATCATCTTGACATGTTTCTATTTGTAGATCAAGATTAATTGTAGTTATAACTACCCAAATTTCAAATTTGAATGCAATTTCGAATGGATTTTTCAGTGAACCGAGAATTATATTTACTGCACGAGTGCAAACGATTTAAGAATTACATTATCGTATTTACTATGCAAGTGCAAATGAGACGATTTTTAAACTTTTAATCCCCCCCCCCTCATAAAATGACAATGAGGAAAATGGGTGCTCAATTTAATACGATGACATCCCCTTATGCAGATTTTATGAATTTGATTTATAGATGTTACTTCCTGTCAAACACAATCTCATTGAATTTTCCCTACTGTTAAAATTGATGAGAGGAGCGGTTGTTTCCCCCCGCGACTGTGTGTTGGAAACAGACTTATTGAAAATGATTCCATGTGTGTGTTTTTTCTCTACGTGTGATTAACTTAAACATCTGTGTATTCAATCTCAGGCGAAACCTCTACTCGAAAAGGCTTTGAAACAAGACCCCACCTACCTGAATGCTGTGTATTTACTCGCTGCCATTTATGAACAGGAGAGGCTGTATGAGAAAGGAATTGAATTGTATGTTGCTTTTTCATGACATTCTGCACTTGTTCACTCAAGCTTTCTCTCTAATTAGACTTTTGCTATTTAATTAAGCTCAGAATTTAAACCAGACCTTGGCTGGTGTACCTCTTTTTCTTTAACATCAGCACCCATTCAATTGAATGGAGGGATTACTTAACATAACAATGTTCCTACTGTCCTAGGGGAGGGTGGCTCGGTGGGTGTGCCTACTGTGCTAGCAATCTGCTTGGAACAGAGTTGTAGGAGGCACAGGTTCGATTCCTGTCTAGTGCATGCCTCCCTGGGTGTATTTCTTTCTCTTCTGTGTCAGTAAAAACTTTGATTGTGTATATATATGTCTGTTACTTGATATTGTATGTCTTGTGCAGATAAAACCCTAAACGGGTGCCATAAAACCCCAAATGATCCAACCCATGGGCCTAGGCTGGTTTCCCCGTTTTTGTTTTCAAGCACACTTAAAAAGCCATAAACATTATTTTTAAAAGCCATATTTGTATTATAGCTTGTCAGTTTTAATTTCTACATTCAAAAATCCCTTTTCAAAGCTTGTTTCTGTCCCTATTGTTTGTTCAGAAATATATCTGTTTCATAGTTTTTTGTATTTATACACTTCCTGGAAATTACTTTACATTCATATTCTTTTCCATTGTGTTGCGAGGGGAAACTCTTTTTCCTTAATATTTGCAGGTAGAATATTTCGTTTCGAAATTTTAAATCCGTTTTGATGTGTGTCAAATGTGGTATTTTAATTCTTTTGCTTGAAGAGGAAAATTTCCATGGGTGTTTTCTCATTTCTGTAGATTATTAGAAATTTCATAAAAAAAAATTAATACACTACGCTTTAAGTTTTATTTCGAGCTTGCTGTTTAGAAACTTGGGAAAACCATTTTAGGAAGTATTTTCACATTTAGAAATTACCATAATTTTTAATTTATTTCTCCTTAGAGTATGTGAATTTGTTTCAGTGCATTTTCCTGTAAATTTTCGAAATTGCCAAAATACAAAGTATTTGATAACGTGCTTAGCTATGTTTGCAGAACTGGTACATGAACCATTATTTTAATGATGATGGTATATAACCACTTGTTCAGGCTTTATTTTAAGATAGTGCTTTTAAGTGAAGTAGGGAGCTCTGTCCCCTGCTTGTCAACCCTAACTTCTGTTCTTCATATCATTGCATGTACAGAAAAATTTCATGTAAATCCATGAATAATAGACCACAAAGAATGTTGCATGAATCAGTGGAGAAAAAAAAACATGTTCAAATGTATCTGTGTTTGAGTTCTCACTCTTCTTGGTTTCGTATTAAAATGCCGATATCTTGACTAATAATCATCAGAATCTAAAAAAGCTTTTTTTAAGACAGAATAAAGTTTAAATTTAAAGTTACCTTCTCAGGGGCACATCTTTAGGTGTGTACAGGTGAACTCGAGGTACCCTGATGATCTATTCTTTCCGCGTATGGCTTGTGCTATCTTTTGTAAACATGAGTGTCACAGTTCTCAGGATGCCCAAGCAATCTTTCTTTTCACAATTACTTGACATTGTCTTGTGTTTTGACCATGGAACCCAAAATATATAAATATACTGGGTCATCCGGAAAGTTTGGCTCGTTTTTTATGATGAATACCAACAAAGTAGTACAAAAACATAACAAAATATTAGTGAATCGTTTAAGCACCATTTTGTTCTTCAACTTTTGCCATCTTTCCGGCAGCTTGAAAATTATTATTTTTTAAATCATTAGGCCTATTTGTAAAGAAGTTATCGAGGTGCTGTTTGACAGTCTCCAAAGAATTGAACTCCAGGCTGTTCAGAGAATTTTGAAGTGACTAGAAGAGGTGAAAATCTGAGGGGGCTAGGCCTGGTGAATATGGGGGTGACACAAAACATCTCAGCCGTACTCAATAAGTCATGTCTGACATTCAGCAAAATGTGAGTCTGCACATTGTCATGCTGGAAGACAATTTAATGCTTAAATTTATCAAACCACCTTCAAACTGCGCAATCACAAACAGCACTTTGTCCATATACAGCACTCATTTTACGAGCAGTCTGACTAGCATTTTTTCCTTTCTTATAAAAACGAGCATGATATGACGCTTTTTGGTTCACCATTCTTAGCATTGTGGTGAAACAAAAATTATGACCTAGCACAAGCTATAATTATGCAGTGAAAGCAGAAAAGACCGAATTTACACATCTGCTTCAATCAAGGTCACTCCTTATGGGCGGTAGCGAAATAATAATAACAAAGCGTGCTTTGATTTGAAAAACTGCAGAACTTTCCAGATGACCCAATATTTCAACCTTTTGATTGGATGAAAATACTTCTAAATTTTTCCATCAATATTTGCAATGTTAACTAAACCTTAATCCAGCAATTTTCATCTAATTTCACACGTAAATTAAATACTAAAATTCTGTAGTGCACCAAGAAGTATATTATGTGTCGCAAATAAAAGCTATAATTTTTCTGTGTGTGGATTTACAAATATTAACTACCTACCCTTTTGCTCCAAAGTGAGTTTTTAACAATTTATGATACATTGTAATAAAAGAATAACACTCAATATTATTTACACAGTATTGCTAGAAATTATTTTTGTACATACTTATCAAACGTTTTGACCATTGAAATGAAATAAATCTTACACAATTTGAAATGTTATATCATCAGTATGGCACCACTGGTTGAAAAATTACCTTAAATCCATACAAAGAAAAAATATTTGAATTTGAAAATAGGATTAATGTTTCTACGTCATCATCTTAAAATTAAGCTCACCTGATATCAATTAGTATTCAGGTTAAAGGATAAAAGTTTTCTAATTGAGTGGTTAGGCCAATATATATATTATGTAGTTTTCATTTTCTGTAACCTCCAGTTCGAGATTCAAGTCGAAAAGTTTGCACTGTATCTAAAGATTGCCTATGTTTATTCGTCATAAATTATATGTCGATTGCCGATTTTCTGTTTCACTTTCTGTTTGATTTCTCAAATTTCAGACTCAAAAAACACATGGAGCAGCAAACATCTTGTCGTCTCCACCAAATGCTCGGAGATTTCCTGGCCAGGACGAATGAACACGAGAAAGCTCTCCATCATTTTAGTATAGCTCTGAAGTGAGTTTTTAAAAATTTCTATCACACTTATAAAGTAGTTGTAACGTTAATTGATAAATATTTGTGCAGTGTTCGCATTCCATGAAAACTAAAAGAATAATAACATGCATTTCTAGTATTCTCTTGCAAATATATATATAAAACGACTTCATCAAGCACAGCTTGTAGTTATTTCATTTTAACGTTTGAGATTATTTTACTGTGTAGTGTGCAAGTACATTTTCGTTTGTTCTCTTGCATAATGTTTTGCATTGAATTTTACTTCTGTGCCTCTGAGGTCGGTCTCACAGTGAAGCAGCATTTGATAAAACATGTGAACTCCTTTCCCCTACAGAAATATGTCGTGAGTATTTGAGCCAATTTAGTGTTGCAGACCGGATGTTGAACCATGTGGCTTTTCTTGGAGAATGAGAGCTGCTGCAGCCCAGTCAGAAGATGAGCGACTAGATGGTCGGGAGTTCGAAACTCGGTTCGACTGAAGACCGTTGTGTATGAGGGGGGCTGGTATATGATAAAGTCCTCAAAATGTCCTGGTCAAAATGGTGTGGAAGTTTGGAGAGTGGGGTTCCAGCTCACAACTGTTGACCTCATCTGAATGTGGTTTGAAATGACGTGGTGTCCTCGATCCTTCCCTTGGAGATTGATCCCGGACCATCGCCCACAGCCCATCATGTTGCTCCAGTGCGTTTAATTATCTAAAGGAATGAGTTTAAAATAGGTGTTTACCTGGAATTTCCAAAGAGGATAAACTAAGAATTTCGGTGTTCCAGTGCACGTTATTTGAATGTGTTTGCTGCTCCGGACCAATAGATTTCTACTTTTTCTCAAAGTGAAACACACAAATTCAAAAGAGAACCATAATGTATGAAGCTTTAGATTGGTGAAGTCCGCTAAGTTATTATTTTTTTTTTCATGAAAGTTAGATTTTATGACAAACACTCTTATTGAGTAAAGCATAAGGAGTAGAATATTCCTCAAAATTGTGTTTAAACCTGTAAGCTGATGCTATATAAGATTATTGCCATCACTGTTGATTTCCATTACATAAATCATGTTGCTACTTATTGTATATCCTAACGTGTATTTCCAATTATGTGAGATAAGCTCCATGAAATGTCCCTACCTTATTCAGTTTGTACCACTGACAGACCTGTTAACCGGTATGTTCCCTCGGCGAGTAATGCCATTGAAACCCTCCAAATGTCTCCCCTGCAGCTAGTTTTATTCCCTCAAATGTGATGACGTAGTTTAGCTCTGGTATGTTGTCGTGACGATCTTGTTATTTCAGCATGGATCCTTCCAACCACAAGGCGGCCGAAGGAAGTCAGAGGGTGGAACAGAATCCCGAATCTTCCGAAAGCTTTGAAGTGGACGACATCGCAGATTCGGAAAACGAGGTAACTGACAGCACGATTACCAAGCTACCTTTTCAATGAGTTCCAACTCCACTTGATCCATACGCAAATCTGGAAATTGAAGCTTGGTTTGCATGCCTCTAGGAACACTCAATACTGCTTTTGATGGTGAGGTGGTCGTGATTGGGGTTTCTTTCTAGGCAGCGAAGATGTGTCATGTGGTTGTGGGAAAAAGAATGAATTCTAATGTGGGACGAATTGATTTGTTGAATTGGTTATCCAGCACAGACATTAAAAACAATCGTCTACCCTTCACCAGCCGATTGGCCCAATTCATGAGCCCACGTGACTCACAATTCTGAGATCTTACAACAGTGACTTCTATTGCTTTGAAGATCAATAGTTACTCATGAACACACCTAAATGTGTGCATTGTTTGCAATTATTATTCTAATCACACATTATTCACAGGCTGTTTTTGACACTAAAATTATTCAGGGGCCCAACACTGCTCATTAGGTATGCTTAGTCCGCTAGCAACCTTCAAGTTGTACCAGAATAGTCTATATGTCCTGACTCTTCAGGTTCTTTTGATTTATTTTCTCACAACCCATTTTCTTTAATGAAATCCAAATACTCTCACACCAACCGATTTATAACTTCTCCAGAGCTCAAACCATTTCGACAAGACGATTATTGTTATTACAAAAGTGAATTAAGTTTGTGCTGCAGCAAAGGAAACGGCTTTACTTCTATTGTTTTGAATTAGATTACAGTGCAAACTAAAGAAAAAAATTACCTAAATAATTTCCTTAGTATTTTGGGTACAAAGGATCCTAGTAAAGTTTTCCACACAAGAAAAAAAAGGACGCCAAAATCTTTCCTAAGGAGGGAATAAAGAAACCGTTTTCTTCGTTACTGCTTAGAAATACCGAATCATAGATATGTTTTAGCTGATTCGTGTTTGTTGTAATTTACTTTTTCAAGATATTTGTGTTCGACTGTTGCTATGGAAACGGCAACCGAATTTGCCGGTTCTTCTGAAAATATTGTAAATTTTCTAGTGCTAACTTTCAAATTTTATGAATGAATTAATTCAAAAATACAACTGTTTATAGTCTGCGCGTGCTCCAAACTCATTAGCCCGTTCAACCGCAAGACTCGCTATCTAACAATCACAATGCGAATAAACCTCAAAAATCGAGGAAAACTTTCTTTTAAAATAGATAGAAAGTCCTTGAGTTTTTTTCCCCAACTAGAGGCCTTTGAAAGTTCTTGAAAATTATGGTACTTGGTGAAAAGTCCTTGATTTTTTTAAAAATTAGTAAATAAAATAAACCACGACAGTCGTCTGTTGTATTGGCATGGACGACAGCAAAGCAAAACGGAGATTGTGTCGTGTGTAGATCGAACCGTGTGCAAGCTCCCACACTCTTCTAAGCCACCAAAAGAATTTATCATACAATATTTTATTGCACAACCGAAGCTGATATGTGTGCAAGTATCCTGGTCGTTAGCATTTAGATAAGAAGCCCACTTTGGAAAAACAAATCACAGGTTCTGTGAGAAATGAAAATCCAAGTTATAACCAAAATTAATGACAATCTTTCTTTTTTTGACTGTCAGTAGTTTAAAAAATAGAATTAAAAAAATATTTTGTTTTTCTTTTGAATTGACAATTTTTGCATGACTTGTTAAAAGTCGTTTTTAAAATTTCAGGTCCTTGTATTTTTTTTTTTGAGAAAGGTGTGGGAATTATGCAGTAGGGTTAACTGAATTGGCATAAATGATTTGGATGTCGCAAAATCAGGGACAAGAGGGAATATAGTTTTGAAAGTTTTCTGTTGCACTTAATTTCATATTAAAAGGTTCCATCATACATTTGGGATTGAAGTTTAATTGAAAAAAGAATGTATGATTTGACATTTCTAACCAATTTTTCTTGACCATTAGTATATTGCACTTTCTCTTCCCCAAAACGCAGTCTCAAGCGGTTCCTGTATTATTTTTATAATTTTCTTATTCAGAATTGAAATAACGATTGGAAAGTTTTGATTCTTGTTGTGTAATTAATTCAGTTGCATGCATGTTTCAATATTGATTGATTTGGAAAACACTCGAGACAAAAATGAATGGTTAACATCTTTTTCAACTTGTGTGTTTATTTTTTTTATCTCAGGGCGATCTCGAGGAGAGTGAAGTGGAAGCCGTGTGGTCAGATGTCGAGTACACTTAGGACAGAGTGCGGGCATGTGCAAATACTTAACTGTAGAAAAAGGTGATTTCCAATTCGAAAGTGTGTATTTTTGTTTGAACAGTATGCTAACCATTTGTACAGATCACTTGAGAGTAATAAAATTCATTATGTTCTATATACCAATCGCAAACTAGTCTTAAGTTGTACTTTATTTTAATTTCAATGTCAAGAAAGCGGTCAGAAGAGCGTCGGACCAGCAACCTGAGTGTTGTGAGTTCGAATCCAACTGTCGTGCACAAAGGGGCTTATTTTTTTAGACCCTACCTGGACCCACTCATCGTTAGGTTTAGAGTGTTATAATGGTTTGGTAACATTCTGGCCTTATGTTAAAAATTACAATAATCCTCCAAAGTCCCGGGAAGCCAAGAATGCAAAATCGGTGGCACACCGGTAAAATTACATTTAATACATTGGTGACACACCGGGAAATGTAACTTAAGCGCAGAACAAGAAACACAAACCAAAAAGACGTTACAATACAAAAAGAAGAAATACAAACATCAAGAGTTTAATTAAAATAATTATTATTTTTAAAAGGTGATAATGATTTGATGTTTTTAAAAAGGAAATAAATATTTTATGAGAATGTTATGTGGTGGTGAATTTAATGTTGTGGTGTAAAAAGTGAATATTATACACATGAAGTGCATATAAAAACCCTTAATGAGATGGTGATATGATTTGATTAAAAATTTATTATAAAGTGGTTTAAAATAGAGGGGGACCTAGTCCCACCTCTCTACCTAAAAGAAGGGGAACCAAAGGGTGTCGTTTCTATTAGTGGGGGGAGGACCCCGCCACCATCCCCATCGCTGCCATCACGCAGGACTTTATTTTATATCCTGATTGACTATTTTTTAGAACGCTTTCTAGCCTGATGGGCTTGTTCTCCTCAGTAGGTTTGGTTATATGATGTGCCTGCGTGATCGGGGACAATCGAAGAGGAAGTGGTCGGCGTCCCCCACCTCCCCGTTGGGTTGGCGTGGAAGTTTGGAGAGTGGGGTGCCAGCTCAGGTGTTGCTTCGTCATCTGACCGTGGTTCAAAATTAAGAGGTGTTGTCCTCGAATCTTTCCCTTAAGGGTCTGATTCCGGACCGTCGTCAATAGCCCGTTGTGTTGCTCTAGTACGACGTTAACTAAAATTACCATTACCCCCACCTCCCTGCAATCACATTTATTGTTAATTTTAAACCTGTGGAGGTATGCACAGAACGGACCATGCCCTGTAAGGAACCAAATCAGTTGTCGGTCGGTAATGAGGGCATCGCGTTTGGTTTGTGGCAAAAATGCCCCGAGTCTGATTCCCTTTTTGGAAGCTACATAATGGTTCTGCCAAATTTTTTCTATGCAGCTTTTAATCTTTCTTTTTAAAATGCTTATTGGGAATGGAACGTCGATAACCTCACCATCAACCGAGGCAAGTTTGGCGCTAGCTCGTTCCCGGCAAGTTCCACATGTGCTCGGACCAAAATTGTTAGTGTGGTTATGTATGTTTTGTTTTATTGAATAGAGATATTTTGATTTATTTTGTGCAGGCCTGAATTGAGCTGAGACTGTCGTATATGTATTAACCTTTTTATTATTCTCTATTGACCATTTTCGTCATCTGACCGTGGTTCAAAATTACGAGCTATTGTCCTCGGATCTTTCCCTTAAGGGACTGATCCCGGACCGTCGTCAATAGCCCGTTGTGTTGCTCTAGTACGACGTTAACTAAAAAATTACTATTGACCATTTAATTGCTTTATGAATTGCCGACAACTCGGCTTGAAAAACCAAGTTGCCAGCTAGTAGTTTAAATTTCAAGACTTTTATTACTTGGTTGACCTAGAGGATGCACACCACGGCCCCGACATTGCCATCAATGCCCGAGCCGTCGGTGTACACCTCAAATTCAGCATTGTCAACGGTTTCACGGATGTCCAACCTGAGGCTAGACACCGGGATACCACTCACCATTATATTTGAATCGTAGCGTAAAGGGGACAGTCCCAGCTCTGGGTCCGGTTGCCGTCTTTTGACAATGTTATATATTTTTAATATTGACAGCAGGGTCACATGGAGCGGGGGGATTCCTCAGAGGGTGTTAAGGGAGTCGGTTGGAGAGGTGTTGTAGGAGCCTGAGATTTTAATCAAGAAAGGTCGCTGGATTGTTGCCAGACGAGTCTTTTGCGCCTGGGTCAAATTACCTCCCCAAATGCCAGTTCGTCATCTGACCGTGGTTCAAAATTACGAGGTGTTTCCCTCGGATCTTTCCCTTAAGGGACTGATCCCGACCGTCGTCAATAGCCCGTTGTGTTGCTCTAGTACGACATTAAATAAAATTACCATTACCCCAAATGCCAGCTCCGTATGTGAGGACATTCTCAGTGACTGAGAGGTACCAAACCTTCTGGAGCTGGCCACCGACTCCCCATTCTCCGCCGCGAATTTTTGTAGTGATTCCCCAATTTCGAAGCAGCGGTCTCTTAGTGTTTGTATGTGATCGCACCATGTGATACGCACAAAGGCACGTTAAATCTGCCGTGACTTGAAATGACCTCGCGGTGTTGAAGTTTGGAGAGTGGGATCTCGTCATCTGACCGTGTTTCCAAAGTATAGTCCTCGGATTTTTCCCTTCGGAGGACGATCCGTCGCCAATAGTTCGTTGTGTTGCTTGAGTGCGTCGCTAATTAAATGCTTACCTATTGTACTCGCAGCACATCATCGGCGCCGCGCCTGAGCTCACGAACATATGCATTGGACTCTAGATGACTGGATTAAGGTAGCGTGGTCCGATGAGTCATGTTTGCAGTTGGTCGAGAACGAGTGTGGCCCCATGAGGAACTTGCCAACAAGACATCGGGCGAGCTGGTGGCGGTTCCATAATGGTGTGGGGAGGGGTGTATGTATCGGTTCCTCTGGTCCCATTGACAGGAAATAGCTGCGTTCAACTGCTTGGTGACCACTTTCAGCCCACTAACGATGGAATGTTCCATGTCACCGGGCCCATTGTGTTCGCGATTGGTTCGAGGAGCATTCCAGTATAGGATTCGGTCACCTAGATCGCCAGACATGAACCTCGTGGAGCCAGCGGTGCGGGCGCTGCTTTTGGGAAAAACTAGCTGTTTTGTACATTCAGTTGGTGTACTTTTCACTCAACATATCAATAGTAAACATTACTAAGCTACTTGGATTTATTCCATTTTTCATCATTCACCAGTCGCATAGTTGATATCTGCTGTTGAATAAAAATCTATTTGTCGAATAAAGGTCGGTATTTTTTTTAACCCAAACACTTATCATAATTCGTACTAATAAACAAAATGTAACCCATATGTCGCTTAATGGATCGGTTACGCGACTGCATGGAAGGTGCTCTTATGTTTGTGGTGTGGGGAGGACCACCTAGAAAATGTTCTGGGGCCGTGTGGAGCCTATCGGATCAAAAGCGGAATTCGTGCGCTAGATCTGTCCCAACCACGCAGTGATGGGCGGCTGTCGAGGCAGAATGGCGGAACACCTGACGGTCGACGCGTTCAGTCCATGCCACGTCGAGTTGAGCTGCACTTTGTGGAGCTAAAGGAAGCCCCCCACAGGATATTAGAGAGGTATCCCATAAGATTTGGCACACTTCAGTGTAAATGATAGTAGATTAATAGATCACATTCAATAAATCACTCCCTACGATGTGGGGAATGGGAATCATGAATTATAAAAAGCCTGGTCCAGAAAGTGAGTACAGTTTGCGCATATCTCCCGCGCGTCTGACAGCACGAAGGTCGCGCATGCATAGTTACATCCTTCAACTCGAGAACGAATTAGCCTAGCCATTTTGTTTGTTTACGTTAATGTCGTCATTATTACATTCGTCGGTAATCATGTTTAAAACAATCGATCGGCCCGCTAACTGTGAAATAAGCTAATAAAATTCCTTGACAGTCCCAAAACATGGAGTGGTGGCTTTGTTTTCTTGGGTTTTGGGGAACCAGTATGACGCTATTCCAGTGACTCGTTTCAGATGTCTCGTAACAAATCCATGTTTTATCGCCTATGACAATCCTTTTCAAAAAATGATTTCCTTCTGTCGCATAAGGCTGCTCCCATGCGTTTCAGTTTTTGAACGTCCGTTAGGGTTTTCGGTACCCATCGCGAACACAAATTGTTGTAGTGTAAATGTTCAGTCACAATTTTGTGTAATAAAGATCGTGAAATGATTTTGAAAATTCATTGTAAAATCGTGAACCGCCTATTGGAACTCATTTTGTCGATGCAGCGCACCAATTCTTCGTTGATCACTGCGCGTTGATCGTTGATCATGTGAGTATTCGTTCGAGATGTGAATATTCCTTGATCACACTTCGCGTCCACTGCGCTCCTCGTCGTGAACATTTTCCCTTCCTCCGTTAAACATCCTAACCCATTATTGTACCATGCCATCACTCATCCGTTCTCTCCGTAAGTTTCACTTATCTGACGATAAATCTCACAGGTCGGACATTTTTCGCTTACAAACACTTGATAACGGCTCTTATTTCACAGCTGGCGGGCCGATTGATTGTTTTAAACAGGATTACCGACAAATAATGATTTCAAATGTTAACGTAAAGAAACAAAATGGCTAGGCTAATTCGTTCTCGAGTTGAAGAATGTAACTACACATGCGCGATCTTCGTGCTATCAGGCCTGGACAGAGACAGGCGACAAAATGTCGCTGTTGCTGTTAAAAAAAAAGCCTACACACCGACAGCAACAGCAATTTATTTGCGCATAATCTTTTTTTCGAAAGCAAAACATTTATTTCTGATTCTGCAAGATGGCTGACAGATCGCGTCTCTCCGCCTTTAATAAAACTCCTTTTATTCTTGTTGGACGTGCTTAGCGGCCTTTATCTCCGGTAGAACAATTTTGGTGGAGTGACTTAATTCTAAAATAGAATGCCCAGAATTTAAAAAATAGTAGAAATTAAATTAAATAAGTTGTTTGGGAATTAAATAAGGGTAGCTATGGAAGTGGTAATAAAGGTTTTAAAAGTAGTATTGAATCAATAAACATATTGCCAGTCGCGGGAACTTGCGTGGACATCCTCCCAAGTACTGACCGCGACCGGAGATGCTTAAAAATTATGACCCATATATTTGGGACGTTGCTGTGCTGACTATTCCAGCTATTACTGGTATAAGGTGAATATTTAAAAAGTAGTTGTTTTTCGGCAAGGAAAAAATAGTTCTGAGAGCGACGTTATAATGTCTTTTCAAAGAGGGGTTAGATTTTAATCAGTTATCTGCATTAAATATCGTGGCTTATTTTTTTCAAAAGTTTAGCAATATGGGTTTTAAGGGAAGTATTTCTAAGAATGTGTCTTATACTTTCTGTTTTTCCTTGGAACCATCTTGCTTTGGCGATGGTTCGGAGTGTAAAAGTTTGTATGATTTCAAGTGAATTTATATTTTTGTTTTTAGTATATATCCCCAAATCTGGCTTGCGTATGTGATTACTGGTCTGAGATAGCTTAGGTACGCGAGTATTTTGTTTTCAATAGTCATTGCGAATTCCGAGCAATTAGGTGGAAAAGTTTAGGTTTTACGTCTCGGAATTTATTGATAACGTTTTTTGTGTTGTTGATTCCATGTGAATCTCCTGTCTCAGATAATACCTAGGTATTTAGCTTCCTGAGCCCATGGGATTTCGATATTATTCATTTTTAGCTTGCTGGTCGAAAAACATCAACCGAAATCGGATTAGGCATTATTCTGATTGGCTGTCGGCACGGCGGCAGAGACAAAAGTTGAACTTCCTCCAAGACTTGAAAGCGCAACTAAAGATAAACAGGGAGAAACAAAATATGTGTTTGTATTATGCATGCACAAAGCGAAGACATATGTTTTTGTCGCCGTTGGTGTGAAGCCACCATTACGGCATTTTGTTGCTCCTATTTCTTCCTAAATTAACTCCATTCACCCCGCCCCTCATACCATTTTACTGTTCTACCAATTTAACTAAGGTTTTCATCTGTTTTTGTGCAACCAGGATTACATTTCAAAAGGTGTCCAGTATTAAAAATAGAATTTTTTTTGCTAGTTAGATTATCAAATGGTCTTTATTTTAATTCTGGTTACAAGACAACTTTAAAAGAATCTAATCAAAAGTGATATATCTGGAATAGTGCATAGCATATACACTAAAGTTTCTTAATTGCTACTATTTATTGATAATATTTAAATCTCTTTATAATGCATATAGCATCGATGTGCACATTTCAAACGTCCAAATGAATATAAAATGACATTTTGTTCACATTCCCAATGGATTATTACTGGTGTTAATGCTTTTTCCAATAATGTTTGGTGAATCGTTCACGCCTCAGTCATGTGACCGCAATTAGCTGCTGAACATCCACTTTAATTACATCTCATCTACTTATTCAAAGATCATTAGATATTTTTTTACCTTGAATTTCCTTTTCTACACTAATTTTTTACCTATCCAAATTTCTCATTCCTTCTGTAACCACGCTGCTGAACAATTCATTTGTGTTGCGAGCAGTTTTAATGAGCAATATTACAGTTCCACAACTCAAATCAAGCATGTTTAAAACGTTCCGCCAAAATTGGCGAATAAATCTCGTGGTTGGCTTAAAATTGATTCTATTAATTTTTTTACCATTCGTCAAGAGCCGCGGTAGCTAAGTCAGTAGAGCGTCGGGCTCGCATCAGAAGGGTTGTGGGTTCTGTCCTCGGCGGAGCCTGCAATTCTGATGATTGCGAGATCGGCGCTTCGACCTGGCTAAAGACCGTCGTGTTCACTAATGGTGACTGGGGCACGTTAAATAGATCGTGGTCACAAAGTCCCTCATGTTCCCATACCAAATCAATACCTCTGGGGGTACCTGATCAGGGGGTTATCGGCCTCTGATTGGGATCTGAATTGCGATACGTGTGAGAGAATGGATGTATGAAAGGGGCCTTCCTGTAAAACGGATGTGCCATGTATGTCGAGGAAAGTCCGACTTCCTCCCAATGGGGCTCTATAACATGGAAGGCGCACCTCCTCGATTCTCTGACCGCTTCGACGGGCCTGGCACTCCTCCGATCTTCCACAGTGTAGGCATAAGAAATAACAACAACAACCATTCGTCAACATACAAATGCTTTTATTTCTAGAAATGTTTTCTAATTCCTTCAGAAACCAATGCATTAGGGCTCGAGGGAACTGGGTATGGGACACAGACTTGAATATAATGTTTGTTACAAAACACATTTTGGGTGGCATAGCGCCCATGTGTGTCCCAAAAGCATGGCATTTGTCGCATTAAAATTGAACTGGCTAGTTTCCTTATGACGAGATATCTGGTACAGAAAGATTGCTAACGATGAAACTCCACGCTAAAAAACCACCAGGCGGGTTAATGTCCTTGATTTCCACCGCAAGACGCCAACCAGGTAGGTAGGTATTTCTACAAATACAAATATTGACGACCAGCTACAGGCTCAAGCCCAACAAGGCTAGTCCTTTGTTTATGAATTCCCACTGACTATCCAATTGTGTCTTAAATTCGTACACTCCCTTTGAATTAACTATATTTTCTGGCAACGCGTTCCAACTGTCTATTACCCTATTAAAATAGTAGTTTTTCCTTAAATCCCGATTAAAATGTGTCTTATTCAATTTATACCAATGGCCCCTTGTTCCGTTATCCCTATTGAAATTTAAGTCCTCTGTGTCCCCTTGTTTTACCAACTTGAAAAGCTGAATCAAATCCCCCCTCCTTCTTCTTCTTTCCAGTCTTTAATGTCTTACTGGAGCAACACAACAGGCTATTGGTGACAGTCCTGGATCAATCCCCCAAGGGATAGATCCGAGGTATTAGTATTTTTAATTGACATCGTAGTAGAGCAACACAACGGGCTATTGACTACGGATAGATCCGAGGACAATACATAATTTTGAACCATGGTCAGATGACGAGGCAACACGTGAATTAGCACCTAACTCTCCAAACTTCCACACCATGCCAACGTGAGGACATTTGAAATCACGACGAATGTAACTTCATCAGCCCCTTTGTACGGTCTTTGGTTGGATTCAAACTCGCAACCCTCCAGTTGCTAATCCGTTGCTTTTCCAACCGGACTACGTGTCAGTAAATGGGTGTTTGTAAACGTATGGTATAGAGCCAGCTGGTGCACCTTAAATCAGACGTTGCCGAAAGTCCTCACGTTGGGTTGGTGTGGAAGTTTGGAGTGTTAAATATAAAACACGAGGAGAGTTCAATCAATATAACAAACTATTTATTTAGTCAAACATTTAGTTACTGTGAGAAAAACAGGTTGGGAAAAATCACATGGCAAAAAAGCGTGGTGGAAAAAGGGAAGCGACAACACATAACAAGTGATGCCACTCTGCTGATACAAAAGTATGCATTGCCAGGTTTGCAAGTAATAATGGGCATATTTTAACACGCCCCCTTGCTCATTATATTTCAAAATTTAAATAACACATATCTTCATGATTAATTTAAATCATATCTTGTACTAAACACACATTGTAAAATACAATAAAAAGAAAACACGTCAAAATAAGCAAGCTACTAAGGATACAAAAAATATGGGGTACATGAACTATCAAAAATAAGTTGAATAAATTTTCAATTGGGCAATTAATTCTCAGTGCAAATAAAAATGAAAATGTCAGTTTAAAACAGTCATTCCATACTGCAGATCTCTCAGAGCTGCAATCTTAATTCTCTTAGTGAGAATATCTGCAACATTCTGTTTCGAAGGCACATGCTCAAATTCCAGTGTCCCATTTGAGACTAGCTCACGCAAAAAGAAGTGCTTAATGTCAATGTGTTTACTCCTCTCCGAAGTTACATGGTTTTTCGCCATGAAGATTGCGCCCTGATTATCAGCAAACACCCTCTGAGGCACTGAAACAAGGGGCTTGCATATCTCACTGAGTAAGCTGTTTGTCCACAATATTTCCTTGGCTACATGGCACATAGCCACATACTCAGCTTCGGTCGAGGATAGGGCTGTAGTGGACTGTTTCTTGCTGGACCATGAGACTGGTCCTCCAGCGAGTGACAGCAAGTAACCGCTGTAAGATCTTCTGTCAGTTCTGTCTCCAGCCCAATCTGCGTCTGAGTAAACCTTTAGTTTTTCTCCTAATCTTTGAAACTTTAATTTCCTGTGAACAGTTCCTTTTAGATATCTAAGGATGTGCTTAACTCCACGCCAGTGTTCTTCGTTGTTCTTTGCATTGAATTGACTCATGTAGGATGCTGCAAATGCTATATCTGGACGTGTGCCACATGCTAGATACAATAAGCTTCCTACAGCTTGCCTGTAAGGTATCTTGCTGCTGTTTTCCAACTGTTCATCTTCCACTTTCAGGTATGTGATACTAGGGTCCAGAGGTGTTGAGGCTGGTTTAGCTTCGGTCATCTTGTAGGTTTCCAATATTTCTTTTATATATGCAGCCTGATCCAGCGTTATAGAACCATCTTCTTCTTGAGATATATTCATAGACAATATCTGGTTTACAGGGCCAAGATCCTTTGCGACAAACCTTTCCTTGATGTCCTTCTTGAACTTATGGATGTCTTCAATATTACCAATTATTAGCAAATCATCCACATAAACACCAATAAGAAGGGTTGTCTGGCAGCTATAGTAAACACATGGATCTGCACTGGATCTCTTCATTCCATATTGGATGATGAACTCGTCTAGACAGGAATTCCATACTCTGCCTGATTGTCGAAGTCCATACAAGCTTCTCTTTAGGTGGCAAACCAAGTGTTCCTTGTTAGGTACTTCACATCCCTCTGGTTGAGTCATGTAAATATCCTCTTCCAAGACTCCATTTAAATAGGCTGCTGTGATGTCCATTTGGTGTGCATGAAGATTCATCTCTGCTGCTATGGAAAGAAGTATTCGGATGGATTTAAGCTTTATGACTGGTGCAAAGGTTTCTTGGAAGTCGACACCATAGGTTTGCAGGTATCCCTTGGCAACGAGTCTGGCTTTGTATTTCACAACGGCTCCTGTCCCATCCCTTTTCTTTCTGAAAATCCATCTTGAGGCAATGGTCTTTGCACCCACTGGTTTAGGGACAAGTTCCCAGGTTTGATTGTCCATGAGATTCTTTATTTCATTGTCCATTGCTTCTCGCCACATCCTGGATTTATCTGATGACAAGGCCTCCTTCACAGTTCTTGGGTCCTGCTTCAATCCTACAACTTCAGCACCATGTTCAATTTCTTTCTCTTTTACTTTATACAGAATATAGTCATTCAAGTGTGGTGGGATCCTTCTGGTCCTCTTGCGAGGGGATGTTGTAGATTCTTTACTGCTTTGATTTGTTGCAATATCAGTTCCATCTTTAGATTTATCCATGTCTTCTACATCCTCTTCTGAATCTATCACCTTGTCTCTTGAATTTGCTTCTTTTCTAGCTTTAATTAACTCAGATTGGTTTGATGGTTCAATCAAGTGACTTGGTTGGTTCTGCTCTGTTGGATCACTGGACTCTAATGCAGGAGGGTCAATTTCAGATGATACTCGGGGCTCATCTATGTCTGGAACAGCCTCTTCATTCTTTGTGACATTTTCACTTGCAGAGTCTTCTTCCTTTTCATTTTCAAAATCTAAAGGTTTAATAGATTCTTGGAGTGAGTTGTTTGTTGTTGTTCGAGGAGATGAACTGCCCTTTCCTTCAGAAGTGAGGTGATCTTCTATGTCTTCATTTTCGACAAGAAGAATAACATCTTCATATCTCGCACTCTCTTCTCCAGACTTTGTGAAGGGAAAGACATTTTCTTCGAAGATGACATCTCGGCTGAAAATGAATTTCTTTCTTTTCAAATCATATAGTTTATATCCTTTAACACCATCAGGATATCCAACCAATATGCACTCTGTAGATTTAGGATCTAATTTGCTTTTTCTTGCAAAGGAACGTTGAAGACTCCATGCTCTGCATCCATATACACGTAGATGATCCAGCTTTACTTCCTTGGATTTCCATCTTCTTTCTGGTATGTCTCCGTCAATTGAAGTGGATGAGCATTTGTTTCTAAGATGAGCAGCTGTGTGTACTGCCTCAGCCCAGAACTTCTTATCCAAACCAGCTTCGATCAGCAGACATCTGGTTGTATTGAGTAGGGTCTGGTTCATTTTCTCACTAAGTCCATTTTGCTGGGGCGATTCTGGAACAGTGAGTTGTCTTTGTATCCCGTGTTCAATGAGGTATTGATTAAATGTCCCACTTCTGTACTCACCTCCATTGTCACTCCTCAATACTTTTATCTTCCTATCATGTAGGTTTTCTGCCATACTTCTGAATTCTTCAAACTTGTTTAAGACTTCGTCCTTGAACTTCATAGGGTACACAGTAGTGTAACGGGAATATTCATCTGTGAAAGTCACAAAGTAGTTTGAACCACCAAAAGAAGGTGGAGTAATCTTCCCAACAACATCTGAATGAATAACATCTAGTACTTGCTTGGCTTTTGTATAGGCGACCTTGGGAAATTTCTTTCTTTTCATTTTGCCTTGAATACACACCAGGCAAGGTTTGCTTTCAGATGACGATTCAGTTTCTTCGATGGAATCCACAGCCTTCATTCTACTCATATGAGGATGCCCTAGGCGGCGATGCCACAGTTCTTCATTTGCAGCCTTCGTGACATATGCTTTGGGATGGTTTTCTTCTGTGATGTATAGTCTTCCTTTTCTCACAGCTGTTAGGACAACAGAACCATCCATGACTTTAGCCTTTCCATCATTAAACTGTACTTGATAACCTTTTTCTTCTATTCTGCCAATGGACAAAAGGCTCCCACCAAGATCAGGCACATAAAGAACATTTGACAGAGTGATCTTTGACTTCTCTGGACAGTTCAGTGGAGAAAATGAAATCTCACCTCTTCCAGTTACTTCTATCTGGTCAGCATTGGCAACTTCTACAGTTGAGGTGTAATCTATCAATTTGGAAAATTTCCTGATATCTGAAGTCATATGCTCTGTTGCACCACTGTCCAGGATCCACTGGTTTGAGTTACTCTCTCCCTTACCTGCTGACAATGCCCAGCTCTTCATCACAATTGCAGTCTTGGCATGTCTCTTTTGAGCTTCATCACAGTTTCTTGAGATGTGTCCCCATTCACCACATGCAAAGCATCGAGTTTTCTTTAGTTGTGGAACTTCATCCTCTTTATTATTTTTCGAACTCCTTCTTGCATTGAACTTGGATGGCTTCTTCGACTGATGATAGTTTCTAGTGTGGAGGGCCTTCTCTTCTGAGCTGTCTGGACTTGGCTCATGCCTGTGGATTCTCTTTTCTTCCACGAGTAGTCTTGACTTCACAATTGAAGTCGTCAGGCTTCCTTCATCTTTCTCCATGTTCAAGATGAGAGGCTCATAGACTTTAGGTAGGCCAATCAGCATCACTAGGGCAACTTCACGATCTGTAAAGGCATATCCACCACTCTCAAGTGTTCTATGAATGTTCATGAGTCGACTTAAGTATGATTGCATGGTTTCGTTGGGTTTCAAGGTAATATTGAAAAATTCTTTCATAAGCTGGAGTATATGTAATAGTCCAAACCTTGTATGCATCTCCTTCAATGCCAGCCACGCATCTCTTGCTCTTAGAAGTTGTCCTATGTCGTCGAGATAACTGTCCTCCACTATAAGGAACATTAGCGACAACGCTTCGTCATTTCTTCTTCGTTGGTCGTCGGACATGTCCAAGCCATAACCAGGCTCCACGGCTTCCCAACATCTCTTCTGTGTCATTGCAGCACGGGCACGTATTGCCCAGCTGTGATAATTCTCGCCAGTAAGTTTTGGCAGTCTTTGAAAGTCCTCACCCATCGTGAATATCTTCGGCAAAAAAAACGAAATCAAACTTCTTTTTCTTCTTCGAACGGGCAAATCGTGCTGATAACGTGTTAAATATAAAACACGAGGAGAGTTCAATCAATATAACAAACTATTTATTTAGTCAAACATTTAGTTACTGTGAGAAAAACAGGTTGGGAAAAATCACATGGCAAAAAAGCGTGGTGGAAAAAGGGAAGCGACAACACATAACAAGTGATGCCACTCTGCTGATACAAAAGTATGCATTGCCAGGTTTGCAAGTAATAATGGGCATATTTTAACATGGAGTGTGTGGTACCAGCTCAGGTGTTGCCTCGTCATCTGACCGTGGTTCATAATTACGAGGTGTTGTCCTCGTGTCTTTCCCTTAAGGGATTGATCCCGGACCGTCGTCAATAGCTCGTTGTGTTGCTCTAGTACGACGTTAACTAAAATTACCATTACCGGACCATGCAATTTTAAGAACACGTATTTTATTTTATGAACATTTTCATGGCATTGTATTTTATTTGTAAATACGTCACACTTTCGGTGAGAGCCACTGGCTACACCTCTACAACATAACTAGTTTCATTAATATGCAATATTTTCGAGTCTCATGGTTAGGCCGCATGACTAACAAAGATCCAGTTGCTCATGACGTAGTCCGCCATTGCCTGAGGGAGGCAGCCGATGAGCCACAAGTACGCGTTCAGGTACCACCTGCCGGGCCTGTAGTGCAGAGGCGCGTATGCGCAGGTGACGGCGTCCTCCATGACGTCGATGACCTCGTCCACGTTCGGGTTCCGGAGTCCCGAGAAAAGCCTGCACGTGCTCTTCTTCAGGTCTCGGACATAGGAGTCCGAGTAAGCGTCCCGTGTCCCCTCTTCGGAAAGAGATGTCCACTGCTGCTCGATGCCGCGACCGATGAGGGACGGCTCGGACAGCCTCGTCCTGAAAAGGCATTTTATGTGAGAGGCGTATTCGTCATCGGGGTGGGAGACAGCTAGTGCAAATAGAAGAGGGGAGGGAACAATGGCGAAATTTGTATGTGCTCAGGATCATCCGACCCGAACTAGAAGCGACGCGACCCATGGACTGCTTTCGAATCCTAGGTGGAACCAAACAGTCATCTGATTGGACCATGAAATGGGAGAAGACGCTCCTTCATTGATACATCACCTGATTGGTCCGCACAACGTAGCAGGCTTTGGCGATTTCACCATTCTTGTCGCCACTCTTTTGAAATGCACATATCCACCTACTCTGACAGATGTGCCGCTGAAGACGATGATAAGATGCCAAATCGGTCTACCAAGTCAATTTTTCACGTAGTAGTCAAGTGACAACGATTCGACATGTGGGTCACTCTGTGTGATGTTCCTCTCAATACCAATGCTCAGTGTACATAACATCTTCTATACGTGGCATTGCCTCTTGCAGATTGAACGGGCTCCATATGCGTGAGCTGACGCTGTATCTTGGGGATAGAACGTGCTCCCTGTACACTTATTGAAAAAAAACATTTTTTTTTTTTTTTTTTTTTAAATTTGTTTTTAATGAAAATGTTGACGACGCCATTAGCTGAATGCTGATAACGCTAGGGTTTTCGATTTCGAACGGGCTTCCTATACATATTTCGTATAGGTCGTGAGACCGGAAGTAAAATATTCCGGTGATTTGTTCCCTTTGCCGTTCCTGGCTGGTTATACAAAAAACAGGGATGCTGGAGGAATGCCACCAGAGGATCCCCAAAGAGGAGACAATAGAGGTGCTGGCCCGATCTCCGCCTCACACGAGTGCTATGATCATCTGACCTTAGGTATACACGGGGATTCGTCACTAAGCATGATATGCTGTCTTCAAAATATAAAAAAGGCCTTGAAAAGTACTTAATTTTTCTTTTCCAGAGTGGGAACAAAAACTTATGTTTCGTGAAACAAAACTAACAAATAGTAACAAAAGAGGATTATTTTCCTTAACTCACTGGTACATCCAGGGTTCAATGCTGATCACGGACACTCCGAACTTCTGCACCTCCATCCTCAGTCCACTGCCGAAAGCGATGACGGCCTGCTTGCTCACAGAGTAAGAGACATAACCTGGCATCATAAGCCTGCCTAGAAATAGCCCTGTTGTGTGTGTCATTTATATTATAGTATATAACTTTGTATACACTCCGCGAACTCTCGACTTAATCCAATCTACTATATACACTCACTGTCAAAAGTTAAGCACGAAAGGTAAAATGCGAAAAAAACTACAAGTAGAGCTTTTATTGACAAAAAATGCGGCAGGAAAGTAGCACATAGGTCTATGCATAAAACAAAACACAGAATTAAATACAAAGAGGAAAAAAAATATTGAATTTTCATAAGTTATAAGAGAGAGTTATATTGAAGTCATTAACAAATGATGTTTCAATCCAAAACAAAGAAAAACCAAACCGACATTAATAGGGTATGTGACCACCCCTCATCCTCATACAAAGTCTACAGCGTGTGACCATGCTTTCCATGAGGTAATCAACCACCCCAGAGTCAAGTAATCACCACTCCTTCTGTAGAGCAGTTTGCAACTCTCTGAGAGTAGCTGGGGTTGGGAAACGTGAAGACACAGCACGGCCGAGGGTATCCCAAAGATTTTCAATGCGATTAAGGTCGGGCATGTACGCCGGCCAAATCATACGCACAAACCATACTCACAATCCAGGAAGTCGTAAACAATGCCAGCTCTATGGGGACGCGCATTATCATCCATTAAAATGAAAGAAGGACCAACTGCTGCAGCGTACAATCTCACAATGGGTTCTAGGACTTCATCCCAATATCGGACAGCAGTCTTAGAACCCCGTCTATAGATGTGCAGGTTGGTGTGATATTTCAACGAAATCTTGGCCCACATTGTGGCAACTTAGCCACAGATCTCCAGATAATCCCTATGAAAGGGATTGTAACGCACGTCTTCCCTACCCGATGGGGAATTCGTCAGATTGGCTTGGAACGTGGTGTCAGAAAGACCACGTCGGAATAACCTCACTTCTCTTTGTGTTTCATCGTCTTTGTGTCAGTGTCCTGTCTTGTAATAAATATATGTTCAAAATTGAAATGGACTCGATATAATAGTTATTATGTCACACACATCATGATGCTACCACCTCGGAATGCGTGATGTTCTGGGGCCAATTGCTTGTGCCTTGTTCTCTCCAGACCTTTACACGTTTGTCATCTGGCTCCAGGGCTAATCTCGACTCATCCGTGAACATAACGTTAGCCCTTCTTCGCTCTTCGATACAACAGCAATATATCGATATTCCTCGGGGAGCGTAACCCTTGGGCGGCCGGCCCCAGGTCTTCGGTCAACTGTTTGCCTTGTTTGGAATTGTTTCCATACTCGTGAAATGGCGGAATGATGAACGCTGAAGAAAAGAGCAACATCAGTGATTGATTATCCTGCTTTCAAGGCGTCCCACAGTGTGTCATTTTCGCAATCTAAGTGGACAAATTTGCATCAAAAATACACTGGTTTTGTGTGATTTTAAGCGTCTGTGAGTGATGAAATACGGATTTGGAGTATATTTAACGTTTTCAGTTGCTATTTGAATGCAGAAATATACTAAATTTAAAGAAATTTGTCAACTTTGCTCCATACATTAAATATAATTCGTTCAATTTTAACCGTATATTTTGCAAATTTATATTAATATCCACCTGAACAATGGTCAGATATACCCATAACAGTTCCATTTAAAAATAAAGAATAATTCAAAAACTAACGGGGGAAATGTTTGAAAAATATCACAAAATTATGTACTAGGAATTTCAACTGGGACAGTTCTTTAAAAAATTCAACCTTTTTGGAAACATTTGGCTGCGTTTAGTTTTAGACCTTGCTCGTAACCTTATTATTAGTGGATCTGATGTAATGACTAATCTATTCGTATAGAAAATATTTCTCATATCGCCTATTGTGTTTATTCCTTGTCTTGCGCTTCTAAAAAGCGGACCAATTACCAATTGGAAAAATACAAGAAGTAAAATAATATTCCCATGGACCATTAACTCCCTTAAAAATAAATCTACTAATTATTTGGCAAAAAGAAATTTGATGGAACAACAAGGTCTAGTTGAGATTTTGACAAGTAATATTTTTACCCTCATTAGTACAAGCAAAGGTACCAAAGACATACTAAACACACATTGTTTATAGTGATATTTTTCTGAAAAGAATTGCTGGAAAGTTTACTGTTCAGCGCCATCACAGCCACTCATTATAATTGTATTTCTGATATTATTTTTCGACAAAATCAGAATGAAGTGTTGTTTATAAATTGTACGTAACTGTTTAACAGAACAGTTGATAAGTGACTAATTGTGAGTTGTGGCACAGCTGAAGATTCAGTGATAATCATCCTAGAAGAGTAACAACCGTTTAGCTCATTTTTGTGTTAGATAAAAATTAGAGTTAATGTTCTTTATGTTGTTTATGTAATTTTATATTGGTGCATAGAATGATTAATGTCAACTCTTAGCCCAAGCACAAGATTTTCAGATAATTTTACTGACGTTTTACTTAAACACGGATCGTTTACACAATTGTACCTCTTCCAGAAAAGCAACAAAGAGCTCTTTGACGATTTGAAGTAGTATATCGTACACCTGACTTTCGAATTTTACTTCAGTGGTCATTGACAATTCTTTTTGACTAGTTGTCTCTACAAGATTACGCGAGTTTCGTTTTCTAAACATTGGACCTACAGGTTTAAAAGTCTTTTGGGGGCTTTCTAGACCTATTTTTCAAACTTACTTGTAAATTGCCTCGTTGATCTTGAATCATAGTGTGAGGAAAGGTAAGATTTCCTTGGAGTCAAGAAGAATTATTTCTGAGGAATAGTTCTTTGTACCCGTTCAATTTACTCCTCTTTTGCTTAATTCTTTGGCGGGTAATTCGAAAATTTTCGCTTTAACAGTATTTAAAACAGTATTTGGTGACAAATATTCAACCATTTATTGAGAAATATAAATTAAAATAGCATCGATTTTCGTTTGCTTCGAATTTATCACCCAAAAGTCAAAAATGGACAGACGAAAAATTTCCTAGTCATTCTGAAATTTAAGCACTATCTATCAGTTCCATCGACTTCCGCAAGTAATTTTTTGTTCTGCCCACGTCTACTGAGTCAGGCTATTATGCATATGTAATAATTTTGTGGTATATGGTCCTGGGTACGTTGAAATAAAACCAATTTTTTCCAACTTGTGCTGGCAAGGAATTTAAATTTTTGACAATATGTTCAAATGTAGCTACTGTGCATGGGAATATGCACTTAATTCATCCATGAAAAGACGCGTTAATTAGAAGCATCCTGATAGTGTTGGGTCTAGTGTTAAAAAGTTTATGTCCTCCAAATGTAGCAAAAGTTACGATTCCCACTGTGCATTAAAAACCATGAGAGCAAACACATTGTGTGTCACATCAAACAGCATACAGAAATAAGCTGCATTATATGTTCTCAACCATGTGGTAGTATGAAAACATTGTGTAATCATTTAAATGAAGTACACGAGTTAGACATTAAGACAGAGGAAATTGAATTTCCAAGTGAGCAAGAATTTGTTTGGAAGAACAAAGTAGAAAGTAGTTCAAGCTCCTCTCTTTTGTAAGACAATATGGTAGCATAGTTAATTCCAATAAAGAAATTGTTAGCTGCTATTAATGCAACAGATCAGTATTTTATAAGGAAAGAGGTAAAGGTGTGCGACATTTAAATTCACAAGGAGCCTCCAAAAATGATGGTCATTGTTGTACACACATGAAAGTGACTGTTACAGGTCATAATTTGCATATTGCATATAATTTTGATCTTGGCCATTCATGTCTCTCTACATCTGAGAAAGAAATGATCGCTGCAAAAATTGCTCAAAAAATATCTTTCCGTGAAATCCTTAAAGAGGTAAGATCTACCCTTTCAATTTCAACAAGCAGAATACATTTATTAACTATGTAGTATTTATTTAATATTATACAATGCTATGTGCTCGATTTTGATGTACGACATCCCAATGACACAATAAGTCTTAAAGCGTGGATAAGGGATGTACAAGAAAAGGGGGATGTTTTTATTGCCTACAAGGCACACAAGGAAAATTAAGTTCTCAGTATCCTATGTTGTTAGATGAACATTTTATGTTTGTTTTGATGGCTAGGTCACAAGAAGGGATGCTAAAAAAGTTTGGAAATGAGATAATATCAATGGATGGTACACACTGGAACAATGCATGAGTTTGAATTGGTTACCCTGATGGTGTTAGATGAATTAAGACAGGGATACCCATGTGCTTTTTGCGTAAGAAATCGAACTGATTGTAATGCTATGTCCTCATTTCTATTTACTTTAAAATGTCAGTGTGTGGACTTTAAACCAAAAGTCTTCATGTCAGACATGGCCGAAGGTTTTTATAACGCCTGGAAAAATGTATTTTCTTCTCCAGAGGCAAGACTCTTCTGTACTTAGTATGTCGATAAAACATGGAAAAATAACTTAAAGAAATTAAAAAGTATTGAAAAAAAACCCCTGCTGTATATAAAATTTTTAGAACTCTCATTGAAGAAAGAAACAAGATGGTATTCAGTACATTATTGTCAAAGACACTGATTTCCTTTGAAAGAGACAATGATTTATCTGAATTTGGAAAATATTTTTTTAAAGAATTACAGTGAAAATGTCAAAAGTTGGACATATTGCTACAGAGTACACTTGGGTCTCAATACAAATATGCACATAGAGAGAATGCATAGGACTCTAAAATATGAATATTTATAGACAAAATATTTGATCGTCTCACAACCCAACACAAGGGGAAAATATCTAATAAAGTATCATATTTGAGAACTCATCATAAATCTAGTCTGATTCTTCCACGCACGTCAGTTATTAAGTACCAGAATAGTTCGATAGTGCCATCCAACAAAGAAGATGAAATGTTTGTTGCACAAATTAATGACCCAAACTGTAATAGTAATTTAGTTTGTGATGACTGTAGAGCTTGCTTGCACAAATCTGTTTGTTCATGCCCGGACTCAATGATTAATGATTCAATGTAATAATGTAAATATGTTCAATCGTATTAATTTAGTATGCCAAATTGATTTTGGAACCCAAGACTTAAAATACTTTGTGGTCCTTCCACAGTTTCAACTAACTCAGCCGACTACAACATCTGATGGTGATTCATCTGTAGAAAGTTCTGAAATGCCATTAAGTATTCCAACTGCAACTTGTGATGGTAATTCCTCATTTGACATCAGTTTCCAACATTTTAAATATAATTTAGAAAGAATCGCAGATTCTGTAAAAAGTGTACAAGAGATCCAAGTGGCCCAACACTTAATAAAACCAGTCTTGCCTACGTTAGAGGCATTTAGACAAAATGCTCTTCGACAGATAACTTGGCAGTTAAGGACAGTAGTAGTCGTAATAAAAGTATAACAAAATTGACAGTTATACAGAACAAAGAAAAAGAGAGAGTCCAAGTCAGCCCTAGAAAAAATAACTCTTAAGGAGAAAAGAGACATTTATATGAATATGATCTAAATATAAATATTATTTTAAGAAAGCATTTGTACCACAATTAAATTTATTCTGAGTGTTAAGATATAGATTAGAGGTATAGATCATAGCAATAAGTGTACAAGATAAATTTTACCTGAAACCACAAGTATTGAGCTTAATTTTCAAAAGTTGATTGCACATATCAACAAGACAGACTGGAAGTAAAGTTTTCGGATGTATGACTTTCTCATTTACTTACTGTTGAGTTTAAATCTGCATCTCCATTAATATGTGAAAGACAGTTGCTTCTTTATGTTATTTACAGCTTGCTTTCAGAAGAATATACAATATTATAGGATTTTTACTGTTTTTTAATGCAGTATTTTTCCTGGTAATTTTCTTACTGTGTAATTTATATGCCTTTGTATAAAATTGTGCAATACATTTGGTTGTTTTTTGCATGTGCACACAAATTTTGATAATTTTAAAGCTATATATTGAAAGTGCTGTATTTTACTTGGAATACTTTCTTTGCATTGAAATACAATATTTTATTCTGAATTTTTTCTTGGCATTGAATGAGCAATATAATTTTGTAACTGATGTGCCTTAAATTTGGATTTTTCTGTGTATGTGTTTGTACATAAATATTTTAATAACACTTAAAATAGATGCATATTAAAAGTAGTGTTTTATTATTAGTTTTTCTTTTGTGTTTTGATGTGCAACAAGTTTCTGCTTTGGTTGAATCTTGTATAAATGGGGGGGGGGAGGTAGTAACTAGCAAACTAAATTTAGAATCATAGCAGAAGCAATTTAGCATGGAAATGTTTACATGGGAAATGTTTTCTTTCCTGTAAGGTTTATGCTTTGGTCGAATCTTGTAAATGGGAGAAAGCAATTAGCTAACTAATCTAAAACTGAAGCAGAAGTCTTACGGCATGGAAATGTTTACATGAAAAGGATTCTTTTTTTATGTATAAGGTGCTTTGGGGGAATCTTGTAAATGGGAGATAGTAATTAGTTAACTAGTCTTGATTGTAAACAGAAGCCTTGTGGCATGGAGATGTTTGCATGAAAAAAATATATTTTTCTTATTTTAAATTATACTGAATATATGCCTGTATTTTGAATACCTATGTTTTTCTTTGTAGGTTGTCGCTGTGTTGATGGATGACTAAATGATGTTTATATTTGATGACATTTTGAAAATCTCATTATGCATCAATTATGAACATTTTTTAGTTCCAGATATCCATTCTAAAGTGAACAATAATATATGAAGCTCAAGTACAAGCTATATTATTGCTGTTTGTTTTAATAAAAATAAAAAATAATCTTGATAAAAATAGAATCTTTTCTGTCAAAACTAGCATATGAAGGAATATAAAAATTATTTTAAACGTGTAAGCAGGCCTGAAGAATTAATTAAAGTGAATTATGTCTTTATAAATGCATAAAGTAAACTGCATGATTTGTATTTCAGTAAGAAGTATTACAATAATTGGATATTTTAATTAAGGGTGCACTTAGGCCCAAACAGCTATCAAATTGTGTTTTAAGCTAGAAGTCCCTACAAAATTTAGCAGACATGATAAATTTAAATAAAATAAGACTACTAGATTCATATCATCACTAGTAAGAGAATGAAGCTAAGCAAAACCCACCATGATGACATAAGGGAAAGGCAAAATGTGTGTTCACACAGTGCTGTTTCATTAGTTTTGATTACATCAAAGTACTACATAATAACTGCACAAAGCAGTGGTAATTAGCTGCAATGTAGCTGATCGGCTTTTATAAAGAAGTCAGAAATTTTGTCAACATCACAATGAAGCCGAACAAAGCAATCAAATCTTATCTTGGAAGACTGATGGAAATATATTGGAATTTATCCAGTGGTGGGATTGCTTTTACCGATGGAGAAGTAGATCTAGTGATGCTCATAGGACTGCCAAAATCCTATGAGTCACTCATTCTTAGCCTCGAAAAAGATGAGGCAAACCTCACAACAGCAATTGTGAAGTCCAAACTACTGGTAGAAGAAATGAGAATTTCCAGAAATGAGAACACAAAGTTGAAGAAAGAGCACTTCACAACAAATGTTTCAACCCTGCCCAGAAGATGTTTGAATCAGGAAAGCTTTGGAAGAAGCGGCCTCCAAGAAAGACAAATGCAGACCTGTATCAAAGAAATACCAAATGTTTCAGCTATGGAGAACGGGGGCAAATCTCCAGAAACTGCAGTAAAGCAAGGGGAAAATCCAAAGCAATGCAAGGACTGCCATAGATCTTAAAAACGTTACTTAGTCAGTAAATGCAAGTAAAGGATCCCAGTCGATCATTGAAAGTGGTGCTACAGAGAACATGTCATCAAAGATGGACAAATTCAAAAATTTAAAGCAATTTGCTTCCACAGTTGAAATGGCTAACTGTGAAAGAATCCAAGTCACTGGCATGGATGATATTGAACTGTGTGTAAGTTCTGACAACGAGAACCAAAATGACATCACGCTTTCAAATGTGTTATATGTTCCGAAATTGGGAGGAAATATTTTATCAATTGGAAGGATAGAAGAAAAAAGTTAAAGTGTAATTTTCTGAGGGAGAAGCTAAAGAGTAATAGCGAAAAATTGTGAAACTATTCTGCTGGCTAAAAAGAAAAGAAGACTGTATATAATTGGAGAAAGCCAACCTGTTGCATACATTCCAAAAACTGCAAGCAAAGATTTATGGCATGTCTATTTGGGACATCCTCACAACATGATGAAAGAACTTGACTCCACTGTTAGCAAAAATGAACTATACCCATTGTTAAATGCCCCCTGTCCTGTATGTGTTGCAGATGCACAATTTGTTATTTTACTAATTTGGCATTGTTATATTTGTTACAAATTTTTATTGGTTTCGTGAAACAGAAATTTAATGAGAAGGATGAAAATGTTTTGATTTGTACAATGATATTATATCTGGCTGAATTTCGGATAGTTGCAACTGAATATCTTGCTCTGCATTGAGACGTCATCTGTATTTTGTTTTAGTAGCGGCGTATGCGGAGAATCCTGTTTCGCATTAGTAAATGGTTGCGAAGTGCGGAATAAGTTTCGCTTTATCCGATAGGTCTTTAAATTCATCTTTTAGCGTACACCAAAAATCTGAGATTGATTTCTTAGTTTCAAACTTTGATCTTATCACTGTATCTGATGTCAGATCAGGCAAGCATTCATATTCCTGTGACATCAGAGAGGTTGTATTTTGGATGTTGGTGTTACAACCCAAAAGTTCCTAACGTAACAGGTAATTGATAATTTGTAATTAACGTCGTACTAGAGCAACACAACGGGCTATTGACGACGGTCCAAGATCAATCCCTTAAGGGAAAGGTCTGAGGACAACACCTCGTGATTTTGAACCACGGTCAGATGACGAAGCAACGCCTGAGCTGGCACCCAACTCTCCAAACTTCCGCACCCATCCAACGTGAGGACTTTCGGCCACGACCGATTTAAGGTGCATCAGCCGCCTCTACACCATACGCTTACAAACATCCATGCCCGGACCCGGTTTCAAACAGGAACCTTCCGATCTAGTGGCTAATACCTTAACCACTATACCGGCTGGTGATCTCCTGACGTAACAGGAGCATGGACGTCTTTTTCGTGCACGTGAGCACGAAAAAGGAAATATGAAAATGGTGAGGCTCGTAACGTAGCGCGAAAATGGTACTAGTGGTATAAACAGAGGGATATCAAGATAGTCATCAGTACTACGAGAGTTCGGTAATGACTAGTAGAAAGCACAACAAAATCCATCAGTGGGCATTGTGGGAAGGGCACCACGTGGATCGGGAAGCAAAGTAAGCCGTGCCCAGTTGTCATCCGGAACAACACCATGCAGACTGCCCGAGGGTGGCCGCAGCACATAGGATCCTTGGTGACGAGTGTCCCCTTCTGAAGCAGTCCCTCGCTGTTGCATCAAACAGTGCTCAACAGCAGACTTAATTTGGGCTTTGCTGGAATTTGGATCTTTTTGCCTCATCTTTGCAAGGAAGTCGGTCCTTTCACTGTCTGCAATGTTTACATGACTATAGGACGAGTTCAGCCAACTTTTGGGACTCCATTACAGGGCGAGGTGATATTTCACTTTGGTAACCGTCTTGCTGATCCTATTCAGAATATTATATTTTAGGAGTAGTTAAAGTACTAAGAGAGGAAAACATTTTGAACTGTCGATTCTGATTGAATTTACTCTATGCTAGGAACGATGCGTAATAATGGAATAGTGGGGGGGGAGTCCCCATTGTTCCCCTTCTGTTGTCTCAGACAAAGAAAACTCTTGTCATAGTAACTGTAACTGCGTTACAAGGAACTTCAACTAACAGTAAGTGGCAACACTAAGTCGTTGAAGTAGACTTGACTGAATGTGGTAACTTGTATTACCAGGTGCCTTGCTGTGTTATCTTACTATTATTCCAGATGTTTATTAGTATATAATAAACTTATTATTAATCAATGTCTTGTGATTGACTACAAGTTCTATGTTACATTAACAACTTGACATGGTATCAGAAGTCAGTCCAGATGCAAGTGTTGAACGAGACTAATTCTAACACTCTCATAGATGGAAGCCTTCAGACCACCGGGAGAACTTAAGTTCTCTTCTTGAAAAATAATTGGAAAAAGTGGAAGCAGGACAATTTTCTTCTTGCGACTGAAAAGGATACTCGCCCGGATAAAGTAAAAATCGCTCTCCTTCTCAACCTGCTAGGCAGTGAAGGTCTAGACCAACTGCGCAAATCAACTGGACTGGAGCTAGAACTGAAGGGAGCCACGAGGAAGAGACTGTCTGGTGCTTCTACTGAGCACGAACAACGCTGCTCACACATCAGATACAGAAATCATTAAACTCTCAGGACGATTGGGCATCCGCCCGCGTTATTCGGGACAAGTATCCCTCCTAGGAGTTGTGACGATGGAGTGCTGGCAATTCATGTCCTCGGCGTCAAAAATAAACTTTTTGTTTAACGTCAGACGTTTTTGATATGGCGGTAGCCCAGTTAGCAGAGTAGCGGATTAACTCGAAACTCGTTCTAACCAAAGACTGCCTGCGTACGCTGGTGCACGTTAAATCTATCGCGGTCTCAAACGTCCTCACGTTGGAGTGGTGTGGAAGTTTGGAGAGTGAGCTCAGAGGTTGTCCTCGTCATCTGACCGTGGTTCAAATTTACGTGGTTCTATCCTCGGACCTTTTGCTTAGGAATTGATCCGAGACTATATCCAATAGCCCGCTGTGTAGCTCCAGTGATACGTTAATTAAGAATTTACCTTTCTTGATTCAGTCGATGCTATACAATTTTTTAAACTGGGCATGTCCGGCTTCTGTGCTTGCATGAACTCTACGCCGTTGTAGGCATTTAATGAACGTCGCACTGGAGCAACCCAACCGAAGGGAAAGGTCCGAGGACAATACCACGGTCAGATGACGAGGTCACACCTGAGCTGGCACCCCGCTCTCCAAATTTCCACATGAAGCCAATGTGAGCACACTTGAAGCCAGGACAGCTTTAACGTGTACCCACCCTCTTTGTACACGACGGTCTTTGGTTGGAACTCGCATCCTTCCGGTTACTCATTCGATTTTTTTCCCAACCGGGCTACCGATCCACCGATCTGGTGGTTAAGGTGTTAGCCATTAGATCGGAAGTTTCCTGGTTTGAATCCGGGTCAGTGCATGTATGTGGAAGTTTGGAGAGTGGGGTGCCAGCTCAGGTGTTTCCTCGTCATCTGATCGTGGTTAAAATTACGTGATGTTTTCATCGGATCTTTCCCTTAGGGTATTGATCCCTTACGTCGTGAATAGCCTGCAGTGTTGCTCTACTGCTACGTTTATTTAAAACTACAAATTCCAACTGGGCTACCGCGGCCCCTTGGAACAATGGACGGGAATAACTTTGTGGAAGATACCTGCGATGCTTGCCACGTTTACAATTCTGCCCTTCGATTTGCGAAGTAAGGGCAGGGCGGCTTTAGTTACCCGTATGGTCCCCAGGAGATTGACATCCAGCACTTCCTCTATCTTGACCATGGGAGTGAGATCCACTTCGCTGCCTTTGCTGATGCCCGCGTTGTTGATGACTGCCCACAAATCTAGAAGCGAAAACAGAACGTGTTTAGTTCTCCTCACTAAACCGCAATCCTTCAGTAAGAGAAGTAGTCCGGTTGGAAGAGTAGCGGACTAGCAACCGGGGGGTTTCGAATTCAACCAGACCGCCATGTACAAAAGTGGAGTGTGCACGTTAAATCGCAGAAATATTTGAATTTGGAATGTAATAATATATAGATGCCTCTTTAAGTCTCCTTTGCTCCCAAATATTTTTCCACATTATGCACATCGGAATGTCTTTTCGTTGGCGTGGATGATGGCATGTCGCCTCAATTCCGGTTTATACGGAAATGCCTTCTCACATACGGGACACACGCGCGGTTTCTTACCTCTCGGGATTCCCCTCAATCTCTTCCGTTGCCTTCTTGACTTCCGTCGCTATGGAAATGAACCTCTTACAGAATTCTGTTTCAAGCTGGTTGCCACTGCTTTGTACCTTGGAGTTTGTAATTGGGCGGATAGTGTGCTCAAGGTCCAGGACCATCGTAACTATTTCGCCGCTTTGTGTGCGGCAATCCAATGCATCTTCAACGGTTCTGTTTCTTTCAATGTTGCAGCCCTGGGGGTTGGGGCACTCTCCCGTTTGCTACAGGTGGTTCCAGTACGTTATCCAACAGAGGTTGTTAGCCTATATCTAAACCCCCAGATTTCCCCTTTCATGGGAGAGAACTGAAAGTTTGTAAATCTCGTTTCTTTGCATTCTTTTTGATAAAGGACACTATCCGATCGTGTTTGAATTCGCCACTTCACGTTCATCATTCTTTTTAAAAAATTTTAAATTCTAATTTATTTTTTAGGTGGCGGTTATAGTTCTGCTTTGTTCTCAGTTAGCACAGGATCTACCTAGAACTATTGGAGTCTATCCTCAGTCCCTGATATTACGAGTAATATCAGGGATTGAGGATTCTCTCCAAGGATTGTAATATAGACATTATAAATACCTATCACCCTCCCAATAATCTAGGACTTCCGACTGATATGATAGAAGGTTTTCTTGGAGACAACACACTTGTTCTCGGAGACCTAAATGCAAAACATGCTGAGTGGGGATCCCCTACCACTAACAATAGAGCGACTGAGCTTGTGAATTTGGCAAATGACAAAGCTTTTCTTTTTCTAAATGATAGATGCCATACCTATCACTCGCAAAGTTATAATTCGACTGACGCTCTAGATATCTCTATGGTCAGTCCCGGCTTGTTTCCTTATTCATCATGGAGAGTTCTAGACGAGGTGGGAAGTGACCACCTTCTCCAATACTCATATAAATCGACTTTAAAGTGGATATGGACCATGGATATAGTAGGCTCCACTGGAACTTTCGTAGAGCCGATTGGTCTTTATTTGAAAAACTGCCAAAGGAGATGTTCGTTAAGAGCTCTCCATCAGAGGACCTGGAGAGAGAATGGTCTAGTCTTAAGTTCATAATGAAAAAAGTAGCAAAGGCCTCCATTCCTCGTAGAAAGTGGAAAGGGAAGAAGCGTTTATTTATTCACGCGAGCGACCCCGTCCAATCGCTCATCCAAAGGAGATCGGAACTTCATGGGGAGGTAGATCTGAGTCCTCGTATGGACAAAAAGATAGAATTAAACAAATTAAATGCTGAAATCAAAAGACGCTATGTTGAGATAAAGCGCACTAACTGGCAGGACACATGTAGAAACTTAGACCACAGAACCCCAGATTCAAGGCTGTGGAAATTGACGAAAAGTCTTGATAAAATGCCGGTCAATAATGAAGATACCAACACTATCGTTGGGGGTGACGGTTCAGCTGCTGTAAACGACCAAGTGGCAGCTGAAACTTTGGCCAAGCATTATGCTAAGGCAAGCAGAGCGACATTCAGCAGATCGGACAAAAGGCTGTCCAGAATTACAAGAAACCTAGTAAAATCCTGCCATCTAAGGACTGAGAACCCTTTATTTGATGATGATATCACAGCAGATGAACTATCTTACGCTCTTCAACACCAAAATCTGACCAAGTCACCAGGTTCGGATGGAATTCATGGTCAATTCCTAAACCATCTGGGTTTTCTAGGCAAAAGTAGGCTGCTTCATCTCTTCAATTTGTCTGGGTCAACTGGGAAACTTCCAAGGCAATGTAAATCGGCCATAGTCATCCCCATTCGTAAACCCAACAAGAAAGCCAGTTCTGTTGACAGTTACCGTCCAATCTCTCTCACTGGTATTATATGTAAACTTATAGAAAGGATAATTTTGAGAATATTGACACACCACCTTTTGTCAAGTAACTTGATTCCACCAGAGCAATATGCGTTTAGAAGAGGCCATGGCACAATGGACCAGATTCTGTTCTTCAGTCAAAGTGTTAGAGATGCCCAAAATTGCAAACCCACAAAACATACTTTGGCGGTTTTTCTAGATCTAACTAAGGCATTTGACAGGGTTTGGAAGTATAAATTACTTGACAAGTGTTACAATGACTTTAACATCAAAGGTAGAACTCTCCCATGGATTTCAAACTTCCTAAATCAAAGAAAGTTTTGCGTAAACTATCAAAATAAGCAATCAGGATTTTACAGGCAACCCTGTTCTCCATGTTTATTGCGGGAATTGAAAAAATTGTATCGCCATGCCAGATTGGCATTTTTTGCAGATGACATTGTGTTATGTTTAAGTGGCTCAGACATAGGAAAACTGGAATCTACTCTAAACGGATCCTTAGAAGCTGTCCGTGATTTCTCGAACTCTCACAGGTTAAACTTCAATCCCTCAAAATCAATTAGTAGCTTCTTCACCACTAATAGACACCTCTACAATTATTCTCCTGCAGTGTATTTTTCTAATCAGTTACTGGCCTGTGACAAATATCCAATTTACTTGGGTTTTACATTGGATCCTGAGATAAACTGTAGGAAACATATAGAGAAAATAGCAGATAAAGCTAGAAAGCGTCTACAGATTTTGAAGTATATTTCAGGTAGAGACTGGGGAGCTGGTGCTTCCACCCTCAGACTTACTTTTTGGTCCCTTGTGCGTCTCATTCTTGAGTATGGTTACCAGGTATTTAAAACGACTTCTGCTTCTAACTGAAAGATCTTTAACAGAGTTCAATTGAGTGCAGCAAGAATAATCACTGGGTTAAGGAATAGCTGCCCTAGTGAAGTGGTCCTATACGAAGCTAATATTTTACCTCTGACTACGAGATTTAGGATTGGTTCTTTTAAATATTTTAATAAATTGTCAAGTCTTGGTGATTTTAACAGGACTGCTGAATTTAATTTGAAGTAGAGGAGTAATCAGCATTTAAAGAGAGACACCCCGATGGAATTTGTGAGGAAGGATGGCTTTATTGATTTTGAGGTTATTCCATCGACCGCTTTTAACTGCTTGCCTCCCACGGTGTCCCTTGAGAGTGTCAATTTTAATGATGAACTGAAGACTCATGCCAATAAACAGAAGGATCACCCAGACCTTTTGAAACAGTTGGCCCTCGAGGTTGTCAATAGCATTCCTTCTGATGCCTTGGTCATCTATACGTACGGTAGCAAACTTTAAGACGGTAGAACCGGGAGTGGTGTTTTCATCAACAGCGCTGAGGACAAGGTCAAATGCAGCATCCGAAACCCTGACCAGTCTTTGATTGTTCAGTCTTTAGATCGGAGATCATAGCAATTGGTCATAGCCCTAAATCATGGAGATCATAGCCCTTAATTATGCACAGTCCACTGATAAAAATGGTATTTGGATTTTGACTGATAGTAGGAGTGCTATACAGTATTTAAAAAATTGGCCAAAAATATTTGATATCCCAGACTAGAATATTCTGAAGCTTCTCTGCGAGATTGGCCTGAAAACACCAATAAGCCTCCAATGGATTCCATCGCATATCGGGGTGTATGACAACGAGACAGCCGATGTACTCGCCAAGAATGGCTGTGATCTCCCTATGTACTGTTTGAATCGTCTCACTCTCACTGAGGTCCACTCCCTGGGAAAACAGCGTTTGCTTTCCGTGTGGCACCATACGCCATCCCACCATTGGTATGCTGGCAATCGCCCTGGACTATCAATCTCATGCTGTGGCCCTCGGCCTTTCCAATCGGCCATGGCCAGATTTCGAAGCGGCCATCTTAAATGTATAAAATTTCAGAACGGGGAGAGAATTTTCCCTCCCTGTTTCCTATCTGCCAGTCCTGATCACCTTCTTCTCTGTCTTGGCGCTTCGTATAAGCAGCTGTTGGTTGATCAGGACTTTTTGCAAGTATATGGGGATCTGGCACGACGGGGCCTTCTGGACCTGGTGTAGGCTTTCCTACACCAGGGGGATGTGCAACAACAACAACAACTATTGGAGTAGCTTACATTAGCCTGTTTTCTGGACATGAGTCATTCCAAAAGCATCTCGATCGCATGGATTTGTCTGACTCTTAACTTGTACTCAGTGTAATCTATCTGACATGACTGGATTGGAATTCGGGGTCCAATGTCAGACAAGACTGGAGCCTCAATAGTTTCCCTGATCGTAATGATTTCGGAGTGAAAAATGACGTAGATAGGGTTTCGTATTTTATTTCTGTTTCAAAGAGTACATTTACCTGTCAGGCAGAGATTTCTGGACAAGAGACTGAATTCTGGAATAGGGTAGGAGTGCCCACTAACTCACCTGAAAGTATTTTGTGAAATAGTTAAGCTTTAGTTAACTATGTTACGACTTCAAATGTATCAGGACTCGCGAAGTTACGACTGGTAATCTCGAATGTTTTAAAATAAGATATGGCGTAAGAGTAGTCATAAGAGATCTTCATGTAATGAGAAGGTACGTAGTTCCAAAATGCAGCAAGAGCAATTTAGCTTTTAAATTAATATCGAAAGATCTTGCCCTAACAAATCCCAAAATTCGGGGTTTGCTTTTAAATGATGCCTGACAGTGGCTGTCCGAAACCATGTCATAACTGCCGCAGCCTCTGACAATCACTCGCTCATCCCCAAAGGAGCACAGCTTGGGAAATGCTGATCTAGAAAGTTCTTTTCGTATCCGATTGATCGTCCCTTTGATTTTATTGGTTCTTTTAAATATTTCATGTACACTGCTGGCCACCCAAATTGCAACACCAAGAAAGACAAGAGATATCAGAACAAATTTATTTTGTAGATAACATGTTGACCAGGTATCAGATGATTAAATTTATAGACTTCTGTGAAATGTGGTTCCTGTACACTGCTGGCCACCCAAATTGCAACACCAAGAAAGACAAGAGATATCACAACAAAATTTATTTTGTAGATAACATGTTGACCAGGTATCAGATGATTAAATTTATAGACTTCTGTGAAATGTGGTTCCTGCCAAAATCAGTAGCCAAAGTAGCCACCATTGTTGGAGATCACCGCTGCCACACGCCTCGGCATTGATTCAAAGAGACTTTGGATGTGTTCTTGGGGTACAACAGACCAAGCAGCTTCCACAATTTGCCAAAGTTGATCTGGTGTGGCAGCTGGGGATGAAATCTGGGCCAATCGTTGAGCAACCATGGACCACGTGTTTTCTACCGGCGAAAGATCCGGAGAGCGAGTTGGCCAGTGAAGGAATTCAATCTGGCGATTGACGAAAAACCCTTGGGCAATGCGTGCCACGTGTGGTCGCGCATTATCCTGTTGAAATATGGCTGTGGGCAAGCCCTGAAGGTAAGGAAGGACAACTGTCTCCAACACCTCGGAGATGTAGCACTGGCTGTTTAAAGTACCGGAAATGCGTACCAGAGAAGTGCGAGAGTGATATCCAATACCGTCCCATACCATAATACCCGGTGCAGGACCAGTATGACGGTGCACAACGCAGTTGTTCAGTATCCTCTCTCCACGGTGTCTCCAGACTCGAATCCGACCATCGTGGTGTTGCAGACAGAAGCGTGACTCGTCAGTAAAGACAATTTCATTCCATTCTGCCTTCCACATCCTTCTTTCATCGAACCAATTGGCGGCGGAGACGTCTGTGGTTCTGCGTCAAGGGTATACGAAGCAATGGACGTCTTGCGGACAGACCACTCTGCTGTAAACGGCGTCGAATCGTACGCGCAGACACTGGATGATGTGTTACAGACTGAATGTGCTATGCTATGGTTCATGATGTGGCTGAGCGATCCGTCACTGCCATACGCACAATATGCCTGTCATCACGTGAAGTGGTGCACTGAGGTGAATGCGATCGAACAAGTCGGTACGTCGTACGCTCCTGTATCCAACGATCACTTATCCGCATTACAGTTGTTTGGTTTCGTCCAATACGACTACCGATTTCCCTGAAAGATAATCCACAATCTCGGTAGGCCACTATCCTTCCTCTGTCGAATTCGGATACTTGATCAAAAGATGACCGCTGTTTTCTACGAGGCATAGTTGATCGTTTTTTTGAAAAAACCACGAGAAAAACACAATTGCCGTACTTGAAATCGTCGAAATCTCCAAGCCTTAAATAGCGCTTTAAAGTTTCGCCACAGGTGCGCGTGATGTGCGTCTGCGCTGAAATTCTAATCATTTGCATATCTCACCTCCGCTAATGCATGTTGTAAAATTCCTAATATTTGCATGCTTCCTTCAGGGTGTTGCATTTACGGTGGCCAGCAGTGTTAAATGAATTCAAATGTTTAGCATCAAGTCATATCGTTTGTTTTTAAAATAGTTTCCTTTTTTTTTTTTTTTTCTTGTCGTTGTTTTGCTCTAGTACGACGTTAATTAAAAATTACCATTACCATTTATTATTTACCTTTTTGAATTTGAAATTGTCTTTTTGTGTAAACAAACATGTTTCTACAAACTTTTTTCATTTTTTCACGTTTTTTTATTTTTGTTGAACTGGCTATTTTTTCGTTATGAAAATATCTTTTTTAAGAATACTTTCCTTGGCGAAATAAAAACACGCCAAGAGGCAGAGAATGCACGGCTGTACACTTATTTTAAAAAATTAACTTAAAATTTCAATGTTTGCCCTAGAAACTCAAATCAATAAAATTGTTTGGTCGTTTCTAATGGCTCTTTATAATAAAAGAAAACCAGTTAAAAAGTGGTTAAGAAGCCTACATTGCAATGAAGGTTGCGTTAAGAAATTTCAGAAACAACTAATGGATGCAACCAGTTTTGCAATCAAAAGCATAAACACAACCATTCAATATGTATATATAAGCAAGGACAATGATTACAAACTACCTATTGGAGTGTTTTAAGAAATTAACATGACCGAATATTTGAAAAAACGATTAAATAATATTGATTGTAAACAAATTTAATTTTTCAAAAAGAGTTAAGTATATTAAACATTTGTGAAAAATAAGAGTTAAGAATTCAAATAGTTAAACAAGTATTCTTAAGTAACCGCAAATATCAATTTCTAAGCTGTAGTTGCTATAAACTAGTCATTGCCATTTAAGAAAAACCGTTTAAACGTATTACAAAAGAGCAGTTTCAATTTCTATGAATTATATTTATTATGAAAGTATTTAGCTATATAGCACAGTTAACTGGTACAAGACACTGTCCGTTGAATGACATAAATGATTTTTCCAATGTCTTTTTAAAATACGTTTACGTTTCTCGAGTTCATTGAGTGTTTTATCAACTTTTGGATGCCACCTGAAATCGTCAACAAGCAATAAAAGGAGCGATGGTTAAAGTCCTGGATCCCTAAGCATTACCTAGGGAATCGAAGGACAATGCTTCGTAATTCTTAACCACGGTCAGGCGACGAGGCCAACACCTGAGGACCCCACACTCCAAACTTCACACACCCCGCCAAAAGGAGGGCATTTGAGGCCACGACAAAATTAACGTGCACCAGCCCCCTTTGTACACGCCGCTCTTTGGTTGGATTCGAACTCGGAACCCTTCAGTTGCAAATCTGCTACTCTTCCAATCCGGCTACAGAGGCCCACAAAATGGTTGTGATTTTCAGTGTACACAAACAACACAAACGGAAGGCAAAAATGTTACTTCAAATGCGCATGCATGGTATATTCCTTTGAAAAGAACCTAAGAACCACATTTCGGGTGCTATGTATTGTAGAGACATTTTTGGTGAGATTTATTTTATATTCAAGGATGCAATGACAAAGCAACCTCTGTTTCAAGACAACACCATGTTTAGATGCCTAAAAAATGTTCTACATTGTCAAATTAGTCTAAATATGAAATTTTATGAAATTGCTATAGTTTTATTCGGGGATATACAATGTTAAAAATGTTGTTCATCTGACGGATCATCCCATTGAAAGTCGCTATTCGTGGATCAAAATACTTGTAGTTCATCAGGGACTTATGACGCTTGGCTCAAAGAAGCCTGCAAAGAAGCTAATAGAAAGGTTCATACTGACACAATACTTTCTTTCAAATACGAAAGATGCAGATTTGCTGTTTTTCCGAACGCAATTTATTTTATAGCTTTTTCAAAAATTAGCATCTAGAAACCGTTATCAAAACTTAAAAGTTTGTAACTGTTATCTAAAATATTAACAGTCGCTAACAGTTAAAATTAACAGTTTAGGCAGATATCTAAGTAAATAACAATTGTGTTTAGTTTATTAAATGCATGTTCCACTTGCAGATTAAACGAAAAAATTATCAGCTTCTAATATATCTGTTATTGCAAACATGCAAAAGCAGTTAATACGTTTGTAAAGCAATTTTGGCAAACTCAAAAATTATTAGCTGGCAATGGAAACCTATTTTACCCTTTTCCGTAACGACTGAAAAACTGTTTCGTGAATCATATCATGGATAGAGGCTTGAACATTAAAAAAATATGTAACAAAGGGTGAAAGATCAAATAAAATTTATAGCATAAATAATTTTTTTTTGTCATTTGAATTAAGAAAGTCAATCTAAAATTTGAGGAGATTTTTTCAGTTGAAGCCCATTTAAAGAATGTCGTCGTTCAGAGACCATAAGCCATAAGACTTGAACAATCCTCAGATCAGAAACTTCACTTGATAATATATGAACTGAAAATTTTTTTTACGCAATTTATCTTGTTGTTGTTTCTCATGCCTACACTGGCAGACCAGAGGAGTACCAGGCCCGTCGAAGACGGCAAGAGGGGTGCGGCTTCCATGTTATTGAGCCCCATTGGTAGGCAGTCCGACTTTGCTCGACATACATGACACATCCGTTTTACAGGAAGGTCCTTTTCAAACATCCATTCACACATATCGTAATTTAGATCCCAATCAGAGGCCGATAACCCCCTGACCAGGTACCCCCAGCGGTATTGATTTGGTATGGGAACATGAGGGACTTTGTGACCACGACCTATTTAACGTGCCCCAGTCACCATAAGTGAACACGACGGTCTTTAGCCAGATCGAAGCGCCGATCTCGCAATCATCAGAATCGCAGGCTCCGCCGAGGACAAAACCCACAACCCTTCTGATGCGAGCCCGACGCTCTACTGACTGAGCTACTGTAATTTATCTACCAATCTAAAACGGGAAATATAACTGAATAAAGAATGCACGATTAACACTTATTTAGTTCACGCAGCTTGTCCGCAGACATTTTTTCAGAGTACAATGTGGAGGTCAACTTAAACCTTTCCACCAATTATTTATTTAAAAGCAACTTCTCGTCTGCTCATAATCAGTTGCAGAGTATATGTATTGCTGCAACAACGCTTGGGACTGTTTGGAGTGTTAAATGTCCGACTCTCATGCGAAAAAACCTACTTGCGTTTCATTTCGGCAGATTGTTAAGAGTTGATATCAACAGGTTTCGTATTTTATTAGCGAATGGTCAGTGTCAGAAACGTCATCTGATGAAAAATATTCTAAAATTATGTTGACGCCAAAAGCGTCATCTGTTGGAAGGTTGTAACTGTTCTTTGTAAACTATCAGAACTGAGAAATAAATAAGCTACAGTCCAAATGAGTTGTTCTTCCTTATGTTGAGTATCAGGAAAGTTGTTTTGTGCAAAGTGGGTTCGAGAACCTATACCTGACCTATCGTGCGGATACAATGAGTCATGTTCTTTCTGTTGACGGGATTGTGAAGTGGGACGACATACATTGAGATGAGCCGGCTGTAGTGAGGCTAGCTGGCTTTTCACATATTTTTGATAATCGCGTCCACTGCGATAGCTAATACAAACCGAAAGAAATTCCAAGTGTCCGCCTTTATAAAGTAAACCCTATTTCGTAGTTTTCTAAACATTATTCAATGCGTAGTAAAAAAAATACAAAATTACCTAACTTAAGGGTACTTTCTTTTCTCTCTTTTTCGATGTTATTATGGAATGTATGTTAGGTGTTCACTGCCTACACAGTACCACTGCCGCGGTCAGCCATCACAACGGCAGTTCTGGACTCCAGACCAATACATAAACTGTCAAATAGGCAGTAAAAAATTAAAATCCTTTACGGAAAAGACCAATGGTGGCTTCACACCAACGGCGACAAAGACAAAACATATCTCTTCCGTATTGGACATGCGTATTACAAACAAATTTTGTTTCTCAAGTCTTGGAGGAAGTTCACATTTTGTCTCTGTCGGTGCGCTTTCAAATCTTCGAGGAAGTTCAACTTTTGTCTCTGTCGCCAGGGGGCTAAAAAAATTATCGAATAAGGTTGGTGGCCATTTCGGTGGAGTAAGGCGTCAACTCTATTCAGGTCCAAAGTAAGTGGCAGGACGAAACCGGATTTTAAATATTGTTTTAGTTTTGTATTGCGTCATAACACACAACGAACTAAACCTTTCCAGGATTCGTGTTAGGGGCATTAATGTTATTCAATGGAAACTGGTGGAAGGTATATACAGCGTAAAGCATAAAAATTAATGTTACTTTAATACTTTCGTAAAGCATAAAAATTAATGTTACTTTAATACTTTCGTAAAGCATAAAAATTAATGTTACTTTAATACTTTCATAAAGCATAAAAATTAATGTTACTTTAATACTTTCGTAAAGCATAAAAATTAATGTTACTTTAATACTTTCGTAAAGCATAAAAATTAATGTTACTTTAATACTTTCGGTAAAGCAAAGAAACTAATGTTACGTTATACGGCGTAAAGAAGGAAAATACTGACGTTACGTATACACGGAGTAAGCAACTGAATGTGAAGCTGCGTATACAAAACGTTTCGCATCCCTATTTCAATTTAAAACTGTTAGTTACTGAACAATGAAACATCTGATGATGGCACGAGCCATTTACAAGAGGCTTTGCTACAGAAAATGAAATATGCATGCGTTTCTTATGTCACTTGTCTAACCATTCATTTTAGCTCTAATGCGTCCAACTATAACTTTTCTGATGTTAAACTGTTCAAAACTGATCCTTAACAAGTTGAAAATACAAATTCAGAACAGTCCACAGACCGAAAAGCAAACTGATTAACCATCCAAAGCTTTGGCAGTAAACTCTCTTATTGCTTACCTCCATCGATTCACTTCATTCCATATCCTAATTTACATCAATGCGCAAGGGTGATTCGAATAACCTTTTCAAACTTTAAACAGATCTGGGTAATACATCTTTTTCGTCCAAGAACATATGTCCATTGATGCAGCAAGTTTGTTCAAGAGGGTGTTGTATAAACAGTTTACCAATCCTTCTCTTCATCAAATCTTCACCTGTGAGCTGGTACCCCATTCTCAAAACTTCCACGCCGCGCCAACGTGAGGACATTTGATTCTAAGACAGATTTAACGTACCCTCTTTTACCTGTTGGTCTTTGGTTGCATTCGAACTCGCAACACTGCCGTCCTCGTTACTCTTCCAACCGGGCCACAGCGGCCAGTAATGTACATGGTATTGGCTTCATTGGCTTACCATTCTCTTTCAGGTGCTCGGTGACTTCTCTCAGTGCCCGCTCCACGTCCTCCTCCTCCGAAACATCCATCTTCAGACAGTGCACGCGAGGAATGGCGCTCAGCTCTCTCCAGCCGCTTTCCAGCGGTCTCAGACAGCCTGCGAAGACCTGGAAACCTCTTCTGGCCAACCTTATTGCTATTTTATGACCGAAGCCTGTGTCGCATCCTGAAATTTCGGAATAAAATCCAATATTAGATCTAGGTTGGTAGGCATATTATCAGAAAAGTCACTGGAGCCCTTTATTAGTTTGTCCGCCCGCGGATTGAAGTCATGCAATATAACACAAAAATTAAGCCTCTAGTTGACTTCCTACAGAGAATATTTCCTAACACATTTTCCCCAAAACTACTCAGGTACTGTTGTGTTTTGTAATAGTGAAATCCAACAAAAAATTTAATAATTATAAAGAGACATCACAACAGACAAGCATCCAGAACAGTGTTTCTCAAACTGTGCTCCAACTTATTGCTCCACGAAACAGTTCCCAGTGAGTATGACATGTTTAAAATTAAAAATATTGCTATCAAACATATTTTAAAGTTTAGATTTAATAATATCTTTAACGAAACAAATAGGACGAAAATATTTTAATAGTATGACCTTTTGCGTTCTCAGTTTGAAAGAAAAAAAATCGAGTATAAGTCATTTTTCACCGATCAGGTGAAACTTTGACAAATAAAAAGTTATTCGGCATTCAATGTGTCAGTTTCTCGTCTGCCAGTCGGTAAAACAAATTTACGTGAAAAGGCAGCACCAGACAATACCGATTCAGACAGAGGCTGGAATTTAGAATGGACAATTAGAAAATTCGACACCTTTCCAGAATTATCGGAAAATTTTTTATTGCATTTTTAAAAATGAATTTTCTATGGCTTCTCATATTTTTCGTTTCGATGACAAAATATTTGTATTGTGGTCCCGTCAAATACTAAATTAGTGATACGGAGAATAACGTCGATTTTCTTTCAATGGATCGCTGACTGGAGACGGGGTCCTTAGAAAACATGAAAACTTTTGCCAAACCAATTGGAATAGACGTGGAAGCATCAACATCTAAAGGTATGTACTCGTTTTGGTTTTATTCGATGTTTGAGGGGACACAGTACCACAAATATACACTCTATAACAAAAAAAATCGACGCACCAAGAAGGAGTTGTCCGATGGAGACAAAAATTAGTGGATAAGAAAATTATGTACAGAATAAAATGATTAAAATTTCAGAACAATTGAATGATTTATTTCAGAGTTACAGTAATGAGCTCAATAAGGTGTTGACCCGCCTCTAGCCTGAATGCAAGCTGCCACACGGCGTGGCATAAACCTCCTGCGGTATTTCTTGCCAAATTTGCTCCAATTGTCAGACTACGTCATCAACATTCCCTACCGGATGCAGTCGCCTTCCCATCATATCCCAGACATGCTCGATGGGAGAGATATCTGGCGATCTGACTGCCGAAGGAAGTGTTTGACAAGCTTGAAAACAGTTCATAGCAACACGTGCCGTATGTAGTCTGGCATTGTCTTGCTGAAAAATAAGCCCAGGGTACTGCGAAAGGAACGGTAGCAAAGCAGGTCTCAGAATGTCGTCAACGTACCGCTGTGCAGTAAGTGCACCTCTAATGACGACCAAAGGGGTCCGGCTATCAAGGGAAATGGCACCCCAGACCATAACTCCTTGTTGAGGGCCCGTGTGGCGTGCAATAGTGAAAGCAGGATCGGCACGCTGCCCTGGGCGTCTCCAGACACGTCTTCGATGATCGTCAGGACACAGTTGGAAGCGGGATTCGTCGCTAAAGACTATACGCCCCCAGTCAGCATCATTCCAACCTGATCGAGCCAAGCACCATTGTAATCTGGCTCTACAGTGTGCAGGCGTGAGTGGCAGGTGGCGTAACGGTCGATACGAGCGTAGATTTCGCTCTCTCAGCCGTCTGTGAATGGTCATGGTGGACACTCGTGTGTGGGTCGCACGACTGATGGTTGATAGCGATGAATCAGGCGCTGTGACAGTTGATCTGACAATCACTCTGTCCTCGCGATCTGTTGTGGCCCTACGTCGACCGCTACCATCATGACGCTGAAATCTGCCATTGTCCACCCACTCTTGCCAGCATCTTCTAATCGCCGCATCGCTTCGACTCACATGACGAGCGATTCTCCGATTTGCCCAACCTGCCTCTTTCAATCCAATGATACGACCTCTTTCAAACTTTGAAAGTTGCTCGTAATGAGCTTGAATCCTGCGGCGAGGCATTTTTTCAGTCGTTGAAAGGTATCCTAAATCTCAATGCAGCAGAAATTTTTAACAACAGTTCAAGAACAACTCCTTATATACATCTGCTGGACGCGCAGTTCCTATGCGCTGGAGATCGTACTATTCATTCATTGGACACTACATTTTAATCATTTGCATATTTGGTCAAAACATTTTTGCATACGACATTTCAAAGCAATGGGATGATTCCTTCTTGGTGCGTCGATTTTTTTGTTATAGAGTGTATTAAGATACTTAGCTCTTTAAAAATAATGAACTTTATAAATATAGTCATGGCTGCAGACTAAAGCAAACATTCCATAATCGAGAAAGTAAGAGAAATAAACAAATTTTTTAATATTTATTTGCACTTAAGTTTTATTAGTTTTTCATTTTTTTATAATAAAGAAAAAAAATTAAATCTTTAAATTAAGTAATCTGAAAAAAAGTAAACATTTATTTTGCACTTTAAGTTTTAATGCCGAAAACAGTAATTTTGTAAAAAAATTAAACGGCGAAATCTAATATCCTGCAAGTTTAAATAACGAAACTACCTTGTTTCGTCAATGCTATTGTGCCATTCTATTTACTACATACTGTATCAACTTCAAGTTAAAATTTAGTTCTCCGCGTTGAATTTCCAATTTCAAAGGTGCTGCGTGACTGAAAAAGTTGAGAACTCTGATCCAGAACGATACGGTCAGCGTAATAATTCAGAGGCAACGAGCTTAAAGGAAATATTGATCTAAACACTCTCACAGATGCCAAACAAAGCACTCAGCATCACCGCCACGCAACCCTTCGGTAAAAAGCCACCTCCAGACCAGGGATGCGACAGCAAAACATCGATGTTCAAAATTAAAACATCGATGTTGATAATACATCGTCCCAAAACCATCGATGTTTTTAAATTCAGTGTATTTAAACTTTTCCCCCCATTTCTTAAAACTGGTTTAGCACCTAGTGATGCAACATCGACAGCAAAGCATCCATGTTCATAATGCATCGCCCCAAACTATCAATGTTTTTAAAATTCAATGTATTCAAAAAATTTTTCCCATTTCTTAAAACTGGTTTAGCAACTATTGATGCGACATCGACAGCAAAACATCGATGTTCAAAATTAAACATCGCCCTCAAACTATCGATGTTTTTAAAATTCAGTGTATTTAAACTTTTTCCCTCCGTTTCTTAAAACTGGTTTAGCAACTAGTGATGCGACATCGGCTCCAATACATCGATGTTTTTTATAAAACATCGACATCGATGTCGCATCCCTACTTTTCAGACCCTTCATCCTTGGTCACTTTGGTCTAAAAGTATGTTCAATTTGCTGATTATGAAAATTATTATACTTGGTTATTTTAAAAAATTTTAAAACGGCACTTTCTTCATTTAAAAGTAAAACATCGACAGGTATCAACATCGATGTTAAAAAAACATCGACTCCAGTACATCGATATTTTTTTAAAAACACTGTGGAGTTTTTCGTTTGCACCCTTAATGTTTGACTTCAATTCCAATAACTCCAACCCCCCCCCCCCACAAGAAAATTAACTTGCATTATCTTATCCTTGCACTTCAATCTGTCGTGGCCGAAAGTCCTCACATTTTGTTGGTGTGGAAGTTTGGAGAGTGGGATGCTAACTCGGGTGCTAACACGTCATTTGACCGTGGTTCAAAATGTTGTCCTCGGATCTTTCTCTGAAGGGATTGATCCCGGACCGTCGTCAATAGCCCGTTGTGTTGCTATAGTACGACGTTAATTTAAAAAATGACCAAATTATCCAACTCTTTTTGGACCGCAGTAGCCCGGATGGAAGAGCAACGCACTTACCGGAAGGTTGCGAGTTCAATTCCAACCTGAGACCGTCTTGTACAAATGGGTTGTAGAACGTTAAATCTGTCGTGGCCTCAAATGTTTTCACTTTGGTGTGGAATGGGTGAGTGGAGTGTCAGTTCATGTGTAGCCTCGTCATCTCACCGTGGTTCAAAATGACTTGGGGTTGCCTTCAGATTTCTACCTTCCGGGTTTGATACCGGACCGTCATCAATATCCCTTTGTTTTGCATCAGATCGACGTAAATAAACAATACCAGACCAATTCAGTACTTTTATCACCGTTCTTTCAAACGTTCTCAATAAAATAATGCACACCACATAAAGACAAGATAGACTGATTGAAGTCGGTGCGCCCCGTAAGTGAAACGTCGACACCAGTTCTGATGAGAGGTGTGGGTCGCGAAGCCAGGACTTTCAGATGTTGAAAGTTCGTCCGAAACATAAGGCAGAACAATATTCATTTCATGAGGGTAGGTGTTTTTAATTAACGTCGTACTGGAGCAACACAACCGGGCTATCGACGACGGTGTCCCGAATCAATCCCAAAGGGAAAGATTCGACCTCCCTGCGAGATAAAGTAAAATATAAAATAAAAACTAATGTGAACAAAAACGACTTCAATCATTTCTCAGAAAGAATGCAATGAAGCGAATTTTACAAACCTTCGGTCGTTACCCAATTGTGATGTATGTTATTATGTAACCCATCAATAGACATAAGGTTTATAGAAGGTGAATAGGTTTGCTTCTTCACAGCGGAAACTCGTTCTGAGCGCGAAAGTGATCGTGACGTACCGGCGGGGAAGTCATACCCTTACACCACGACGTTTTCTACACAACTGAATCGGATTTCGCCTTGAATTGTTATAAACTCGCTAAAGACGATTCCTACACCGCAAAACGACGATTTTTGTTTTAATCAATAGCTGATAATATAAAGCATTTACACACGGATGCTCATTAACGACATGAGTATCATTTTTGAGTAAAACGCTGCTGAAAAGTGTGTAAAACAGAAATTTCCAAGCTTATTAACCCACCCACCCTGCTGTTTTATTGGCCTTGTGAATTGGACTCCATAGTTCCCTCGTTTCACGGTTTTACCAGGCATCTGTATATCCTCAAGGGATTTGCTTAGTGAAAGGCAGTTATTAACTGTTCAATAGTGTAGTATTCGTTTCTGTCATGATAAAATTTAATATGATTGATGAAGGACGTGAACAGACTCAATGGTTGTGACTTTTGTTTACTAGTGACTTTAATTTAACATGTTTTTTAATGAAAATGTGTGTGGCAACAGTTATGTTGTTCTGATTTTTCTAGTGAAAAATATTCATATAGTTCGTTCGTATACTGTTCTTATCGCTGTTAGTTAAAAAGGTTTTCGTTTAGTTCCATTGTCATTTATTAAAGAAAAAGATTTAGATCGAATTTAAACAAGTGGCGTCTGTGACAGGACAAATGGCGATCTAGAGAAAACGAAACAGCGAAGATATTACAGATATTCGGGTGAGTTTAATAGTTTGAATATATCATTCGAAATATTTACTTGTATAAGTATGGAAGTTTTATTAAGAAAACGTAAGCATTTAAGGCAGTCGTTTACAACTGTAGTCAATGCTTCAGAAACAGAAATTCTAAAAGCTGATATGAATATTGATCAGCTCCAAGTATTGAACTCGCAAATAGAAGGTAAATTTAATAGATCAGATGAAGTTCAATCAGAAATTTCAGAACTAACTAACGAAAGCGACTATTTGACTGATTTTGAAAATAATGAATCATGCCACGATAAATATATCGGTTTAAAAACAAAGGTGGAACAGAAAATGGCGAATTTGATGCCTGTAGTTACACCTGTAATTTCAGAAAATTCCACGAAGAGGAATTTTAAACTACCGCAGTTGGAGCTTCAAAAATTCAATGGGGAAACTCTAAATTGGTTAGGATTTTGGGGATAGTTCAAAAAAATCGACGAAGATGTAAATATAGATGATGATGATAAATTCCAGTACTTATTACAAGCGACTGTCGTAGGTTCCCCAGCAAGAGAGCTCTTAGATAGTTATCCTCCCTCAGGTGCGAATTATAAAGAAGCTATCAAGCAGCTAACATCCAGATTTCCACGCGATGAATTAGTGGTAGAAATAAACGTTCGTGAATTATTAAGGTTGGTTTTAGCTCAAGCCGCCAAAGATGGAAGTATGACTCCATCCAATTTATATGATAAGTGAGAAACTCAACTCAGAGCTTTGGAGACATTAGGGGTAAAAAGTGAGATTTATGCAGCTCTGCCAGGCCTCGAAATAGATTTTTTAGTACAAGTGCACTTTGTGCACCTAAGTTTTTAATTTAGGTGCACAGATTATATTTAAGGTGCACATTAAAAAAGACGTAATGTACGAGCATTAACTTAATATAAACTACTTTATTAGTTGTGCATGTTTAGATAAGTTAGTAGTAGATAGTAAATAAAAACATTTAAACAATTTTTTTTATTTGCGAAAATATTACTTACAAATATTCTGTCATCATCAGACATTGGTGGGCAAAAAACACAAAAAAAAAATAAACGAGTATACACTATATTTTAAGCAGATAAAATCTGAGTTTAAAGATAAATAATAAAAATATTTGTTTACGATATGCAGTGGCTAGACAATTCTCAAGAATTCCAACGCCTTTACAATTTATTGAAACACGAAGTGTTTACAGAAATGCGGGATGATGCCTATCGTTCGCGGGTGTTCACGTGATCTAAGTTCTCCCTTCGGCTGTCGTGACAGTGTCTTCAACAGAACCATCCGGAAAAAGTTTCGATCATCGGAAAGTTCTGGTAGCAGTGACACCAAGTAAACCTTCCTCCAATATAAACCCGTTACGACACAGCGATTTTGTTTTTGCATAGTGTGTATTTAGGAATTTCAATTACACTCCTTTAGAGCGAGAGAGGTCGATATTAATATTTTGTTCAAACATCAAAATAACATAAAACACGTTACCCCCCCCCCCTTTTTTTTTAACATTAGATGCATTGCGTGCACCTGGCGGGAAAAATTAGTCGTACAATTTTATTTTCATCTACACAGTGCACCTGTGCACCAGGATATTTCGAGCCCTGAATTAGAGGATGCACCAAAACTGAAGATTGACATTATGTACCAGGTTCAATCAATCCAGCAGATCTTCCATCTAGAGGGTGCGATGCCAGAAAACTACTGCAGAGCAGATGGTGGGAGGGGCCCTACTGGCTTAAACAAGAGCCAGATGAATGGCCTATGTATGGAGTGTCAGAAGTAGATGAAGAAACAGTTAATTCAGAAAGAAGGAAAAACGTGGTTTCTAGCGTTTCCTGTATGACCCTACACTTTACGGATACATTTACTCGATTTTCTAGTTATTATAAGAATGTGAGAGTGTTAGCTTGGATCTATAGATTTTTCAATAACAATCGTCATGAGAAGGATGCAAGATTAAGATGTAAAGAGCTAATCTCGGAAGAAGTGAATTTTTCAGAAAAAAAGTTGTTGTATTTGATTTAAACCGAGAGTTTTCATAATACTGATTCTAAGGCTTTAAAAGAGATGCATACATTTAAGGATGACTGTGTACTAATTCGAATAAGAACTAAACTAGTTTTAAGTGACGAAGACGAGAACTTCAAGGGTCCAATTCTATTGCCAGGAAACCATACACTAGTTCATCGCTTAATAGAACAGAAGCATCGACGACTGCAACATGCAGGTGCCGGAACCTTGATCAACTTACGAGAAGATTATTGGATTGTCGGTGTGAGACGACTTATAAAAAGAATTTGCTCAAAATGTGTTATTTACAAAAGATTCAAAGGGAAATCTATTCAGCCGCCATTCGCACTCCTACCAAAAGAACGTATAAAATATGCGGGAGTTTTTGAGGTTACTGGAATTTATTTGGCTGGCCCACTCTTTGTATTGTCTGGTGAAAAGGCATGGATTGTGATTTTTACATGTGCCATTTATCGTGATGTGCACTTCGAATTAACGAAGTCTTTATCAACAGATTCCTTTATAATGGCACTAAGACGATTCATAGCCAGAAGGGGTAGAGTAAGCGCTATATATACGGATAATGGTACTAACTTTGTGGGAGCCAATAGAGCGTTAAACGAGCTTGATTGGGAAAGAATACTAGAGTTTTCGACAGTTGAGAAGATTAAATGGAAATTCAATCCTCCAACCGCTGCCTGGTGGGATGGTTTTTGGGAGAGGTTGGTGCGGATGGTAAAAGAGCTTTTAAGACGAGTTTTGGGATCTAAAACAATAAGTTATATGGAATTAGAAACGGTGCTATGCGACTGTGAAGCAACGATGAATTCAAGACCATTGACTTATTTAGAAGACGAGACGACGGAATTAAAGCTATTGACACCTGCATATTTTATACAAGGAATTCCACACAATGATGTGCAGGATTTGGATACTATTGACAGTAACAGCTTGAATCGTCGTCTGAGATATCTGCAAAAGCTCCGAAATGATTTACGCACAAGTTTCAGAAATAAATACCTAGCCATGCTAGTACATAGAGGAGAACGAAGAGGAGACACCTTACAAGTGGGCGATGTGGTGTTGATTGGCACTCCGGACAAGCGCATCAACTGGCTTTTGGGTCTCGTTCATCAGGTATTTCAGGGTACAGATGACCATGTAAGAGTGGCGAAAGTAAAAACGGCTCAGGGTGAAAAAATAAGACCCGTCCAAAACCTTTATTTTTTAGAAGTAGCTCGTCCTGTAGATCTACCTCCGCGTTGTCAATCTCAAGTGTTGCCAAATCCAAATTAAGCCACAGATCTTAAGAGATCATTCCCACTAAGTTCACCTACGCATCAACAGACTGATGCATCAGAGATTACTGAACCATTTTCGGAGTCCTTAATACTAGATGAACCTATAACCACTAGAATCGAAAGACATGTAAAAGTTCCTCATCGGCTGAATCTTTGAACTGAAATAGTCTATAGTGTTGCAATTTTGTAAAATTGCAAGGTGGGAGAATGTTGAAGAACGTGAACAGACTCAATGGTTGTGACTTTTGTTTTCTAGTGACTTTAATTTAACATGTTTTTTAATAAAAATGTTTGTGGCAACAGTTGTGCTGTTCTGATTTTTCTAGTGAAAAATATTGATATAGTTCGTTTTTGTATACTGTTCTTATCGCTGTTAATTAAAAAGGTTTTCGTTTAGTTCCATAGTCATTTATTAAAGAAAAAGATTTAGATCGAATTTAAACAATGATTTTAAAATAAGAATCGTTGGAAAACAAAGAATGATTTTTTTATTTGATTTTATTGCTCTATTTAATAAAAAATTTAGCATCTTTTTTGCATCATATAAATAGATTATAATTCCTATGCGCTAAGTTCTTGTGTTTAATTAGCGCAGTAATTTAGTTATGTTTACACATATTTGAGTATGTATTCAATTCATTGAACGCGATTAACACTCAATTAAGGACATCCTATTTTAATTTAAAATAACCGATTTGCAATCTGCAGATTACGTAGAAGATTTATTCTTTAAAAAAAAATCAGGGTCATCGTAGTTGTTAACATTTACTCACCATATGCAGATCCCTTGTGAAATATAAGAGGAGAACTATACGAAATTGGAAATCATTAACTACAGTATGGTTTGAAAAGTGTATGAGTAATGTGGAATAAAACGAGAGTTTTAATGACAATTTAATTCAACCAAACCGCAGGAAGAGTTCTTAGACCTGAATGATATATTCCACAATTAACTTTAAGTTTGAAAGGGTTTATCAATTTCCACAGAATACTTAATGTGGCTTAGTGGAGAGTGTCTTAATTAAAACAACTTTGATAACAATATGTAGAGAGGAATAGAAATGACGCACAATGTGTTTCTTTTTTTACTTATGTATCGCTAAGACATATTGCGAGAAGTACTAGACTTTCGAAGGGTTTCCATTGAAGTGTTGTATTCTTCAGTTATTGGAGTTTTGTTTAGAGATTCATAGAAAATAAACGCGTCAATAATCCACAAATTAAATTTTAAAACAATCAATTAATATCAAAACTATATTTCTTTCATTTGTGGTGAAGTAAGCAAATGTATGAAATAATGTGACTAAGCAATGGAATGCATGGAAAGTAAATTTTTTTTTGATTTCTCTCATTTGTGAATCGGTAGCAGTAAGAACTTGATGCATGTATAATGCCCTTTCACTAACCCCTAGTGAAACCGCAAACCCAGGGAGTTCCAATCCACAAGGCCAATGAAACAGCAGGGGGAAGTGGTTAATGGGTTCTGGGATTTCTATTTTTCATACTTTTCACAGTAGCGTTTTTTCAAAAATAGTATTCATTTCATTTTGAGCCTCCGTGTGTGAATGCTTCATATTATTAGCTATTAATGAAAACAAAAATCGCCGTTGTGTGGGGTCGGATTCATCTTCAGTGAGTTTAACAATTCAAGACGAAAACCGATATAGTGGTGCGGGAAACGTCGTGGCGCCATTGTCTGATTTTTCGGCGGATACGTGACGATACTAAAGGGAAACGCTTTTTTCTGGAACTCGCTTTTCGGCTAGAAGTAGCCCCCGTGATAGACAACGGGACGAGATATTCTAAGTAGGGATGTGTGATATGACAATCACATCAGATATTGTTTTGCCCTAAAAGCGGGGAACACACAGCCTACAAGCTATTTGTGTCAATGTACATTCCCCTAACAAATCCCTGAACTTGAGGAGATCCCCTCGATTCCGAGAAAATGGAACGTGTGCGCTTTCACCCTTCAAGCAATGAGGTTGATATTTGAAATGGCGCAATGACTCGGCCAATGGAAGGATTGACCCTCTGGCAAGGTTAGGGCTTAGCACCCTGAATATTGAGGGAAGGTCAGAAGGGGAGAACGACAGGAAACGAAAACGCTAAAAAAAAAGAGACGGAGCATCTTTCGGTTGTGGCCAACCGCATTTTTCCAGAAATATGGTAACTACTGTAAAAAGAATGTACCATCGACGAATTGAAAGAATAAATTAATAAACGAAGTTACCACACAGAAAACGGCTGACTTTACTTTGTCATCACCAATATTAGAAATCTCTAGATATTAGATGGAAAGAACCACCTGACTCCAAAAGAAGGAACCTGTATACCCCATGCTTCACTTCAACCTGATGGTCAACATATATAAAGGTATGTTCATATTTTTATCCAATACCGATTAAGAACTCCATTTATTTCCGATCGAATCTGAGGTCAAAACTGGATATTGGTATATCCAGAACAAAATTGGGTACAATAACCAGTACAGGATGTTAAGCGAATCACAGAACTGCTACTCAATCACTGATACTTGTGAATCTGAGTTCTTACCTATTACTCATCTATCAAAGTAGCAGTTATTGGGTAGCAGTGATTGAGTTGTGCTGATTCGATAACAGTGACTAAACTGATTTCGCTAAGCTGATACCTTGGCTGATACCTTAGCTGATACCTTGGCTGATACCGTGGCTGATATTGATATTGCTACTGCTACTGGCGATCGGTGATTGCGATCGGGATCGGTAGCAGTGAAAGCTGTGACTGAGTGTCGGTGATTTGGTACTTTGGTAGTGGCAAGGCTAAACTTGATCGTAACCGTAGGTTGTACAGGCTGAATCATTACCCAAAAGATCAAAAGAGCCGACGTAACTGAAAGTTTCCAACTCTTACCGCTTGAGAGCGCTGTCACCCTACCAAGAAAAGCAGGTTGTTTACCATTGGATTGCATAGAAATCGTGTTCTGTATTCGCAGTATTTTCGATTTAGTGATTATTTTAAAGCCTTAAATCAGTAAAAACTTGATAGAGACAATGGTGAACTGTTGTGTGCCGTTTTGTACGTCTTATCATACTCGTAGTAAGAAGTTTCAAGAGCAAGTAGGGGAATATGTATCATACCATGAGTTCCCCAGCGACTCGACCCTTCGAGCACAGTGGTTGAAAACAATCTCTAGAAAAGATTAAGTATCCCAAATTTCACTATGAACATTGCTTATAGGCAGAATAAATAAAAAAAATTTATATGAATACTCATTTACTTGAATTAACATTACATGTTGTCTGAGATTTTGTTTGTGATCAATTTTATCAATAATGTATCATTAATTAGTGTGGCTAACTAATGGTAGTAAATAATACTGTAATATTTTAAATTATTCATCCCCCCCCCCTCCCTCCCAAGTCCTAAAATTGTTTTTAATCTACTAAGGATTCTAGTACCTGATAGCTAATATATGCTATAAGAAATTTTTTTGTTTAGTCTAAGAAGGGTGACAAAAATTCTTTTTGAAAAGATGGCGCAGCTTGTCCGTTTTTGGACCTTGCGCCATAAAATCCCAAAATCCAATCCAATCTTTTTGAAAAGAAATATTAAAACATATTTGTAATCAATTTTCTAAAAACCGAAAAAAATACCAAGAGTGGAATGTTTTTAGGATTTGATAACTTTTCACATATTTTATTTTCAATAAAATCTAGCTTTCTCCCTGTTAAAAAACATGCGAATCCCCGCGATCCATTTTCACGATTGCTTACACTAGAAGGCGCTGGCAACGTACCGTTCTAGTGTTACATTCCGATTAGCGCAATGAACAAGCCTGATCAGACACGGAATCCAGTTAAGCCTTGGTAGTGGTGACAGTTGGTCTGTGACGAATTGAGATTTGGAGGATTTTCAACCGGATGCTTTAGTAGCTTTATTACACACCAGATTCCCGCGCTTTTTTAGCTTAACAAAAAAGAAGCTCGACAGTTTAAAGGTAGGAAGGTTCAGAAGAAAAGGTTTTTTAAATTTTCTACTTTAAATGACAAATTAATTATTGTTTTTCAACTTTCTCTGATTATTTATTTGGTTACATTTTTACAGAGGACACATGCTATTATTTTTTTTTCTATTTTCTGAATTTGTTAAAACAAAAATTTTAGTTTAAAGCTCTTGTAAATCATTTGTGATTCTAAAAAAATTAAATATGTGTGTAAAAGTAGGTGCTTCTGAAGATGCACCAAACAGTTGGGTTCACACTACCCTTCCCAACCTGCATTAAGTGTCCGTGCCCATTAGGCCAATGTTAACATATCAAATATTACACACAAACCCCAAAATGGTAGAATACAAATACTGCATGTATCGTATATTATGCATTGACTACGAATATCACCCAAATATGCGATAAATCAGTCCAGAAAGACAAATCACCACCAGTACGAGCATCTTAGAGTGTATAATATAGATTTTATTTACTACAAATTGCTCTATGGATCACTCCAGACAGTTCGAAGAATTCATGAATTGCTAGATGGCCAATATGGTTAACATTTAGCTTGGGTTTCAAGTAAATGTTATTCTTAGTTACTATATGGTGAGGACTGTGAAAAAATCTCTGTGTTTTCTTTAGAGATTATTGAATTTTTAACCTGGTTTCTATACACAGAAGGCGTTATGATATACCACGATGACGCGAATTATGTACCTAATCTTTTATAAAGTTCATAGCTGTGACAAAATTAATATTCTAGACATCTGAAAGGTTAGTGGATTTGGTTTTTTTTATGGTACAAGAGAGAGAGAGACCCAGAAAAGTATGCGCTGCCCCAACGACAGTAGAAAGGAAAGGAAGTTTTATTAATTTTCTTCTTTCACGACAAATTAATTATGGATAGTCAATTTTTCCAAATTATCTATTTCTTTTTTCTGTTCTGATCAAGATAAAATGAGATATTAAATTTGCTCTTTTAATTAAATGTTTAGTTATAAATAGGGATGTTAAGCAAATCACAGAACTGCTACTCAATCACAGATACTTGTGAATCACAGTTCATACCTGTTACTCAAATATCAGTGATTCAGTATCAGTGATTCGGTACCAGTGATTTGGTATCAGTGATTCGGTAACAGTTACTAAACTGATATCGCTAAGCTGATACCTTGGCTGATATTGATACTGTTACTGCGATCGGTGATTGCGACCGGCATCGGTGATTCGGTAGCAGTGAAAGCTGTGACTGAGTTTTGGTTATTTGGTAGCGGTGCCAGTTGGTCTGTGACGGATTGGGAATTCTCTGGAGGATTTTTAACCGGATGTTTAAGAAGGTAATATGTTGCTTTATGACTCACCAGATTCCCGCGTCTTTTTCTAAAGAAAAAAAGAAGCTGGACAGTTTTAAGGAGAGTTCATGCAAAAACATATTAAATTCTGTTTTAAATAACAATTTTTTGTTCGTTCTTAAACTATCACTCATTATTTATTTTGTTGTTTTTTTATATAGAGTAACATGACTAGAACTTGTTTTTATTTATATTTTGGTTTGTTAAAAGTTAAAATTGTTCTGTTTAACCTCTTGTAAATTGTTTTTAATTCTAAAAAAGGAATTATGTGCTTCTGAAAGTATAACTTGAATGAGTCGAAATCATAGGAGGGGGAGGGGGGGGGAGATATTTATTTCATTTCGCTAGTGATTAGAATACGTTTTACGAGTTTCTGCCTTCTTTAAAGTTTGTCTCTTAAGATGAAACCGTTTCAGAGGGAGGATCAACACAACAATGTTTACAGCGGTAAAGAATGCATTCTGAAATATCGTAATGCAAGTACACAAAATTTTGATGACTGAATGTTTAATTTTTTAAAACGTATAATTTGTTGTTTGTAAACACTGATTCTCTGGAATTCCTTTTCAGACTGTTTTCAAAACAAATAATAATGTTACTCATTAGAATATTCCCTGTTTGTCTTAGAGATAAATTATATACTTTCACTCAGCTTATCAATTTTAAAGTGCTACTAAAGAGAATATCTTGATCTTTTGTCTTCGGGGTGGTTTCCGGACCGTTGACAATAGTACGTGGTTACTCCAGTGTTGTGTGGAAACTGAACTACTCCACATTTTAGTTAATATTTTGTAAAAATTGTATGATTTATAAACTAAAGTATTGGACAGAAATTGTTGAAACAAGTCAAAAGCTACAGATTTTTCACAGTAAGGTTTGACATTTCTGCTGTTGTTCGTTTTGTGTTTTCTTCGTCTCAAATAAAATTGTTGTGTCTTTGCACCACCACGAATACAACAATACAAATTAATTCGAATGTTACTAGAGATTTAGAAAAATTACTTAATGTTTTGAAATTGTCAGATTATCAAATGTAAGGAAATTGTCTTGCTACACATACTACGATGAAAACATTTTTCTTCAGCAAACAAATATTTTGGATGAAGGTTATTTAGTGAAACGGATTTAAAGATAAAAAATAGGTTTGTCAATTATATATATTTATGTAAAGATTAAAAATCCCTAATTTGAATTCAATCAGAAGTAAAATGATCAAGCATTCGAATGTATATCTCTTGATTTTAATGTTTAATTAATTATAAAGTTTAATTTATATGAAAATTTCGATATAGTTGAAACCATCTTAGTCACCAATATTAATTTATTGAGGAGAAAAAGTACCTTTAAAAAAATGAATTACGGGCTAAAAATAAAAAACGGCTCGTAGTGGCGGAATAAAAATGAAAAATTAATTTTATAATTGAAGGTTTATAGAGTGGCAGTTGATCTGGATTAGGGATGTTACTAACAGTGATTTGACAGTAACAGTTCTAACTGTGACTGCTACTGACGAATATCTGTGATTCAAAACTGTGATTGTGATTCAAACTGTGAATGAATCTGATTGGTTGACTGTAAACTGTAAAGTATCTCTAGTCACTCGTAGCAACGGATTGCTTTTATTTATGTGTTCAATATTTTCAATACGATTTCGTCGAAGGAATACATAGCTAAGTCGGTAACATCGTGGCCTTACAGTGCTCTAGTTTACAGTTCGAACCCCAGTATTTTTTTCATCCAGATCAACTGGAATATATTTAATATAACGCCAGGGCCCGATTTAGAAAATTTGGTATAGTAGGCACAACACGCAGGAAGGGGGGCCCCATGTTTTATCCGTTCATCATAAAAACTGATTTTAAAACAATAATTGGTACTTACGTATTTGACTGTTGACCGTTTCAAAAATTGTTGAAAAAACATTCCAGAAAATATGAAAAGTTATTTTTGTTTAAAATTTTTAGATACTTTGGAAACTTTGGGGCCCTTTAAATGATGGGGGCCCTAGGCCCGTGCCTCACGGGCCTAATGGTAAATCAGGGCCTGTATAACGCACAACTGCCACTCAATAAACCTTCAATTATAAAATGAATTTTTCATTTTTATTCTGCCACTATGAGCCGTTTTTTATTTTTAGCCCTTAATTCATTTTTTAAAGGTACTTTTTCTCCTCAATAAATTAATATTGGTGACTAAGATAGTTTCAACTATATCGAAATTTTCATACAAATTAAACTTTATAATTAATTAAACATTAAAATCAAGAGATATACATTAGAATGCGTGATTATTTTACTTCTAATTGAATTCAAATTATGGATTTTTAATCTTTAAATAAATATATATAATTGACAAACCTATTTTTTATCTTTAAATCCGTTTCACTAAACAACCTTTATCCAAAATATTTGTTTGTTGAAGAAAAATGTTTTCATTGTAGTATGTGTAGCAAGACAATTTCCTTACATTTGATAATCTGACAATTTCAAAACATTAAGTAATTTTTCTAAATATCTAGTAACATTCGAATTAATTTGTATTGTTGTATTCGTGGTGGTGCAAAGACAACAATTTTATTTGAGACGAAGAAAACACAAAACGAACAACAGCAGAAAAGTCAAACCTTACTGTGAAAAATCTGTAGCTTTTCACTTGATTCAACAATTTCTGTCCAATACTTTATTTTATAAATCATACAATTTTTACAAAATATTAACTAAAATGTGGAGTAGTTCAGTTTCCACACAACTCTGGAGTAACCAAGTATTATTGTCAACGGTCCGGGATCCACCCCGAAGACAAAAGATGAAGATATTCTCTTTAGTAGCACTTTAAAATTGATAAGCTGAGTGAAAGTATATAATTTATATCTAAGGCAAACAGGGAATATTCTAACGAGTAACATTCTTATTTGTTTTGAAAACAGTCTGACAAGGAATTCCAGAGAATCAGTGTTTACAAACAAATTATACGCTTTAAAAATTAAACATTCAGTCATCAAAATCTTTTGTACTTGCATTACGATATTTCAGAATGCATTCTTTACCGCTGTAAATATTGTTGTGTTGATCCTCCCTCTGAAACGGTTTCATCTTAAGAGTCAAACTTTAAAGAAGGCAGAAACTCGTAAAACGTATTCTAATCACTAGCGAAATGAAATAAATCTCTCCCCCCCCCCTCCTGTGATTTCGACTCATTCAAGTTATACTTTCAGAAGCACATAATTCATTTTTTAGAATTAAAAACAATTTACAAGAGGTTAAACAGAACAATTTTAATTATAAACAAATAAAAAAATGAATAAAAACAAGTTCTAGTCATGTTACTCTATATAAAAAAAATAATAATAATAATCAGTGATAGTTTAAGAACGAACAAAAAATGATTTAAAACAGAGAATTTAAAATGTTTTTATATGAACTCTCCTTAAAACTGTCGAGATTCTTTTTTTCTTTAGAAAAAGGCGCGGGAATCCGGTGAGTCATAAAGCAACAGATTACCTTCTTAAACATCCGGTTAAAAATCCTCCAGAGAAATCCCAATCCGTCACAGACCAACTGGCACCGCTACCAAATAACCCAAACTCAGTCACAGCTTTCACTGCTACCGAATCACCGATCCCGGTCGCAATCACCGATCGCAGTAACAGTATCAATATCAGCCAAGGTATCAGCTTAGCGATATCAGTTTAGTAACTGTTACCGAATCACTGATACTGAATCACTGTTACCCAATCACTGTTACCCAATCACTGATATTTTGATATTTGAGTAACAGGTATGAATTGTGATTCACAAGTATCTGTGATTGAGTAGCAGTTCTGTGATTTGCTTGACATCCCTAATCTGGATGAAAAAAATACTGGGGTTCGAACTGTAAACTAGAGCACTGTAAGGCCACAGCTTTACCGATTTAGCTGTGTATTCCTTCGACGAAATCGTATTATTGAAAATATTCAACACATAAATAAAAGGATTCCGTTGCTACGAGTGACTAGAGATACTTTGCAGTCAACCAATCAGATTCAGTCACAGTTTGAATCACAATCACAGTTTTGAATCACAGATATTTGTCAGTAGCAGTCACAGTTAGAACTATTACTGTCAAATCACTGTTAGTAACATCCCTAGTTATAAATTCTTGCGAGATTGTCAACTGAAAGAGTAACGGATTAGCGACTGGAGGAAATTAGGTCCAACTAGAGATCATCGAGTACGGGGATATTGATGCTCGTAAGATCTGTCCAAAATTACGTTGTTACAGGTCAATATCAATAGCCCGTTGGGTTCCTCAGTTCAATGTTTAATTACCAATTATCATAACTGCTCAAGGTCTGTTTCTATACAGGTGGAAACGGTTATCTTTGGAATTGAAATTAAGATCTTTGTAAAATTTAGTGCCAATTTTGTGTAACAATTCAAGTTTTAACCGAGAAATCACGAATATTTTCAAAAAATGATTTTTATTTTGACAAAATACTACGGATTTTAAGTGAATCAAAGAACTGCAACTCAATCACCGATACGTGAAATCACAGTTCTTACCTGTTTCTGAAATATCATAATAACAGTGATTTGGTAGCAGTGATTGTGGGAACAGTGATTGAGAGCATAGGTGACACTGTAACAGTGACTAAACTGAAATCGCTAAGTTGATACCTTGGTTGATATTGATACTGCTAAAAAACTGCTACTGCGGGGATTGCGACCGATTCTTTAAAAGTGAAAGCTGTGACTGAGGACTGTTGATTTGGAAGGAGTGACAGCTGTTACTGAGTATCGGTGATTTGGTAGGGGTGACAGCTGTTACTGAGTATGGGTGATTTGATTGGGGTGACAGCTGGGGGGGGGGGTCTGTGCATAGGGGAGAAGGAGGTTAGTGTGGACATGGGGCTAGTGTGGACAACTTGAATAATTATGCTCTTTATCAGTCAAAATCTCTCTGCAAGTTTTTGCGGAATAGCAATACTGATATAAACTTCCGTGTGCAGTTGCGTGACTATAGGGGAAAGAGGGTGTGGACAATTTTTATAAAATTTGGCAAAAAAAGTGTACCAAAAAAAAAATTTTAACGTATCAACTATTTATTTTACAATAATGTGCTCTTTTACCTTTATTTTGGTTGATATATTCAAGTACTTGGCAATATAGTTTTTTTTAAATCTTTTGTTTTAAAAAAGTAGTTAAAGTAATACTAGCCCCATGTCATGTGGCTAATGTGAACAAGTTAGAATACTGATTATACAATGTAATAGAACTCATGAAAGTGTGTAAAACCATAATGAAATCAATTTTAACGTAAGCAGTATAACTCCTTATAAATGTTAATCTTAATAAAGCATATTTAATTGTTGTTAAGCCCAATATATTTTCAAAGACAAATCACATAATAAGAAAGCTATTTTTAAGTTTTACTTAGTGGGAAAATGATTTTAATGTAAAAATGGAACTAAGCTATTTTGCAATGTAGTTAGATTAATTAACATTAAATGTCAACTTTCACAATCAATTTAATTTAATACCAAAAAGCCTTAAAATTATTATTTGTAATGAATTTTTCACATAAACAATCTTATTTAAGAAATAAATAGCCACAAATGTAATATTTAACCCACGTTTTTGCCATCGAAAACTAAATGGGGCTGGTATGGACGCGTCCACAGTAGTCCCACCACCATGTGTTGTCCACACTAGCCCCATGGTGGCATTTGTTTATTTAAACCTACTACTGGTTAATTTAAACCATGTAGAGCAACGGTGAATATCAAAATAGCTATTGAATATAGTCATTTATAACATACTGTCACCTTAAACAAAATTTTGTATAAAAATAGTCTAATAGTAATTAAAACAAATCAGGAACTTACTTTTCCACCATGAAAACCTTGTTTTATAAATTGCTACTGAACTATCAAGTATGTGATCATGTAACTATACATGGAAGTTTATATCTCAGTGTTGCTATATTCTGCAAAACCGTGCAGAGATTTTGACTGACAAATCGAAGAATTAATCAAGTTGTCCACACTAGCCCTTCTCCCCTACACTTGATAGTTGAGTAGCAATTTATAAAACAAGGTTTTCATGGTGGAAAAGTAAGTTCCTGATTTGTTTTAATTACTATTAGACTATTTTAATACAAAATTTTGTTTAAGGTGACAGCATGTTATAAATGAATATATTCAATGGCTATTTCGGTATTCACTTTTGCTCTACATGGTTTAAATTAACCAGGAGTAGGCCTAAATAAACAAATGGCTCCATGGGGATAATGTGGACACATGGTGATGGGGCTACTGTGGACATCTCTACACTAGCTCCATTTAGCTTTCAGTGGTAAAAAGTGGAATAAATATTACATTTTAGGCCATTTATTTATTAAATAAGATTGTTTACGTGAAAAATTTATTCACAAATATAATTCTATTTTTTACTCTTAGGCTTTTATGTATTAAATTAATTTTTGTGAGATGGTAAAATAATTTACAAGAAATGTATTGTTTTTACACACAAAGGAATTCTTCTAATAAGCAGATAAAATCTTTCTTTTTCCCAGATGTAAAGGACGTATCACAAATCTCAAGAAATAAATTGTAGCTAAATTACCACATCACCAGATGTCGCCGGTAGCACAATTCGCACTGCATCTCAGTTGACATTTAATGTTGATTTATCTAACTACATTGCAAAATAGAAGAATAATTCTATTTCGACATTAGAATCATTTTCACACTAAATAAAACTTTAAAATAGTTTTCTATTGTGTAGATTTGTCTTTGAAGTAGATTCTATAATATAGTGCAGTTCCTAATTACATTTATAATTGGGCTTTACATTAACAAAATATGCTTTAAGATTTACATTTATAAGGAATTATACTGTTTACATTAAAATTGAGTTCATTATGGTTTTACATACTTTCATGAGTTGTATTTACATCGTATAATCGTTATTCTAACTTGTCCACACAAGCCCCATGACATGGCAGATTATTAAAAAACTATACTTCTAAATACTTTAATATATCAACATGTGACAGTCATAGATTTCATTTCATTCTCCTACCAAGAGATGGCGCCAAAAGCACCACAAGTACTTTGGTAGTTGAAGCGAGGCTACGAGGCACTTAGCTTCCCCGCTCTCGTGAGGACTGGTTGTCCAATTCACTGGCGTTCGCCATTTGTATGCGAGATACATCCTACCCTTTTGATCAAGTTGATCCTGTGTAACGTTATTTAATTTTCCTTACTTATGTAAATAAACCTTTATATTTAAATTCAAACTGACCCTACTTTCTTTTAATCGTTTTCCCTAAAACCCAAAAAACTGAGCTAGCCAAGGGAGACGGTTAAAACTGGCGCCCGAACTCGGGGCCGAATCCTCCTGCATTCTGACTTTGGATAAGTATAACTTTGCATCCAGGTTCTAAAATGACAATAGCGAATTTCCTTTTGAAATATAGTGATAGTTTGTCGAAAATTTAATCATAAATAGTTTATTTTGGAAGTCTTTGGTCGCACGAGTCATTGCGTAAAAATGTATTCGCATGTTAGTCTTAGACCAAAGGTGTTAAAACTGTAGTTTGAAACTTTTGAAACCCGAAGTTTTCATTTGTTGAACGTAGTTTCATGCTACACATTTTCATTAAGTAAAGCAATTTTATAGACATAGTGTAGCTGGAATATTATTCGATTTAATTGTTCTTATGATTGATGATTAGTGGTGAAATTAATCATGTTATTCAATAGCACTGTTCTTGTGATTGCTGGTTAATTGATTAAAAGTGTAATTAATTAGAGCTAACTTTATCAATTTTATATCCCTTTTTGAAAACAAGAGAAACAAAACCTATTTTCTTTGGTGATGTATTTGAGTATTGCAGTAATTTAATTTTAGAAAGCATTGGGGTTAGTTATTGTGCAATTTTCGTAAATTCTAAGATTTGGTTTATTGTGTGTCATAATGTGTTCATCATCCGCCTTCAACGTAAACGAAAGTGTACTTCAAAGTAAAACTTTACATTTGAAGTGGGTGATACATATTAATCTGTGTGTGCTATCTTGAATCAGTCGATTCAAATCTCATCGCATTTGTGTATGCTACCTTGAATCAGTCGATTCAAATCTCATCGCATCTGTGCGTGTGTGTGCGCTATCGAGAATCGGTCGATTCCATTGCTCCACGTATCGTCGGCTCTGTTTGTGTGTACTACCGTGAATCCGTCCACTCCAGTGCTACGAACTTTCTTGCACCCGATTGTGAAGAAAAGTTCAAACATGGTGTTCCTCGGTAAAGCCCGTAAGGAAGATCTTATCAGTCTCGCCAATGAGGTTGGAGAGAAGGTTACTCCGGATTCAAAGATGATAGATCTAAAGAATTTAATACTAGCAAGCCCAAACTATGAGCCGGATTATGTGAAAGAATTGTTGAACACCATTATATCCCAAAGAATCGAAGAAGCTGAACAAAGAAAACTTCAGCTCGACAGCGAAGAACGAATAAGAAAAGAAGAAATGGACTTCGAACTGCAAAAACTGCAACTTCAAAATGAATCTTTCAATTGAACTGGTTATGTATCTTCACGTCCGAAAATAGAGTTCCTCTCCATGATTCCTAGGTTTGATCCAGTAGACAATGATATCAGCTTATATTTAATCCTATTTGAGCGCCAAGCTCAGGCCGCAGACGTTCCGAAGGAATTTTGGGCCGCAAATTTGATCCGTCTGTTACCGTACGAAATAGCACAGCTCGTTGCCAGAGAGGAAGTAGAGGTATCACAGGATTTTGAAAAAGTGAAGAGCCTTCTACTGAAAAGGTACAAACTTACAGCTGAGAAATTCAGGCAGCTGTTCTCCAAACACTGCAAGTCGTCTACTGCTACCTGGAAAGACTTTGCATATGAAGTCAAGAACTATTTTCAAGGATGGATCAGTGGTTTAGATATTTCCACTTTTGACCAGCTGAAGGAATTAATCATCTCGGATCAAATCAAGCGTCGAGTTCCCCCCGAAGTGCGCGAGCACTTCATAGACGAATGGAGTCAACTCAACAATGTTGAAGAATTAACTAGCAAGTTAGATGATTATGATGCAGTTCGAATCAAGAGAGATGTCCCTCTCTTCCACTCTCGCAGAGTAACTGATAACAGATCACATCTCATGTCAAACCAGAAGAGGTATCCAGAACATAAAACAAAATTCTCGGATAAGCCCAAACCTGATAGAATGGAAAATCGATCAACTTTAACTTGTTATGGCTGTGGAAAGCCAGGATACATAAAAGCCAAGTGTCCTTCGTGTACGCCCAGTACACCTAGAGAGGAATTCAGTTTCATTAGTATAACTCTGTATACTATCCATGTTTCTGCAGCACCAACAGCTTTGTTAGATATCCGCATAGGAGATAATCATGGAAGAGTTTGTGCCGATACTGGTGCCACTCGCTCCATTGCTGGTGAAATAATGTTCAACCAGCTTCGGAAACGAGGGGTTGATTTCCAAAAACTTGAAGTTACAATGGCTTTACCAGACGGCAGTCGATCTACCGTAGAAGCTTTCACCGCCACGGTGCCTATTAATATAGAAGGAAGAACTGTGTCCATTGATATGCTGGCTCTACCAGAAGCAAGGGGTAACAGAACCCTCTTAGGTACCGACTTTTTGGAAAAGACTGGTATTGTTCTAGACCTAAAGAACAAAAGATGGTATTTTGGCGACGAGCCCAATTACAAAATTTATTTCAAGGAAGACCTTGATGTAGGTTCACTACAGACTGCTGATAGCTTTACAGCAAACTCTTTCCACCACCATGATGATGAAGGTACAACTTTGATCCCAGTGCAAAGGAAGATGAGCTCCCTGCTCGGAAAGTTTGACACTGTCTTCAAACCAGGGGGAGACCCTACCCCTTATGTGAAACAGGAACATCGTGGACTGCGGTGGCAAACGGCACACCGCCGTCTTCCGCAAAATCCCCATAGATGTCACCGAGCTGTACCTGGACGGCAGCGACATTTTGACCCTGTCCAGCCACACCTTCATCGACCGGAAGAACATCGAGATCCTGCACTTAGACCACAACCAAATGTGGCTCCTCAACGTCAAACCGCGCCTGCAGGAAGTCAAGCTCACCCACAGCTTCTGGATGTGCGACTGCTTCTTCATAGGCGATCTGAGGGAGTTTCTGCACCTCAAGAGAGACCACGTGCGGGATCTGTAGAACCTAGAGTGAAACTACAACCACAGCAGCACGCACTACATGCTCGACTTCAACACCACTGCGTGCACCAACTTCACGGCCACCGCCATGCGACTGGAGTTCGACTGGAACGAGCTCCTGCCGGTCCTGATCATAGCGGCGACTGTCCTTTTCGTTGTGATATGCATCGTTATCATCGTCTTCGTCTACAGAAAGGAGATGGGCGTCTGGCTCTACGCCAAGTACGGCATCCGCCTCTTCCAGGGCGGCAAGGGGCGCGCGTCCCACAGAGGCGACGACGACGAGGACAAGCTCTTCGACGCCTTCGTGTCCTACAGCAAGAAGGATGTGGCATTCCTCACACAGATCCTGGCCCCGGAGCAGGAGTGTTGCGTGCCGACCTTTCGCCTGTGCCTTCACTACATGAACTTGCCAGTGGGTGGCTACATGTCGGACGCCATCATGGAGGTGATAGAAAGCGACGGAGTGCTCCTCATTACTTACATGGAGACAAAGTGTATATCATCGCTCATCATTTGAGTAATGCTGCAGAAGGGCAGACCTCCAAGTTTATGCCGAAAAGATATGATCTCTACATCATATTCGCATAGAAATCACCCACTTGTGTAATCGCCAACCCAGACAATCCAAATCAACCTATGGGAACATACCATGCGTCGGCACTAAAAGTGTACACACAGGACGAAAGTGTGACACCAGTGCACCCCCTGAGAAAACGTGGAGAACCACGAAAAACTGAAACTTCTGGTTCCTCACCGAGACGGTCTGAAAGACGTCGGAACCAGAGGGGGAGTCTGTGACAGTCATAGATTTCATTTCATTCTCCTACCAAGAGATGGCGCCAAGAGCACCACAAGTACTTTGGTAGTTGAAGCGAGGCTACGAGTCACTTAGCTTCCCCGCCTCTCGTGAGGACTGGTTGTCCAATTCACTACCGTTCGCCATTTGTATGCGAGATACATCCTACCCTTTTGATCAAGTTGATCCTGTGTAACGTTATTTAATTTTCCTTACTTATGTAAATAAACCTTTATATTTAAATTCAAACTGGCCCTTCTTTCTTTTAATCGTTTTCCCTAAAACCCAAAAAAACTGAACTAGCCAAGGGAGACGGTTAAAAACAAAAATAAAAGTAAAAGACCACATTATTGTAAAAAAAATATAGTTGATGAAGAATTTTGAGCCACGGTCAGATGTAGAAGCAACACCTGAACAGGTAAAAATAATATTTAGTGTATTTTTTTTGCCAAAATTATAAAAACTCTCCACACTAGCCCCATTTTCCATTATTTGTATTTTTTTGGAGGATTTTCACAGGATGCTAAAGCAGGCTTTATGACACACCAAATTTCTGCGCATTTGGTTGAACAAAAAAAGAAGCTCGACAATTTAAAAGGAAGTTCTGAAACAGTTTTTAGAATTTGCTATTTTAAATGACAAATTAATTATTGTTTTACAACCTTCTCTGATTTTTTATTTTATTATATTTTTATATATGAACACACACAAGCTAGAATTTTTTTCGCTTTCCTTAAATCAAAAAAATTTTTTAACCCCTTGTATATCGTTTTTTATTTGTTGTAAATAATTTGGATGTTACCAGAGATTAAAAAAAATTACTTTATGCTTTGAAACCATTTTCAACCTAACCCTTTAACGCATTTGTGCGTGTCTGACACGGGCGATCTTGTATCTCGCGTTATTTCATTTCTAATGACCGTCTGAGATCCGTTCTAGTAAAAACAGGTAGGCAAGATTATAATTAAACTTATTGATTATAGATGGCACCACTATGCATAATTTGTTTTGTGTAAACCACGTGGTGCATTTTGATGATTAAAATGTTTTGTTCGGAATTCTTTGTCATAAAGCAGTTGTTTGGTGTGGAAAAGGTAATATAACCATTTTTATTGCGATAAATATCATAAAAGTAAACAGTTAACCATAAATTAATTTTTACTAAGCGTTTTTGTAACTTGTTTAGAAAAAATTATCTGATAATGAGCGACTGACGATTTTGACTATGCCAATTTATCAGAAAGTTTCAGCGATGGTATATCATACCAAACGTAATTGTTAGCCATTCTTATGCTTGTAAGTATGACAATTTTATTTAATTTTATTTTAATATTTTGAAATTCAAAATAAACGTGTAATCAAATTGTTTACACTTTGTTGGTATAATAATTATTTTATATAACCTTTATCTCCCTAGTCACCCACTCACGACTGAAATTGCAAAAAATAAATTACACTATATCTATGTATTCCTTTTCTGTCAAAAGAACAACTCTATCATTTTTTACCAGTTTTTCCGACAAACGGTGTAAAAAAATTTTTCTTCAAGAAAACGATATTTTAGTTAAGAGTAATTCATTAAAACGACTTTAAGAATAAAATAGGTATGCCAATTTTTTATTTAATAATTAAAATTCAATAATTTGCATTCAATTAGAAACAAATTAATCAAGTATTCTAATGCATATCTTTTGATTTTAATGTTTGATAAAATGAAAATTTCATTTTTTTATGAAATAAAAATATTGCGCTCACGATATGCATTGTAATCTGCAAAAACTAGTTATGAACATGGGGCTTATAAGTTACCTGCATTAGCTTATTGAAGGGGAAAGATATGTTTTGAAAAATAAATTAATGGCTTAATATACAAAAACGACGAATCGGTTGAACAAAAATGTGAGTTTATTGAGTGGTATTGCTTTTGATTATATTAGAAAATATTATGTGGATATTTCAGTTATTCTGGATGAAAAGAAATTTTGGGGTTCGAACTGGCTTCTCCGGCGTTGTAAGCAACGATGCAACTTACTCAGCTGTGATGTTGTTACTAAGGCCTTCCGCGAACTGGCAACTTTTTTGTTTGGTGATTAAATAGTTTCGATACTAAAAAGTGTCATTAACTCCTCGTAAGCGCGCATTAGATGACAAAATAGTTGCCACATAGCTAAGTCTAAAATGGACTTCAAAGAAATTGCAGGTGTTTGTGCACTTCTTTAAAGACTAAAGAGTAAACTAAGAAACAGACGGATTTTGGGTATATCCAATATTGATTAAAATACTTATTAGTGACCAGTTTTACAAATCTTTTGAGACCTTGCTTCGAGTTAGGACCATAACCACTGTTCGCCTTTGAAAGCGATTGGGACCTAGGGACAGTCAGGTTAACGGTACATTCATAAAAACATATTAATAAAAAGTTAGTTTAATAACCTATTTATAAATACATCTAGCCTCTAAAGTCAAGACGTCGATCCTCTACATCTACAATCGTTTATACAAAGTTGAAAGTTTACACAAAATTAACATACTATCACAAGTTTCACGGTTCACATCCACCATACGGCATGCTGAAATCAAAAACTCGTATCTACTATTTGTTAACAGAGGAGTTAAGAGTTTTGCTAATTAGCATGACGATTTTTATAATTTTTCTCTTTTTCAGCAGCCTCAAAGTTACTCCAGTTTTCACAAACTTCCAACCATAGTTTCTTTCAAAATGTTTGTCGGAATATTCCTTCATCTAGCAATCAAATAACGGTGGTCTTTTTTCACTTGCACAAATAATAAAATTATGTGTCCATCGACATGATGTTTATTGTTTACAATAAGACAAGGGAGGAAGGAAAAGGGTACTATGTTTACTCGTAACAGTCAAGTAGTAACTAAATAATCACCCGCGTGCTCAAACAAGCCCGAAGATGTACAATCGCGGAAAAAAACCCGAACCATCGCCTTTATTTTGAGCACTATTCATACTAAAGCAAATTCTCAAAGGTATCATTCAATAGGGATTAACGTCATCTACAAATTCAAATTCAAAAACGTTGCTTATGGGGACGTCATCCTATCAAATTTTGCACAAAAAACGAAATTTCTAAAGGAGACATCGTGTTTTTCTGCCATATCAGATTCTGCATCGTTAAATGAGTCTAAATATAAAATTTCATGTCTTTACTATCCATACATCCCGAGATATCCAGTGTTAAAGTTAATTTCAATTTCAGGGACAATCTCCACACTAAGACGGGAGGGTCACTAAAAGTTGCACAAAGGGAAGTGTAGGAGTGACAAAATTGGATTTATTAGATGGTGGATCACGGTCTATCGAGGTCACACCTGAGCTGACACCCCACTCTTCAAACTTCCACACCAACCCAACGTGAGGACATTTGAGGACGCGTTACATCTAACGTGCACCAGCCTCTTTTGTACTAGGGATGCGACATTGATGTATTGGAGCCGATGTTTTTTGTGACATCGATGTTTACACGTATCAATGTTTTATTTTTAAATGAAAAAAGTACCATTATAAAAATTAAAAAGTAACCAATTAGCATAATTTTCATAATCAGTAAATTGAACAAACTTTTAGACCTAAGTGGCCGAGGGTGAAAGGTCTGAAAAGTAGGGGTGCGACATCGATGTCGATGTTTTCGAAACATTGATGTATTTACTATCGATTTATCGGAGCTGATATTTGTATAACATCGATGTTTTATTTTTGAATGAAAAAAGCACCCTAGTAAAAATTAAGAAAAATAACAGTGCAACTTAGTATTTGTCAGTGATGGCGACATCTGTCCTATCAGAAAGAGTTTTTCCCCTAACTGGGGGGATAGTTATTGAAAAAAAGAAGTGGGTTTTATGTGGAGAAAGTTAACAAACTTCTATTTTTACAAACTGTTAATAACAAATATTAGGGCACATAATAGTTATAGGTCTCAATATTTTCTATTTACAGTAAATAAAAAAATAAGTTGTGTTCCCCCCCCCCACACACACTATCAGTTGATAAATAATTAATAATAACTAACAATAAGCCATAACTAATAACCCTTACTTTTAGCACCAATGCTGCCACAAAAGGGCTGCCCCGAAAAAACTTTCTTCATTACTAATTCTTTCATAGATACGTTTCCCGATGTTCTTGTGAACTTAAGAATCTTACCATTCCTCTGACAGTTGCTAGTGAGGCGAGGGAGTTTTCCAAATTGAAACGAATTGGAAACTAGCTGCGGGTGACCCTCTCTTGAGAGCGTCTGAGCGGATTGGAGACCCCTTGGCTACACAAAATGTCAATACCATCGACACAATCTTAAGAGACTTTGCAAAGGCCAGAAAAATACACTTCTGATGTTTCTATTTTGTAGTTTTTTCTACGTCAGTGTCTAACAAGTGTTTCATGAATCATATGATAAAAGGAATATATTTTTCAGCCTATCTTATTTTAATAATAAATTAATGATTTAATATTCAATTGCTGAAATACTAAATACATATTGTACATATTATGCTGTGATGTAAATGTAATGTTCACTTTTCTGTACTAAATGATTTCGAAATGAAGAAGTACCGTTGACTTTTTTTGTAAGTCAATTACAGTAGAACTTCAACTATCCGAACTCCAGTTATCCGGATCGCCAATTATACGGATAGCTTTGAGATAAAAATAAAAAAAAATTACAGGACTAACTGTCAGTTGAATACATTAGAAACATCATAGTGAAAAATCCTGGATATTCCCAGTGCAGTGCAGAGGACGTAGGCTAGTGGCTGGTGGTGATTTTTCAGACCCTGTATTCCAAATTCTCAGTGACGATGAACCACAGTCAAACGCACGCGAGACTTGGCTGCACGGAAACGAGTCGAGACAACGGACTTTGACCGATATGTTCAAGAAATGATACATTTCAATACAGTATGTTCGTACAAAACGCAAACAAAATTGTTTTCATATCATTAAATTGCATTACATTCTAAAGCAAAATTCGTTTTTTTTTTCTAAGAAATTACCTTTTTTTCGTGAAATATTCAATTATCCGGATATTCGATTATTCGAATGGAGTCTCATCCCAATTGATTCGGATAATTGGAGTTCTACTGTACCATGGCATAACTACTTTTAAGTACAACGGATGTGTTTAAAATCCCAAAATCCACTAGCCTAGCAGAAAAGAAACCCTGGCAATATATAAAGCAGGAATTATACGCATTTCCCAGTAGGCTATTCTAAGAAGAAGGAAACAATACGGCGAATCTTTGAAATGGATAGGGGTGGGTGGGTCAAATCATCATCTGCAATCAATTTCTCTCGCCCTGCTGACACAGAAAGAAATGCACGAAGGGTGGAATGCATCTGACAAGAATCGTACCTGCGTAGCCTGCAACTCGAAGGTTGCTAGTGCAGGGGTAATACCCACTAAGCCATGACGGTCCATCGTCTGGTTTCGTTCAATAGATTCATGTCCAGTATCTAGGAATCACCCAATTCTACATAAAAGCTTTTTTTATTTTTAAATTGGATTAGTAATTTTTCTTTTGATACGGATCCTTTAAAAATTTCGTAGCTTCAAATGTCCTCACGTTGGCGTGGAAGCTTGGAGAGTGGGGTGCCAGCTCATGTGCTGGTCTGGTCATCTGACCGTGGTTCAAAAGTATGAGGCGATGTCCTTGGACCCTTTCTTTGGGGATTGATCCCGGACCGTCGCACAGTGGGTCGTTTATGCAGTCTAGGTGGACAAAATTAAATTTTCTTAGTGTTGCAGGTTGTCAAAAATAAGCAATATGCTTAAAAGCAGCATTCTTCCTTAACAAACCAGTTTTATTTTTCTAAACAATTCCTCCTAACAGGAAAGACAGACGTCCAAAGTCGAACTTTCTGCGTTAAAGGATTTTTGTGCACTCGTCCCCTTAACTTTGTGTCCCATACCTCCGATCAAAGTTTGTAGAAGAAATTTTGAAGTCTGCAGAATTGTCACTTTTGAAGTTCTATCCGTCGCAGTGTGTCCTTTTCGACTCTAGGTGGGCAAAATCAAATTTTCTTAGTGTCGCAGATTGTCAAAAATGTATCATATCTTAAAAGTAGTATGTCCCCTTAACAAGACCACGGTTTTGTTTTTCTAAATAATTCCTCCTAACAGGAAAATCAGGGGTCACAAGTCGAACTTTCTGCGTAACCAATCTGGCGAATGCGTATTAGTATTTTGAGGAAAACTGAAAAGTATAAGTCTTATATATTCTTTAGCGTTATTTGGTGGATACTGTCAGTAACTTCTGATCATCGAGGTACGTTTACGTGCTTTTATGTTCTTGGATACTACATCATTAATTTCCAAGATTATTTTGAATTTGTAGCTAATTAGCGTCTTACGCAACTGGCGATTTCAATTTTAACTACACTTTTAACATATTATATCCTCGTATATCACTAAACCATTACATATGTATTATAGCCAGACTCATTTGACGTGCGCAGAACAAAATATTTCTCTGCGGAAGTGCACGGAACACATAGAGATAGTCCTTAAATTTCAGAATAACTGGAAATTTTCGTCAGTTCATTTTCGACATTTTCGTGAGAAATTCGAAGCAAACGAAATTTGGTGCTATTTTAACTAATATTTCTTAAGAAATGGATGAACATGTAATCAGATACCGTTTTCAATGTTTCAATTAGTGTTTTAAAGCAAAAATTCTCGAACTGCCAGCCTAAGAACTGAGCAACAGAGGAGTAAAGTGAACGGGCCTCAGAAATAATTCTTGACTTCAAAGATTTTTTAGCCTTTATTTCCATATATAAAAAACGAAACACGTAACCTTGTAGAGACAACTACTCAAAAGAATTGTCAATGGCCTCTGAAGTAAATTACGAAAGTCAGGTGGTACGATATTCTACTTCAAATCGTCAGAGACCTCTTCAAATGAGCTTAAAATTACCATCGGAATTCATTGATATTATAAGCGATTGTTCAGTGCAGAAGGTTCAAACATCGATCCCTCCAGAGTTTCAAAATAACGTTTAACAATCCCAATGAGAGAGACTGCGGACGTCATTTTGAACCACGGTCAAGTAACGTCACACCTGAGCTGGCACCCCACTCTGAAAATTCCACACCACGCCAACAAGAGGACATTTGTGGCCACGATAGATTTAACGTACACCAGCCTCCGTGTACTCCACATTCTTTGACTGGACCGAGTTACGAACTCGCAACCCACCCGTATCTAATCCGTTCTTCTTCCAACTGGACTACCAAGATTCCCTCCACCAAGAGAAAGGCGAGTATGTAGGTATTGCATAATTAACGTTACACTGGACGGAAAGATCGGGCTATTGGTCCGGGTAATGGTAATTTTAGTTAACGTCGTACTAGAGCAACACAACGGGCTATTGACGACGGTCCGGGATCAGTCCCATTAAGGGAAAGATCCGAGGACAACACTTCGTAATTTTGAACCACGGTCAGATGACGAAGCAACACCTGAGCTGGCACCCCACTCTCCAAACTTCCACGCCAACCCAACGTGAGGACTTTCGGCCACGCTATTGGTCTGGGATCAGCCCCTGAAGAGAAAGATCCGAAACACTCGTCATTTTGAACAACGATCAGATGACAAGGTAGCACCTGGGCTGGCACCCTACTCTCCTAACGTCCACACCATGCCAAAACGAGGACATTTGAGGCCACGATAGATTGCCAAACGAACCAGCCCCCTTTGTCCTTGGTTGGAATCGAACTCGCGATCCTCTTGTTGCTAATCCGTTACTTTTCCAACCGAGCCAGTCAACCGACCGATCAGGTAGTTGATGTGTTAACTTCTAGATAGGAAGGTTCCTGGTTCGAATCCGTATCAGTGCATGGATGTTTGTAAGCGTATGGTGTTGAGGTGGCTGGTGCACTTTAAATCTGTCGTGTCCGAATGTCCTCACGTTGGGTTGGTGTGGACGTTTGAAGAGTGGGGTGCCAGTTCAGGTGTTGCATCGTCATCGGACCGAGGTTTAAAATGACGTGTTGTCCTCCTCGAATCTTTCCTATAGAGGATTAATCCCGAACCGTCGTCAATAGCCCGTTGTGTTGCTCTAGTACGACGTTAATTCTCAATAGCCATCCGGGCTACCACGGCCCTTGATGAAAAACTAAGTGCAAAGACAAATTACCTGTAACGAGAACTGCTTTGTTCTTCGAGTCGATTCTGCTTTCCTTCCCAATCCATTTCCGAGCGACGTTTTCGGAAAAGATGGCGAGTAAGGAAGCGATTGCCAACGAACACACGCTCCACCCAGAGACGTCGAACATAAATTGGCAACCGAAGAGCAGGCCGCCGAGCACCAGTGGCAGCAGCTTCCACCTGGCTTCAGTTGCGATCTGGGAACGCGAATGCAACAGTCCGCACTCGAACATAACTACCGACTTTCTTTCGTGACAGACTGCGGAGGAAAACGTCGCTACCTTGATGACGAGGAAATGCATGTGTTGAACCTCCTAATGGAGGAAACGACCGACTACTGATGACGCTTGGGAAAACGATGTTGCCAACCCGCTGATCGTAGGTTATTGGCAATTTGTAATTAACGTCCTACTAGAGCAACATGACACCTCTTTACGAGGGAAATCCCCAAAGGGAAAGATCCGAGGACAACACGCAATTTTTAACCATGGTCAGATGACGAGTAAAAATAAAAAGAAATCAATGTTTTAAGTTTTTTGTTTTAACTACTGGTTGAAATGTAGAATTGAGGTTGGCTCTAATACCACGATCACCCACCATTTCAAATTTTCGTTGGTACATGAGTTCCCAGAAATACGAGTAAGGCAAACAAAAATATACTTTCTTTATTGAAAACAAATATTCAAGTAAAAGGCTTCGCAACAAATACAAGAGAAAACAAGGCTTATCAACTTCAAAGATAAAAATATTTTGGAATGGTAACATTTGATCAGATGTATGTCCATCTTTAAGATGCAACAGTTTTAGTTCGTTTTAAGATACAAGTTTGCAAGCACAAATATACAAATGAGGGGTACATGTACACACTGCAAGGAAAAAAATGTCACAACCTTTTGTTGACTAAATCATTTAACAAGACTGCAATCATAAAAAAGTATATACAAAAGCCTTTTTGGAATAGATGTTACAATCAATTGTTTTGTTTATCCATTTGAATTTCTCTGTATTATGACATCTTGATTGAAAAATGAAATGACGTAAGGTCCATCATCCTGTTTTCTCATTTTAAATACATTTTTGAATTGATATAAAAGTGCAATATATACAGGTCCTTTTCCGTTATACCGATACGAATAAACTTAGGCGAATTTTTGCTTATTTCTTGGCACTTCCATTTAGCATAGCAGAGAACATTTCCGCTTTAGAATAGAGCCACACCAATTCAAATAGGCAAGAGTGTAAAAGTTGGCGGCAGTACCTCTGGCGTTTATTGTGCCATTTTGCACTACTCCACTCCACAAACACTCACCAGTTTGGGTGTGACCTTTTTCTTCCAAGCACGAAAGAAGGCTACACAATAGGAACCATTTCGGCTTTGAGTCACATTTTAATTTCATTAGGCGATTATTCGAACACAATCTTTTTTCTTTTTTTTTTGTGAGGAAATAGTAGTGCGCTTGTTCATCTCTTGGCAAATCCTGATATCCATTGCACTAACAAAGGAATAAGCTAAAAAGGCGCCACAAATTAAAGTTGGTATTGGAAAAAAAAAGAAGCGCCAACAAACAAAAATGTGCCAAATGAGCGACTAAGTTTATTGGTATGACTTTAAGCCCGGTTCACAAGAGGCGTTTTTTAAAGCGAGTTTTCCAAGGAAAGCTTTTCTTATGCATTAAATTATGTTTTTTATTCCCCTAATTCAAGTTTCTATCTTTACGATCATTGAATATAGAGTAAAAATTGGAACGGATTTGAAATCTACGGAAAATTGTACACCAGATCGATACCTTAAATGTGATATTTTCTTTAAATAATTAATTATTTAACAAATAATCAAATGGCAAATAATTAAATAATAAATCTGTTTTGAATATTGATCTAGCGTAGAATTGTACGCTGATTTGAAACCCGTTGAAATTTTCACTCTATCTTCAACTATCGCAAAGATAGAAATTTGGGATTAGGGGAAAAAAAAACCATAATTTAATACGCAAAGCTGACCTTGAAAACGCGCGTTAGAAAAGCCTCATGTGAACAGAGCCTTACGGAAAAGTACCCACATACTAGAGTGCCTATATTAAGTGGCGACAAGGGACCAAATTTGGCCCAATGCGCATGCGCGGCAGCCATTTTTCTACCAGAATCGTCTCAAAGAAGGTTGCTGGGCGAATTAATATAACATTTCAAGGAGAACAAAAAATCATATGATTGTTATAATTTGGATACATTCGGTATAAATGAATCATATAAACGCTCAATTACATGCGTAATTGATGAGATGGATTGCACAACGCGCTAACTTAGATTGCGGGAAACACCATGTTGTTCAAAAAAAGCTATTTACTTAAAAAGTCTTCAAATTTATACTGACAAAACACTAAAATAATAATAAATAAACATTCTAGAACACGAAATGGAACATGAATAAGCTATATTTTCTTTTTTATTTAATATACACACGTTTTTCTCGAACCCACAAAAGGTTCCCATGTTAAGTCTACGGGAGCTATGAAAAGACGCGCCTCGGCCGGTGGAAAAGGTCTCTAAGCCAATCAGAAAGTGTTTCCCGTATGTCACCACTCTTATTATATAGGCACTCTACCACATACAGGTGTTCCTCACTCACCGATCCACTTGTTTAACGATCGCTCAGACTTACGAAGGAATTTCTAACGAGGAATGGGAAGGCTAAGGGCGTTTTCACCACAGTTAAGGCTTGCAGTACACGAAATAATGTCATCGAATGGAAGTTTTGACACAACATCAGTAAATGCCATGAACTCGACACATCGGTTGCTTAGGTTTGGCAGCGCAAGGGTTATATTTGGTCAAAGACGAGAAAGATTATGCAAAGTAATGGACACACAAGGAGAAATCGAACTCGCATGTTGGTAAACTACAGATCGGAATAGTTTCGTACCATTTTCTATTGGTATCCTTCTTTTCTGTATACCCTTCACCTGTCATTTCATGTTGACATACTAAGCCAAAGTACTAGATAATCCATGCAAAGCAAACTTGCACTGTCAAACGCTGGTGCTTTATTTTCACTCAGAATTAATCAAAGCAATTAGGCTCTTTGACCACATAGTCTTAGGAACAGAACTAGGTCATAAAGCGACGAGTACCTGCAGTTGAAATCACAAAAACTTTACCTATACAAAAATTAAGTAGTTGTTAGTAATTCTAAGCTGCAGTTTTGAAAATGAAAATAAAGATTTGCACTACAGTGCTGTAGAAAATTATTTTCTTTACACAAAATGGCCTGTATAGGATCCATCACTGAAACATATAACAATGAGAGTAACATGTAATCTCCCATGGTAGCAGGGATAATGAAAATAACACATAATCTACTTTCGTATCTCACAGCATTGTATTGAATGTTACATGTGAAGCATCAGAATGAAAATAACATAATCCACTCTTGCAGGTATATCTTATAGAATTAAAATAAATGTTACCGGTGAGCATCCTAATGAAAATAAAATGTGAATTATTATTGGATTTCACAGAATTATAATGGATGTTATAAGCAATTCATGAATGCAGCATCGCCCAAATAACATGTGAATGGGCCACATTTAAAACAGATTTCGATCTAATAGATTTGTTGACAGGTGCAACTCAACCCTCTGAGCATCACGAAGTTTCCAACCAGTGAGCACTAGAGAAACACAACGGGCTATTTGCGACAGTCCGGGATCCATCCCAAAGGGAAAGATTCCAATGCCTAGTAATTTTGAACCACGGTCAGTTGATCAGAACACCTGAGATGGCACACCACTCCCCAAACTTCCACACCACGCGTGACATTTGAGGACACGGCAGACTGAACATGCGCCAGCCACTTTTATACACGACATTTTTCGCCTGCACCGAACTTCGATCTCACAACCCTCCGATGAGTTATACGTTACTCTTCCAACCTGCGTACCTCACATATTAAGAGTAAATTGCCACATGTGTTAGTCAAGAAGTTCGAAACTGGTTAAAAATTTGAGCTCTATTTGGTCAAACACAAGACGCCGTCAAGTAAAAATTGGTATGAAAGGGGGAATGGAATGAGATGTATCCTGGGAGTGCAACTCACGTGTTTACCCAAGACAACCACTAGCTGGATACTTGGTGCATGGCAGAATGAATGGGACGAAGGGGAAACAGGCAGGACAGTGCTTGATGTGCTACCAAGAGTGTCACTAAAATCTGCAAGTTGAACCAGGGAAGAGACACTCTTCTTCACAGGGCATGGCCCATTCCCATTCTACCTAATGAGAGAAACCAAGTCTGAAAACTGCTCCTGTAGTGAAATTGGCACACCTCTACATAACTTCACAGTTTGCCCCCTTACAGCCTCATGGCATATGAGAACGCCTGCCGACCAACATACAATGGCATGGCTCAGAAACATTACATGTAACAAGGGCTCGAGGGTTAAAATTATTTACATGATGATATTCATTGAGAATCATCAGGACTTGATTATCACAAGAGAATAATAAAAACGACCTTTTTTCTCTAATTGCACACATGTTGTGTATATATATATTTACAGTGTAACCTAGTATAAAGATTTAATGTAATTGCTGTATAGATGTAATGATGTTTATATATAATATGCTCTAACACATTCTGGGTAGACATGTCACCATGATGGCATGCTCTATTCATCCAACCCTATTTATTTAAACTGGTAGTGTTTCAGGACACTAGCCACGAGAGTGGGTGTGTTGGTTTTAGTTAGTTTACCCAAGACAGTAATCAGATCTTTCCTTTCGGGGGTTGATCCCCCAAAGTCGACAATAGCCTGTTGTGTTGCTTGAGTGCGAAATTAATTAATGTTAACCTACCCAAGATAGTAAACACCATGGGAAAAAGAAAATATCATTCAAGTACTTCGTGAAAAAAATATATATATATGTTACTTCGGAAAAACTTGGATATATATATATATATATATATATATTCAAGTTTTTCTGAAGTAAAGGAATGATTTCCTTATATCTTTCATTACTTAATACTTGAACTAATTGAAAATGAAGGAATGATTGCAGCTGTCTTATAAACAACAAATAAGAAATACATTAAATGGCACACATTTCAACTGAAACTTTATAATTATTAAAAATATTTTTACTTGTTTACAATAAACAAAGATACTCATGTATGATATATATACTCTATAAGTTATATAATTTAAAAATACTCGATATTTATACAATATAAATTATTAACTTTACTTAATACAACCTATAGCTTATCTTTTAGGTTATATATCAAGCATATAAACTGTTATTTAACAAGTATATGTACAATGTTAAGTATATGTTTACCAATTCTTGTTTTTATCTAAATGATTACTAAACCCTGATTTTATCAGCAAAGCTCTGTAAATAATAGTTTTAGAAAATTTTCAGTGAATAAATAAGTTTGACGTGTTTCTGTGCACAAAAGTACCTATAGTCCACATGAATAGAGCACTTAGTATGTCAATAAGCAAGAATTGAGAAGCTACAAATACACAAATAACTTTGTCAAAATATCCCCAAGTTCCATCCAGTATTTTTTTGATCAGTAAAAGGGCTCAAAGCAACAAGTTAAATGGAATGCCGTTTGATCACGAAAGGAAATATGCCATTGCTTACGGACGATCCCATGTCCTGATTTGGAAAGGGTGTCCTGACTGGCTAGTCATTATCTCTCAGTCAGAAGAAAAACAGTGAGGCCATATTCTTTTAGATGTATCGATACATCTTCTTTAGATCGAAATTTTAGATGCATCTTCAGATGATAATAGGAAATTTCTCCGTTTTGAATTCGAGTGACAAACACTTTAGAAGAAAAAGTTAATTTCATGTGTGTGTGTAAAGAAATTGTGATCAAAACTAATGCCAATAGGAGTAAGGGTGGGTGCTAGTTTCAAAGAACAGTGTTTCTTGTTTTCAATAGGAATACCAGCATGACATTAACTCAGCCAATGGTAATACTACTGTGATAAATTGTTTGGGGATTGCCAAAGGAAAACACGGAGAACTTAAATCGTTACAGCAATTGGTTTGGTCATATTTTCTAACACCACAGACGGATAGGCAGAATATTATTTCCTCCCTTGGTTACAGGAGGAAAGGGAATGTGTGTATTGTCCCATTATCACCTGATGTTGCGGTTTCTATGGTGGGGTCTTTATGCATAGAAGGCACAAATAATTCCCGGGTAAAAACTGAAAGGGCAGCGGTGACTTCAATATGTATGGTCATCAACATCCGAAGGACCCGCAAGTGGTCTTCAGCAACGTTTTTGAGGGGATGGACTCTAGACTCTCGAGGAGAAACGATTTGCGAGTCTCCCCACAGACAGAGATGCTATTCATGCAGGGTCTCTTTGTTGCTCAGAAAAGAGATGATGGAAATCTTAACGGGCCGTTTCTTCTGGAGTTTGAGGTTCAGAAGAATCAGAGGCCTCAGTATCCGGGGAACAAGAAACTCTCGGCCAGTTCTATATCCAGAGGGTTAAAATATTGGCATCCAGAGCACATTAAAACTGAAGTCAAAATTGTCTACATCCTGAAAGTGTTCCAGTTTGAATAAACGAAACGGCAAGCCTACTTAACAATGCCCTACTTTGACAGTAAAATAATAGGGTATGCCCTATTACTAATTCCTTTATATTGAGCTTTCAGGTGGCCCAAAGTAAACTTTGGCTGTGAGATAAATTTTCCACCAGTGATCTTTTTGACTCAAAACAATAGTGTTGCAGCGAGCCATCAACAAAAACTTGAGTTTTATCGGGATGTTTGTAGAATACCAGTAAACCAAACAATACGTTTCAATGGTAACAAGTAATCAAGAGTGTTTAATACCTCAAGTTTAGTTTAGTCATTGGGTTCAATTTTACAAATGAATAGTTGATATGATTTCCAAAAACAACCCATAAAAAATTTAGATTTTCATAAAACCTCTCCCAGTAAAATTTCATTATGGCTTCATGCTACGTTGACCTCTACACTTCTTTTTGTATAAAGTTTGATTCAATCACCCAAGCTTTGGTTAGTGTGTTAATACAAAACTAAATAAATGCAGAACAAGAAAATTGAACACTCAATACCAAAAAAAAAAGGAAGAATCAAAACTCTTTCGATTTGTTCATTGATAAAAATTTTTTTTTCACTTAAAACGCTTTTGAATATAAAAGATTGATCTGTATTATAAAATTGAGGTATGCATATAAAAAATTAAGTATTTTCTTTTACACTCATAAATGTGATGTAGTTCTTGATTGGCAGTTCATAACATGTTTGTACATCAGCATATGTTCAACTGAAAATTACTTTGATGAAACATAAGCACCTTGATCGATGAAACTATTTTCACACATGAAATTAACAAACTACAAAATTATTTCGTTTTTGTAGCTTTGTGATAGGTCCTTGTGAGGAAGGACAATGGAATTCAAAACTATGACTTCAGGAGGCACTTGAACGTTGCAACCTACAAAACATATAGAATACAATTCAAAGGTGCAATTTTATATAATCAAAGTAGCTAATGGCAAATAGAAGGGGTGACATTACTTCAGAAATACTTATTTTAAGTTTTGGAATTTTGGGGTAAGTAGGTACTTAAATTAACGTTGCAATGGAGCTACACAATGGGCTATTGCTGACGGTCTGGCATGCCCATATAACCTACCTTTACTCGAGTAGAAGCTATGTGAAAATTTAAGCCCACTGATTCGTTGGTTTCGCACCATTATCTATGATGTCACTCACTCATAATGCGCAAGCATGAGAAGTATCAATATTTCCTTTCGTTTTTTTTTTTACTCGTTAGTTTTTGCTCAAATGTTCATTTTTTCGGAAGATAAACTTCAAAAAAAAATTTTTAAAGCCTATAAACTCTGAAATTTAATTATAATTCTCTATCTCAGGAGTAAACTGTCATAACTGACATTTGGAAAATTTTACAGCATAGAGAATAAGTTTTTTTTTCAAGGGCAATTTTCTTTACATTAAGTAAGATGCTTTGAAGACAAATAAATGGTTGCTCACTTACAATAGTTCAAATGCCAATTACGATAAAAACTCAATATCGAAAAAATTGCACTTTTACTGAGGTACAGAGAGAATTGTAAATACATATCTATGTTTTTGAAATAAAAGAATGTTCATTGTAATCTTGAAAATGTGCACTGTCTATTGTATAAAAGGTGATCAGAACAGTTAATTAAGAATAACTGATCAAATCTCCACTGACCAATCATGACGGAACATTTAGGTTCGTCATAGGATGTAAATATTGATATTTCTCATCCATGCGCACTATGAGTGAGTGAAGTATGTATGAAGGTGAGAAAACAATAAGTCAGCGGGCTTAAAACTTGCACATAGCTTCTACTCGAGTAAAGGTAGGTTAAATGTGTCCAGGATCAAACCCAAAGGTAAAGAGTTGAGGACAATGCCACACAATTTTAAACCATGGTCAGATGATGAGGTCACACCTGAGCTGGCAACCCACTCTCCAACCTTTCCCACCATGCCAACACGAGGATATTTGAGGCCACAACAGACTTAACATGCACCAGCCCTCCTTTGTACACAATGGTCTTTGGCCAGATTAAAACTCGCAACCCTCCGATTTCTAGTCCATTGCCCCTCTATCTTTGAAATGGATGTTTAAATTTCAATCCTTCCTTTCATGTACTTTCCTGCAATCATACATTCAAAAAGAAAAAGAGATAGACTAGAGACATTGGACCATGTGGGATGGATTGATTTGGGTTTTACCGCACAAGATCCAATAGCACACAGGCTGCATCAAACGCGCTATTGAATAATATTCAATAACAACCTGGACAGTAAAAATAATTTAAAAGTCTTGCAAGCACAAAAATATGCAAGCACACAAACAAGGAATACAAATAAAAAGTTGTCAAAACCAAAGCTTAAAAGGGTGCAGCTATATGTTATAAAATATAATGTATTTAAAAAATGGTTAAAATATAATGTATTTCATATGCCATAAAAATCCTGTGACGTAAAAAGTGATCGGTGGGTTATGCAACACATCAGATAAAATAGGAGTTGAAAAAATCATCCAATACCAGAGTAAGATGTTAAAATGTGACTCATGGAAAGAGGTTGTTTGCAATGTCGACACGATGGTGTGGTTTTGCCGACCCATAAAAATCCAAGTGACTGCAAAATTGCTTATTGGTTTGTAAAAGTGATGGAAGGCTTTCTTCTGCATGACAAATTCATTGAATGTCATGCACTCGATGACAAACTGAACACTGACTAAATTGTTAACGACTCGAGCCTTTCGCGTATTTTCTCGCACCGGAAGTACCAACGCCACTCACTACTTGTTGTAATCATATGAGAAGGAATATCTGAACTTCACAGTGACTCTACAATCGCAGATACGATGTTAAAAGAACGTCGAGATGGAAGCGATGGCAAGAGTGGGATGGTTGGGTGGATGTTAGAAATTTTTTTATTTATTTGCTCACTCCAGTCTTGCTGCCATTCCTTCAGTACAATATTCTGTCCAATACAGAGGAGATCGTGGTATGGAATGCGAATGCTGAAGTAAACCCCATGGGGCCAGTACCTACATACACACACAAAGAGGCTTCATGAAGCCAGTACCTATCAGTACACAAAAAAGGTACCTAAAGAAGATTGCCCCAGTGGGCTTCACATTTTAAGCAACATATGAACAAACTCCATCTTATCCAGATGGAATAAAATAAATTTAATGCAGGAAATTTTATGAATGCATAAATAATTTTAAAATTGGGAATAAACAATTTTTAGAGTTACACATTTTGGATACTTAAACCAGTAAAATATTTATAGATACATCCAAAAGAAAATACACATGTAAAGTATAATTTAATATACTAAATGTTAGCATTATTTTAAATGTGTGCGTTTTGCTAAATATCTATCAATCTGTTTTGAATCAAACCTCCCTATTACATTGAATCATTGTTTGGTAGAACACATAAAAACTCAATTTAATCTCAGAAAGGTTTTAGGTATAATAACAGGTACAATTGATGTCAGCAGGCTCTATTAGTTTCGAAATAAGAACACTCATTTCCAGAAATCTTATAAATTGAAAAAATTTATTCTAAAATTCACATAAAGTTATATATATACATATAAGGTAAAGTAGGGGGCAAGTGCAGACCAAAATTTACCAAGTTTGATTTAACAGGTTTCTACAAAAAATATTTTTTATCACTGAACCAATATTTTTTGCTGCTGAATAGAGATCGTATCCTTTTTATTCAAAATACATATTCAAATGCAACTATTTAATAAGGTTTGAGATCTTATAGAAGGTCAAGGTACGCAGCTAGCAAAGTATAGTGGGGTAAATGAGTAGATAGCCTCAAAAGATTGTCCATTTGAATGGAGAATGGTGTTGGGGCAAGTGCAAATAACTTAGTTTTTGAAGATAATTTTGTTGGTTAAAATTCTTAAATTGGAAAAAAAATCACTGAAGTATAGAACTTTTTATCGCTTGGGATAAGAAGACACGATGAAGCTCAGTGAATTGTTCAGCTCCAATATTACGGACCCACTACGCCCCCACCTTAACTTACATAATTCCCCTGCATATAAACCATGCATACTCACCAAGAACGGTTATCGATGGGTTTAGGTGGCCATTGTTATTGAAAAGCGGCACATTTTCCATTTTGGCAAAAGGCTTGTTGGGGTTGGGGTCACACGGCGTCCCTTCGACTCGAGCCCACGAGCCGACGGTGCTGTTCCAGCCTATGATGCTGTGCAAGACAAGAGTGTGGTCCTACGGGTATGGAGAATTAAGCATTTTAAGACACATACTGAATGAGCATCTGCAATGGAATGGCAATGTTTTCATTAACGTCACACTGGACAGTCTGGGATCAACCCCGAAGAGAAACACAGCAGGGTGACTTAAAAGATTTATGAGTAGAAGTCAATATACAGAAGAAAGGCAGCATCAAAAACCAATGGTTTTAGCATGGTTTTTTTATGTATGGTTTTAAACCATGCTTAAAATATTTTATACAAATTACAAACGGACATGACAAGTCCTAGTATACAAACCAACTCCTATATCAGTCCCTGACCAATCCAAATACTGGGGCGTTTCACATATAAAACTGGCCTGATTTACATATCTATTGAAAGTAGTTATTACGCGTACGTAGCTACCGACTCTGTGATTCGATCGATCGAGAGGGAAACGATTTGAAGTGAACTCACTCTCTTCACAAACTGTCAAGAGAACAGGAGAAATATGGATGCATTCGAATCTGGCAGTCTGAAATGTACAGGGTGACCCAGAAGTCAGTAGACCATTTAATATAACATTTTTATATTAATTTTTTCATCTATATATATAATTCTCTTACGTGGCTCACGAAAAAGATGTTATTTGTAATCGCGTTTTGGCAACACTGTACGATTGTTTGTTTATCGTGAAGTCTCGCGCATCGATTGAATTTATAGCGTTATCGGATGAAATTTTATTGAAAAATAAAAGGAAATTTTAATGAGCTGTTGCAGTTAGTTTATAATAGAAATCAAAGAAAGCGGAGGATCTTTTCAGGGCCATTTAAAAAACGGTCCTTTTCAGGGCCAACAATTATAGTTCAACAAGACGCTTGCACTACAACTTTCGGCAACAAACTCAATGAAAAAGTGTGGGTCGTTTGAGTGCTGGGAAAATGTACACACAAACAACATGCTGGGTATTCAATTTCCAAAGCAATGCTCACATTTCAAGTCAAAATTTGCTCTCAAAGTTTTCATTTGAATTCTGATTTTAGAGATGCTGTATATATTTTTTCTGTAATACAGCAAATTTAGATTTGAAAAATATTTTTTTGGTAACATATTTTGTAAACAATCCCTTCTGCTAGGACACATGTCTTCATTGAGGCGAGCGAAGCGAGCATAGGTTCGTGCAGCGAACCAATGAGGATTGCGAAGCAATCCTCCGGGGGTTAGCGAGCAGGGGGCAGGCCCCCTAGTATTATATATTTCCAATCTTTGGAAAATAGTTATAGAGAAATATACAAGACAGCAATGACTCAAATTAATCCAATGTTATCTACAAAATCACCGGTACATTGTGCCAATCCAGAGAGCTCACATTCGTCCTTTCGGTGTCAGACAACCGCCTTCTAAACAAGCGACAATTACAATCTACAAAACTAATAAAAAGTAATTTAAAATATATTTATTGCTTATAAAATAATAGGTGCACATTTTTAATAATAAGTTCAAATAATTAACGTTGCATGGAAGCAACACAACGGGCTATTGACGACGGTCCAGGATCGAGCCCCAGAGGGAAAGATGCGAAGACAGCACCACGTTCCTTTTGAACCAGTCAGATGATGAAGTAACACCTGAGCAGGTACCCCACTCTCCAAACTTCCACAGCACGCCAACATTAGGACATTTGAGGTTATAACAGATTTAACATGTACCACCCCCCTTTGTGCACAATGGTCGTTGGTTGGATATGAACTCGCAACCCTCCATTTTGTTATTCCGTTACCCTTCTGCAGGGGCTACTGCGGCCCTTCTGTTAGAATGTAATGCATGCTGAGTGACAAAGAAGCTGCAACAGAAATTTCACTCATGCTACCACTAGGGATGGCAATTCAAACACAACTAGGACTAACTACTAAAATGCTGGTGAACTAATGAAAAAGCAGAGTGCAATTTCATTTTCTCAATATGACCAACTTGCAGCTAGGCTGCTCCTGAGGGCCTCAGAGATAAAATTATATAAATAACTTGTTTGATATTAACATTTAGAACTGGTAATAAAAAGTACATTTAATAAAACTTTTCTGCACTTGGTATGCCTTTTGAGAATCTACTTCCATTTTATCAATGAATGAACATTACAAATTTGATTTGACTGACTCTATTTAACTATCCCATGCATTGTAATATACAAATAAGAGGGCAGAAAGTGTTCATGGATGTTCAATACTGACAACAGGGTTTCCACTCTTTCAGCAAAGTATTTGTATGAAAATGTTTGCTACTTACATGGATTGTTGCATTTCCTAGAACTATTGATTCCTTAATTCTAACACCAGCACCAATCACAGCATTTTTCCCAATGCTCACATTTGGCCCCAGCTATAAAAAAAGCGTTCCAAAATAATTATCACTGCTTTCATGCAGTTTAGGGAACAAATGAAAATATGCACTTTGAAGTTATAAATAAACATAATCCTATATACAGAGGCTGTTTGCACATTTTTTTGACGATTTTGGTTAGCGGTAATAAAAAATTGTTTGCTGCAAAAGAAATAATTGCAGTTGTACTATGTTTTTAAAAGTCAAAATTATCGTCTGCGGCTTGAGAGGTTTGTTTTTATTCAAAATGGCGTTTTTAACGAAGTAGTGGTCCGAAGGCTATATTTATGCTCTTTCCGAAGAGAGATATTCATATTCCATTATCCAAAAACGATGCAAGAGTCATGGTTTTGTGATATCTAAAGCGTCGATAGATAATATCGTCAACAGAAAGGAAAAAAACGTCAAATTGGAGCCTCAAGTGGGACAAAAATTCCAAACAAGTATCCAAGGAAGAAACGAACATCTTCGACTAGTTGGGGACTACCCTGCTTATTAATACTACAAAATATGAGCTAAATCAATTAATATCTTTAGGTGCTAAAATCACTTTGAAATGTCGAAATTTTGCCAATTTGTTCACAAAAATAATAATAATGCATTAAAAAAAATTTAATACATCTTATTTAAAGTCATGGGTGGGTGAAATGAACTTCCCTGCGTGTAAACAAAAAGTTTTGCACCTAACATTATCCCGGAAAATAAAAAATTCCCCCTTTTTTTAGAGCGCCATCATGCGCGTCTCCACTCCTCTCAATAGACTCATCATTGCGACCACGCGTTTACACGGGCCCTTCCCCTTGCAGCTCTTCGTTTTTTTTTTATTATAAAAGCAACCCAGAACTCAGCCCGAGGAGATGGCTGCATATCGAGTTCCCCCCCCCCTAAAAATTCCAATTTAAGTTACTAGCTTACACTAAAAAATTAAGTTGAAGTTACTGACAAGTGGTTGATATTGGCTTTTGGTTTCAAATCTGGGTAAAGCAAGTCTAGAATCAATTCTTGACCGAATAAATCCATATCCTCTGTACCACAAACTGTACTATATGCTTCAGTTACTAATTTAACGCAACGTTCTACTGCTTGTGAATGGCATGGAAAGTTAAACATGTTACTATTGGTTGGAACGTCTAGAATCATAGACTTGAAATGATAATCAGAAACAGATACTGTAAGTGGTGGATCTGTAATGGAATCTGATTGCCATTCAATTAGATTTATGTAATTGTCTGCTTCGAAGTTTAACTTGAGAATTTCAAACTCGCGAATATAATCTATTCAACTTTATTTTTTTCTTGTCTTAATTTTAAATTCTTCTAAGGCTCAATTCTCTGAAGTGTTTTCAATCATGAGGTAACATTGCCAAAATAATATTTTCTAGATGGGCATAATAAGCATTTCTTTGCAAAGTCATATCTACTACAATTTTTAAATCCTCAGGCAAAAATCTCGATTTATTTACTATATGGTAAAAATGAAGACTCTCGTACCAACATGATGACTGACTTTTAATTTTAAACCACAAATATGAGTGTACCTTCACAACATACTCTGTTAATGTTATCAAGTTATGGGTTGGATCTTCTGTTGAAACATATAATCTTAAAATTCTATTTGTCGTCGTCAACCATCTGGAATGATTCAATTTTCCTGGATCTTTTTGTGACAAGCTTAATGGAATATATTTATTTGATATCCCTGTGCACATTTCGTAAATGTATCGTTGATCAGTGCTAAGATCCTCTAGGACAATATCTGGCAAAGTTACTTATATCTTTTCAAAGTTTGTCAAAGGCAATTTTTCACAAGATTCTAACATTTTTCCAATTTTTCCGCTGTATCTTTTAGGTTCTGTGGTTTTTCCTTCTAAATATTGCAACAAAAGACGTAAAGGTAGCTGGGTAGCTCATTTGTATGTAATAAACAAATAAACCAATGCACAGGACGTCCTAAAAAGAGCTCGATATGTCGAATAACTCCATTTTTCAAACATGTATTTACCACTGTACCATCACAACCAACCACTTGCATCTTAGAAAAATCAATATTTTTCTCCAAAAAAGTTAAAATACTTGTTTTAATATTTTGATAAGAGTCAGTTGTAGGAGTGACATGTCCCATATATTTTGATCCTGGTTCTTGTATTAGAACGATATGTTCTTCTGTTACCGTCTTTCTAGAAATCCTTTCTTTTTCTTTAATCATTACTAAAGTTTAATCCTTTCGCTCATTGAAGTATATTCCATATTCTGATAAAGAGGTAGTTTCCTCATTTTTCCTTTTCAGGTAGCTGTGAGTCTTTGTCCTTTCTCTTCTAATTTTACTACGATCAACTATGTTTGAAGAATCATCCTTGGAAAATTTTCCCATATCCTTCAAAGCAGCATTTATTAGAAATGTTGCTGATCTATCGGAAACACCAGTTCTGTCACAAGCCTGAGCTACATTTGGAAGTTTAGTTCTCGTTTGTGAAGTTGAAGAAGAATTATTATCAATGACTGTGTTTATAGTGTCATTAGAATTCTTAAGCAAATTAAAACTCAAAGTAGCTCCCGTAGTAGAGGGCGAGAGATTTTGGATTGTTTTCCTTTACAATCTTTGATCTGAACGTTTTGGCTCTGTGTTTCTCTTTCTTTGTGCTGCAACCTTTTTTTCAAGCATTCTGCTGGTTTTAATGCCAACATTTCCAGTGACCATTTTTCGAAATGTCCTTTGATCTGTTAAAAAAGCTCTTTCAGCAATAGGTACTTTCATTTTGAAAGTACAACTGAGAAAGTTCTTACATTTACATATGCTAATATAAAATAGATTTTTTTCTGCTGATTCCCTGAAGGACACAACCTTTTTCGACAAATCTATTTTGCAAGTATTTTTTAATAGTTTCTTAATATTTCTATATGTTTTATGGTATTTTTCAGCATATATATATATTATTTGTTTGTTTTTTACAGTTGGAATCGAACTTTCCCCCACAATCCTTTAAGCTCTTTAATTAAAATTGAACATACATCAGCCACATTCTAGCATCTCTTTTATTATCGTTCTGTATGCAAAGATAATGCTTCATAACATCTGCATATGTTGGAAGCATGGTGGGCTTCATTATTTCAGCCATTCCAAACACGGAACATACATCTACTGATCGTGCCCTAGGCATTCCGACTTATTCACAGAAGCGTGTATCCCTAACAAACAAAACTGAACTTAAAGATTAAAATTCGATGTAAAAAATATCTAAAATAAATACAAATACACAGTAAAATACGCACCAACAAACGAAAGCGAATCAATTTAAACAAAGAACTTAGTTTTCTTCGATGGACTAGATCGGTAGGGCATTTGCAGGAGCATACACCTACTAGATATTTACAAAATAAGTGGGCGGGCATTTAAAGAAACCCAGACACCTCCACTCCAAGTGGTGAAATAAAAGTGATTTACCCCTTATAAACAAGCGAAGAAAGGGAAGTGCCCGTGCACCCTAGTAGCTAGGAATGCAATGATGAGTCTATTGAGAGGAGTGGAGACTTGCGTGATATAGCGTTCTAAAAAAAGTGGAAATTTTTTAATTTCCGGGATAATGTTAGGTGTAACACTTTTTTTTTACAATCTGGGAAGTTCATTTCACCCACCCATGGCTTTAAATAAGATGTATTAAATTTTTTAAATGCGTTATTATTATTTTTGTGAAGAAATTGGCAAAATTTTGAAATTTCAAAGTGATTTTGGCACCTGAAGATATTAATTGATTTAGCTCATATTTTGTATTATTAATAAGCATGGTAGTCCCCAACTATTCCCACCATAGGCGTTTTCAATTTCTGAAATTCGTGTTTTTCGCTCCACCCTATTGTACATGCATGCATGCATCAAAAATACAAAATGTACTGTATAGATAGAGATTCATTACAAAAAAACTTCTAACTGTGAAATTTTTTGCATATAATAAGTCTAAATAATTTATATTTCTAAATGAAATAGTCATAAAATTATTAATAGCTAAATTTTGTGACTTGTATCCTTTTACTCTATATATATAGGCAATTTTTTTAAAAAGCAAAACTGAACGTTATCTCACATCCCTATTCATGAGATACTCAAGACGTGGGCAATGTGCTGAAATAAAATTGGAGAGTGTTTTATGATCCAGGCTAAATACAGAAGGCAAATGCTTCAGTGAGTTCCTGTTTCAACTGATGGTTGGCCGTGTTTAGGTAGTATTGCACGAGGGTCATATTCGACCAAGTTGCACCAAATGCATAATGACGTCAAGTAAAACATGTGGTGAAGGGGGAGGTATGTATGTATTTGTAATTAACATTGCATTGGAGCAACACAGCAGGCTATTGGCAATGGTCCTGGATCCATCACAAAGGGAAAGAACCGAGGACCACGCCACACAATCTTGAACCACAGTCAGAGGTTCCCACCATCCAAACTTCCACATCATGCCAACATGAGGACACTTGAGGTCTCAACAGCACCAGTGCCCTTTGTAAATGGCAGTGTTTGGTTGGAATTTAACTCACAACCCTAGTCCATTACTCTTCCTACCAGGCTACTGCAGCCCAGGAAAAAAAAGGATCAAGGATTATAGTGTGATGAAATCAGAAAAGGATAACTTGGTTATACAGAATGCAAATCCAGAGTTTGCAGGAGACAGCAAATCAATCAGAAAAGATTACCAGAGTATCTTCAGTTCGAGAAGTCTGTACAAACCTTAAGATAGGTAGATATTTAATTCGCTTCACACTGGGAGAAATACGATGAGCTACCTACGACGGTCCGGGATCAAACCTAAAGATCTGAGGACACAACGTAATATCGAAAAGTGAGATGGCGAGGTCACATCTGAGCAGTCACCCCACTCACCAAACTTCCAAATCCCACCAATGTGAGGACATTTGAAGCCTTGGCAGATGTGAACAAGTCCCTCTTATATGCAACGTTCTTTGGTTGGTTTTGAACTCGCAACCCCGTTGCTAATCCTTACAACCGGGCTACTGCTGCCCCACACCTAATGGAGATGTGTCCCAGTGGGTTTCATATCTTATGAATGATATAACTAGGCATGTTACGCATTTCTAATTTCAATGCCAGTTATAGATTAAAGTGCAGTTCCCAAACTGGGCCAAGGTGCCACGAAATATTACAATATATTCTTGGAAACGGCCCACGTGCTTTTAGAATAGGATCATCGATGTGATGACATGCTTTGGAAGACAGGACATTGATTATCGTTGTGACGTCTGTCAAGCGATTAATGGTGCACATATCGAAAAACATACTGAAGTATGTTTGAAACTTTAGACATTTTTTAATATTTTCGCCATGAACCATGTGTATATGTGCTGTATATTTCTCGTGATATGGTTTTAGAATCCAGGCATACTTTTCCGATGGCCCTGTATTAAACCAGTAGCCATGGTGACATGTATTATTAATTAACCTGTTTAAAGCAAACACTAGCTCCTACACTTGAATAAAAAGTCGATTTTGTCATTGACTTACCACAGCAGACTCATGAACTGATGCGGTAGGATGAATGAAGACATTTCCGACAATCAACGGTCCTTTGGAACTCTGCTTCGACAGCCAATCGGAATTGTTTGAAAGATTCTGATTGCTGCTTGGATCAGAATTCTTTGCCAGCCAATCTGGGTGAGTCTGATTATAAAGATCTAAGTAATGCCTATTTGCATAGATTGCAGATCTAAATAGAATAAAGAAAATCAATAGAAGTAAGTCTATAACCCTTAGGTCTTTGATATGCAATAAATGCAATTTTAAAATAGGTATCCATAAAAAAATGCTTGTTACTATAAAATGTGTGAGTTTGTAAGTAATAGAACATAACATACAACTTATAAGTAAATTGGGAAATAAAAAATTTAAAGGGACTATTTTATATATTTGGATATTGTAACTAGTGAACTATGAGCACTAGAGATGGGCGATCCGCTCAGGAGCTGACTCAAAGAGTTAGCTCTCTTGACGGAGTGAGCGAGCGCTGATTCGTCAAAAAAGAGCTATAGCTCTTTTTTAACCAATCAGGGCTGAAGAGCGGTAACTCTTTTTTAACGAATCAGCGCTTCCACTCTCGAAGAGTCATTTCCGCATGCGATCACCAGCTCAGTGATTCTTTTGGGAGTTGATTCTTTGGGAGTTGATTCTTTTGGGAGTTGATTCTTTTCGAGAGTTGGCTCTTTCGAAGAATCATTTCCGCATTCGATCGTTTGCGCTCACTGATTCTTTTGGGAGTTAACTCTTTGACTCTTTTCGATAACTATCGCTCTCGAAGAGTCAATTCCGCATTTGTTCTTTTGCGCTCCCTAGCTTTTTGTTACTTTTTTGAAGTTTCAAATTTTTAAATATCTATGTATTATCATAAATGTTATTTTTTTAAATTTAATTCAATTTTAGATTGAAAGGGTGTTTTTACGGCTTAAGTCATATCACGCCTTTTAGTACTAATTAAAACTAGTCTTAAGGTTGTTATTAAAACATATTCTAACAGTTATTATGTTATTCACTTAACATTAATATAATAATTATAATAAAACCTTGATTTCTCGGGAGTGATATCATTTTAATAAAGCTACACAAAATTAAATTAAACTTAACTCGTTTTTATTGCATTGCCTTCACAAAACAAGACATTTTGAAAATATTTTATTAAAAGACAGGGAGGGGACTTGGATTTTGAAAATCTTTGGGATAACGAGTATTCGAGGGTATTATATACCTATATCTTAAAATAAATAGTTAAAAATCGTAAGTACTTAAATAAATTATTAATATTTTTATTATTTGATTTTAAAATATCATTTAAATTATTAGGAAGTCTCATTTGGTAACTGAGTGGTTTTAGAAAGAAATCTTAATGTATCCAAACACGTCCAAGATTTTTTTTTTAAATGTGGTATAGAAACATTTTAATGATATTTTTATGTTTTGTGTTTTAAACAATAGCAATGGGCTATAAATATTAAAAGTATATGTTAATAATTTTGTAAAAATATGATAATTATGTATGAAATTTTAAAGAAATGTGTCAAAAACTTCAAATGTACTACATGAAAATCTATTCAACCAATTTGAAAAATAATGCTATAAAAATAAACTACATGCATATTTCTAGGGAATGAACTAGAATAAAAGGATATTTAAATAAACAACAATTTTACAAGTGATTGAAAAATGAATAGAAGATTTTTTATAGTTTTACAGTCCTATTTCTTAAATAAATAGTAATAATTTAGAAACTTTTGAACTCAGCATAATTATTCTAGTTCATTCACTTGACAACATTCTAAATAACAAACTCTCAAAAGTTTACTAGAATCCAGTTATAAGTTTTTGTATTATAACATTTGAAGTGAGGAAATAATGCAAAAATATTAATTTAGAGTTAAAGGTAGTTTCAAGTGCATCGCTTGCTCCCTTGCGTTTGCTCTTTGTGTAAACAATTTTGTTCTTTTTTCTCTTTAAAAAAGTTCACTCCATTTCCAAAAGAGAAACCATTTAAATATTTGAAAAAACTTTCTAAAATTATATTTGCAAAAAAAAGTAAGGTTTAAATTTAGATTTTGCCATGTTTTTGGCCTTTTAATGGCCATTTTCAGTGTTTTCCATTCTTACTTCTTGTTTTCCCGCCTTGATTAAAATCTTAATACTTCTTCAAGTAATTAACAGAGAAAAAATTAAATATGTTTTGGAAAGTCAAATAAATACTCTATCCAATAAAATCGAAAACTTTTTTATAATTCTTGGTCAAAAATGAGATTTTTAACGTGTTTGGATATTTTAATTGCAACTTCTGTAATCTCAACGGGTTCATGACGGGAATTACAAAAGTAGAAGTGTCCTCAAAGTAATTTATTCTTTATGGACAATTTCAAAGTTATATGAATTGACATGGTTTGGGGCCATCTTATGCCTTAGCAATTAAATTGTACAGCTTAGCAGCCCTATGCTGCAATGCCTATCGTCCTCGGGGCCCCGTCTCCCTCCTTTTGTTGATTTTAGAGGTAAACTGCGCAATTGCTGGATGAGTGAGTGTTTCAAGTGTTGTGTGCGTGGGTGTTTCAAGCACGCTTGGCGCCTCTTCGTCTGGACACATGCGCTCACGTGACAACAAGGGATGTTCGATGGCCCAAACATATTGTATGCATTTTGATATGTTATATACATTGTTATATACATTATTATATATCTCAAAAGAGCGGTGAGTCATCAAAAAGAGCTAGCTCTTTTTAGTGAGTGAGCGGTTCCGATCCAATCCCTGAAAAGAGTCATTTTCCCCATCTCTAATGAGCACAGTGCCAGCTGCGGAGGTACAAACCTCAGAACTGGAGCTAAAAAGTGAGAACGTAAAAAGTTTTGCACTGGCTGCGATTATAACACGCACTTATAACCTTTTTTTAAGATATTTTAATGCCCGGTTAGAGTGACTCATGTTCATTCTATTACAATATAAATTTAATCAAACAATCAACATTCCTAATGAAATCATCCAACTCAGTGGTTCCCAAGTTGGGCCCATGACAATTTTTTTTTTTTTTTTTGGGGGGGGGGGTTGCACAAAACATACAAGTCAAAAACTCCCAAGAAAAAATTAAATATTCTACTATTTATTGATTTGAAATAGCCTTGAAGTTGAGAAAGAATTAACATTGAAGTTATGAGACATTAAACCAAACATTTCTGAGCCTACTACTAAAGAGCAGCCTCATTGTTCACATTAAGATTAAAGTATATACAGTTTGATGTCATTAACAATAAAATTTTGAAAGCTAAGAGCCTAATTATTTTAACTAATAAATATGAGTAGGTATAATATTTAGCCTTATTTTTTTAAATTTCAGAACTCCATATTTTGGTTTAAGGACTTTAAAGTCAGGATTAGGGACAACAATATAAAGTTTTAACATTTTATAATCAACTAAACATAACTCTAAATATTTCATTCCCTATTTTAAGGTAAAAAATAGGTTTATATATTTTAGTTTAATATCCCAAGGGGTCCATCAAAGTTTTTAGAGCCACAATGATCCCCCAGAAATATTGTGAAGCAAGAAGGGTAAAAATGCTTGGTATTTGTAAATAGTTTGAAAAACGATTCACGTTTTAGTAGCACTGATTTTGGGTATATAAGTGAAAATCTTTTTAGTTTCTGATAGTTCCTTGAAAATTTATGATAAAGAGTTCACTACAAATAAATACAACTTGCAGAGAATATCACTTTTCAGTCAGTCCCACTCACCCAGCAGTTTTGATTTGACTCCACCATTTGGTACTGTGGAACACATGGAGCCTTCTTTTTCCAGAGAGGGGCATCAAAACATCTTGTTCTAATCTTATGCAGTCCTTCGAACTACCAAATGTGTCGACCGATGTCTCGTCTCTAGTGAAAAAGAAATTGTGCAGTAAATCAATACATTCTGTGTACAGCTATAATACAGGGTGTAGGTGAAGTCATTCCGTGATTACGCAACATTTACGATCTGGATACGGAACCGAGTTTCTTGTTTTCCGATCGCAGAGGGCTCGGATTCTTTCGGACTTCAAACTCCTGAAGAAACGGTTTTAGCCCACTAAGATTTCCCTCCCCACTTTTCTGGGCAACAAAGAGACCAGCGCAGGAATAGCCTAACCACAGTCAACAGGGATGTCAGGGAGCCTCCCAAATCATTTCACCTCGAGAGTCTAGAGTCTGGCCGAAGACAACTTGCGGGTCCTTTGAATGTTAATGACCATACGTATTGAAGTCACTGCCACCCTTTCAGTTTACCTGGGAAGTATCTGTACAGTCTAGACATAACGACCCCACAATAGAAACTACAATGTCAAATGGTAATGGGACGACACACATTTTCCTCTCATCCTGGGGGAAAGCATTGTGAAGGCTGATTTCGGCCTTTTCGGTAAATTGCCCGTAAGGCCGGGAGAGAGGAAACAATATTCTGCCATGCCATATGTAGATGGTTAATCACTTTTATTAAATGCAGCTAGTTAAAAACATGTTGCATTGAATAAGGTAAAAAGGCATTTTAGAGTTTTTTTCCTCAGTCATAATGCACAAATGGTATTGTGTGGAATGTCACTGGATATGTTAGACAAAACATGGAATAATGGTACCTCTCTTCCAACTTTAGTGAAAAACAAAATAAAACTAAGCCATCTTAAGGGTCTCCCTCTCAAAATGAATGAGCCCTATTTCTACAGCACCTTCCACCACTGAGACCTGGTGGTTGCTATAGGTACAGGGCTCAACTGCAATCACTGTTGTAGACCAGGAGTGGCATGCAACTGACAGGAATCGAACTTAGGTCGCTACAACTTGAAGGTTGCTAGAGCATAGGGCATATCCACTGAGTCACGATAGCCCTGCTTGAAAACGGCTCTTTGTGGGAAAACTAGATAATAAAGTCAGCATTTACTGGTAATGAGGATGTTTCCAACTCGAAAAGCATGATTACAAGGGGTGTTTCCCAAGTTCAGGGAACTGCTAACGTACAGAAGAATATAAGATTAATGACGAATGCTGCCAGGTTTCCCCAAGGGTCAATATCAATTAGCATGACTTAGTCATGTTGAAAACGCACGTTTATCAAGCGTCACTTTTGAAGTCATAGAAGACGACAGAATTCTCAGTTATTTTCTTTTAATGTAAAGAGAAAATGTTATGAAGTGTAAGGAATTAGGACACCCAGTAAATATCCTCTAGCAAAAATTGAAAGAACTTAATGTTGTGACTTCAGGACATAAAACTAGTGGATAAGAAATATTTTTAGATGGTCTAAAATGCTAGCTTTACATTAGAACACGTTCAAACAGTCAAATGTAAATTATATATAAAAAAAAAATTATAACCCAGAAGTTTGGATATAGCACTACAATACATGACAATTTCCAGAACACGACAAACCAAATAAACTTTTACACCAAAATCAGCCACAAAAATAATCATTATTTGAATACTTACCCGTTATAAAAGTCTTGTTGCTTTTGTTTGAAAACTGTAGCCAAATAGCTGAAAATGTCCAAGGAACATAGATAAACACCACAATTGATAATCTGACTCACAAAAGTAGATGGCTTTTCCACGTAATGAACTATCTAAAGAGAAATCAGGTTTGGAAACACTTCGTTAATCAAACTTAGAGATGAGTTTTCAACAGTATTTAGACAATACATTTTTTAAAACAAGAAGCCTGTTCTATTCTTTTGTATCAGTGACTATATTACACTTATCAAAGTTTATATTTGTCAGATTGCAATAGTTACTGTAGAATTGGGCGAATGGAAGCAGTTTTGCGAAAAAAGTTGTTGCTGATTATAACATTACCCTGTTGGATAAAAATTAAAAAAAAAAAAAAAAAAAACTATTTAATCTTTTATACGAAGATCAGAATCAATTCAACATTGGACTGAAAATGACGCAAACTGTGACGTCTGAGGTAGTTTATATGCATAACTGATTACTGCAATCACTGATTAGCGGACCCCAACTACAACAGTTGCAATAGACGTTTCTGGTGTTTGGGCTTAACCTTACCCAAACTCATACCTCTTAGAATATGTAAGTATATCTTTATAATTTTCCATTAATTTATTATGAATTTTTAATAATATTTAGTCATATTTTTTGGGTAAATAGAAGCATTCTTGAGGTTTCAAAACACAAAGTGGGAATATGAGAGGTTAACCTATGATTTCCTCCGAATCCTTGACATCTCTATCATTACTGGAGAACAACTTTTGGGGAAGCTCCTTAAAACCCATAGAACTTTGTTGAGGGCAGAAATTTTGTAGACTCTTTTATTTTGTTTGCTGTTTTAAGGAAATTGTTCAATCATGATTTGTTATTAGGTACTTTTACTGTTACCGACTATATTTTGTAGATACCTACTCTTCCGATTTTCTTTTTAATAAATAAAACAAATTGCAAATTCCTTGATTTTCCATTTAAGTTTTAAGAATATGTGCAAACATGCCTTAAAACGTTTCTAGGGATTTCATTCCAGTGATTTGTGACAAATCCGACTATTATTTTTTTAAGACTGATGGTATTTCTTATTTTATTCATAATTGATGGTTTACCATTTTAAAAGGTAGATCCTACTTAAGAATGTAATTCTTTGTACAGTTTAAACAAAAAGAACAGAAAAACAACTTTGTTGTTGGTAATTTTCCTTATTATATTTAAAATAAAGTTTTTATTGAAGGCATTTAAAGGTTTATCTGGAAACCTTAAAAATGTTTCTTTAAGACCATAACTACTTCTGATAACCCGGAGAGGGATCAGAATCCAAACAGAACGAAAAACAGGCGAATGCTTCTATTCGTACGGACCTGGTGGTAAATAGGAGAGCTTACAAATTTTTTTCCCCCTAATAGTCAAACATTTCTTACCAAGAGGGCTTATAGGTATGGATTGCCACTGGAGTTATTAGGGCATTGATCATAATTTTAAGAGTACAAAAAAAAAGGTTTAATGGTGCAGTTAAAGTGAAAACTGCTTCTAATCACCCGATTCTGCAGAATGTTTTAAAAGAATTAAGTAATTCAGATACTCCAGAAATCCAGTTAAAATGTATGTCTTCATAACAGAGTTTGAACATTAAAAAATGTTAAAATTTGTATTTTTATACAGCTACAACATTTGTAAAATATGATACAACTACTGAGCATGATCAGAACACTTCCTAACTGGAATTATATTTCTATAAAGAATTATATAATAATCATGATTTTAAATCAATGGGTATTATTGAAAGGTGAAAAAATTACATAAAATATTAAAAAATATAAAACCCTAAATATACGAAAATTTTAGGTAAAAACAATAGATTTTCCTCATCACTTTAAACATATGAGGCGTTCAGAACCAGAGTGGATTAAGTCTATTTTATAACATTTTGAGATACATCATGTTAAAGTTTCTTCTTGTGTGCTTATTCGGCGGGCTTTTCTTCTGCCATCTCTCGAAAACCAAAGTAACTAGAGACTTGATCCAAAGATGCAAAATAATCAACTTAAAGTAGTTCTGGTGTGTGATTATCTGTGTTTGACCAGAAAGTGGACTTGATCCACTCTGGTTCTGAACGCCTCATGTAATCTCAAAACGTCCAATAATTATACCTCATGAGTTTGTTTGTTTTCTACAATGCATCCATATTGTTGCGACTGCTGCCGTGTTGCCTACAAAGAGAAAGAAATTAAAATAATATTACTTCTAGATGACTGTCATTCTGATTCAATCATATTTTCCAGTTAGGACAGTTAAGAAATATTGATGTATATTAGACACTAAACCTTATTCAGCTGCAATCCTTTAGAGGCATATATGTTTTTGCCTTTCATTTTTTTTTTCTCTTACCACATCTCGGCTCACATTTGAATGTTATTGTCTCAGCAATAATTGTCACACCTCTGTTACCAAATAAGGACTAATCTTAATAGCAAAATCCATACCACACTTTACCACAATCTCTTCAATAATATCCCCAGCTTTGTAAGGTGTCATTAAAATAATTTATTGCCATGACAATTATCATGCAATTAGTCCACAGATGATCTGCTTATTGTAATGGGGAAGAGCGACACTTTTTTGCATGCGACCCACGTAACACAATTAATACCTCTAAGAAACAAGTTAAACTTATTCACGTATCAAGTGCTTTAGCATGGTATTGCTATTTTAGTAGAACAAGGAAGTATGTGCAAATTATGGGTATTTCGAGTTAAATGTGTCATTTTTCTCTAACATAATTAAACCTTCTAATGGGACACTAACAGAACTGTAGTGACACTTAGCTGCTTTGCTAGAGCTTCAAATTTCAACCTTTCTCATCACCCTTTACAAGAACTAAACAAGTGTCGACTCAAGATTTTGACCTGGAAGATCAGCTCTTCTGTGCAGTGATCCAAATGCTGTTTAGAATGATTGCATAAGAAATTTTGCACTGAATTTGAATAAAACAGTGACATTAGGTACAAAAAAATAACCACATTTATTCAACAAGTTTTACTTCATACAATGAAAAAAAAATTATATGCAACATCCAAACTTACTTCGGTTCCAAGAACAGTAATCCAAGCATCTAGACCCTTTTCTTTATGGAAATTCACCATTTCAGTCAATGGAAATTCACCACAAACGTCGCCATTTATAAGGAAGAATGCTTCAGGATCTCCACTTCGAATTTGATCCCGAAAATGATAAATTCCACCTGCTGTCCCAACAGCGGTATACTCTTGCAGATATCTATAAAAGTCAAATTGCAGGTATATCAGGAAATGTAAGAAGGTTTTGCATTGTAGAACGAAGTCTGTTTTCTTTATACAGTTATAAATCTTTTAAATCCATGTACATATTATAAAGCTGCAGAGCAAGCAAAACACAAGATAATAGTTGTTTGGGAGTTTTATGGTGAAGTTGTGCCAATCACAAGACAGAGTGATGAAGGAAACACAACAGAAGGATACTAGAGAAAAGAGAAAATGTATGCATTTGTGAAAGCTGGGTGCATTATGTTCTTGGGATACACATTTATATTTTACTGGAGCCACTCATCTAATTTAGGATTGAGGTCTGGAATGAAGGAGGATGAGAGGTCTGCATGTGTTAATATTTTATTTTTATTTCTAAGATAGATGAATATTTTAAAGCACTTTGTGTTTTTTGATGCAAATAAAGCTCATATTTAAAATGTAAAAATTTGTAGTTACATAATCATTATCCAAAAATTAGGTTTCCGGCTGTGAACTTAGCCACCACTACAAAAATTAACTTCAATACAGAAATAGGTAAATACAGCAGTGTAACTTAACTTCATGAAGCTCTATTTGCTAAAAATGTTTCCCTATTTTACAATCATCTTGTTGAAAAGCTTAACATTCCAAAATGATTAAATATTCTTGTCTTTTATGGTTTGGTGTCACTAACACAAAGCACTTTTCTCATATATACATCAACAAGGATCAGTAAGCTGTGGAACATACCGAATGTTAATGTTGTATTCCTTGATCATAGATGATACGAATTGAGTGATGGAGTCATCGAGTTGGTAAAATCCAATGAGCAAAACTTCTCGAAGACCAGGAACTTTGCAACACGCTTCAATCAAGTGTTGGATAGTAGGAACACCAGCAACGGGGAAGAGAGGTTTTGGGATATCAAAGGAAAGTGGACGGAATCTCGTACCTAGAGGCAATAAAGCATAACAACTTTATAGTAACGAACTATACATGCAACATTTAAAAAAACGAAGCTTGACAGTTTAAGTCGGTGGTTTGAATTGGTCAGACAGAGGCTAGGAAAATCCTGTCTGAGTAAGATGACTTTTCTTGCAAATACTTTACCAATTCTTTTTGAAGTTCATACATTACACTAACATAAGAAAAAGGATGGCATGCCAACCAACATAGAATTACATTTTAAATTTAATTATCACACACAATTACATTACATTTTAATTAAATTAGCAATCAATCACTTGACTAGTGTAATCTTTGAGTGCATATTGTAAACATCAAAAACTAATTTGCAAAGAACCATGCCAACCGAAAAACAACTGCAATTTTCTCTAGCTTAATTATTGACCAATGCCTTCATAAACTTGATAATACGGAAACAAACCTGTGTCTACAAAGTGAAGTATTTTTTCTTCTCAAAGCATTATTCATTCAATTGTTTTAAAGTTTAGTGAAAAATTTGCAATTGCAATTTTACGTTATTACAGAATTTTTAGGTTTTGCCATGAGATGAATTGTTTTTGCCACCAGCTAATACAAGCTCACAGCAATATTTGCTGCCAGCTTCAAAATCTTATTTTGAGGCCTGATTGGGACCACAGTCGAACAATGAATATTTCTTTGATGATATGCATCAAAATTAGGTCTTTCCAATACCTTATCATAATACTTTCTACCCATTAGGTTGGTTGCTTTGGGATTTTATGGCACAAGGGCCATGTTTAGACAAGTTGTTCAATCAATATGTGTGGTTATTGAGTCCTTTAGTCTGTTTGTTGAAAATGTAATACAACACTAGTCAGAAAACGTGATATCAGATGGTTAAATAGCAAGAAAAATTATTTTTTAGAAGGTTATTCTCAGGACTGGAAAAATTCATATTTTTAATTAACAAGATACAAAATTTGGTCTTAAAACACAACAGGGGAGGTTAAAAAAAATTTAATGAAATATCTGATAGAAAGGGGTTTTAGTCCTCCAACCAGTTTCGTAATGTGGGTGCTGAAGGAATCTTGGGGACAATTCTGGCCCAGAAAAATGGGGGCGTTTAGGATAATGAGATCGAGCATTAACAAAATGCAAAAAAAAAATTTTGACTAAAAATGTTTCAAGCTAACGCTTATCCTCTTGAACATACTGTAATGTTCAAGGCTCACAAGGTTGGTACTTCAAAAGCGAATGGGATATAACACACTCGTATTCAATTAAATCTAAATTCAACAGAAATAAATGTAGAAAGTAAAATCTACACTTAAATCTGACAAAATACAAATTAATTGAAAACTATCTACCCGTAGCACACGCATCAAAAATAATATTTGGATTTGTTCCTTCAAAAAGAACTGTGTACAAAACAATCATAAACGCATCCAAAACATTTAGATTTGGTTTCTTGAAGAATTATTGTTCATTAATCAGTTTCCATAAACTTCTGACACGTGTATTAAACAAAAAGTTGATTTCATCAGAACAAGAAAAACATATCCAAAATAACACTAATCAGTTTTTGGATTAAAATATTTTTTTGTCATTGTCGTTTACCTTTCTGAGGGCCTCCAATCAAAATAACAGCCTTGTACATCCCAAATGAATGTTGAGCCCCGAAATGATACACTTATGAATTCACGATGTTTACTTACACAACAGTTTGATACGTTTGCAAGCAGACAACTCAGAGTTTAGGAATGTTGCCAGTTTACGATTTCTCATAACAAAACAAAACCTTTTCGTTTCAGGCTAACTTCAGCTCAGGTATTTGCCTTGTTTTCTGACTGTGGTAATGGTAATGGTAATTTTAGTTAACGTCGTACTAGAGCAACACAACGGGCTATTGACGACGGTCCGGGATCAGTCCCTTGAGGGAAAATCCGAGGACAACACCTCGTAATTTTGAACCACGGTCAGATGACGAAGCAACACCTGAGCTGGCACCCCACTCTCCAAACTTCCACGCCAACCCAACGTGAGGACTTTCGGCCACGACAGATTTAAGGTGCACCAGCCGCCTCTACATCATACGCTTACAAACATCCATGCCCGTACCCGGATTCGAACCAGGAACCTTCCGATCTAGAGGCTAACACCTTAACCACTATACCGGTTGGTCGGCCTTTCTGACTGTGTTTCAAGATTACGTGGGGTTGTGTAGAGTGCCTATATAATAAGAGTGGCGACAAGGGACTAAATTTGGCCCAATGCACATGCGCGGCAGCCATTTTTCTACCAGAATCGGTTGCTGGGCGAATATGTTTCTTCCATCGGTTTCCCACATTTCCTCCTCTCTCTTTCTTTTGGCGATAGTGTTTATGTCCCGTAATTTTAATGCTCACGACTTATTGAACTTGTTTTCGTGACTTTTAACAAGAAAATGAATAAAGTTAAGCTAAAACTTCAGTGTTAAATAAAATAAGATCTGATGTGTTGTCTCTCTCAGGCACAAGTTTTTTCTTTAAATTCTTTCCATGCTGTGTGATAGAAGTTTACGCATTAATTTTATAACATTAAATAAAAAATAGATTTGAAATGTCCTACTATTAATGGATAGTTCCTTAAAATAAAAACTTTCTTTCAACCAACTGTTCAACACATGTAGTTTTTTTTAGTGTGATTAATCCTTTCCTTACATTAACCGAAACAGAAAATATACTGAACATTTTTATTTGACCTTTTTAATGCATAACACAAAATTTTAACCCACTTAAATTTAATTTTAAGTTTTATCCATTTATACAAGTCAAAAGACATGTAATTTCAAAAATAGTCAACACCATCAGTACACATTTGTTAAAAAATCTACCACATTTTCATATGAAAAATACAATTAACAGATTGAAACTAAATTATGAGCAAATATTGGCCTAAACATACAAGAATAATCTCAAGATAAAAAATAGTTAACAGCATTTGTACGCATTTATATCCAAATTCACAGATAAATGTTGATGTGGTGGTTTTGTTCCGAGATCTAGCAGCAAAATAAAGATGAAAGTTTGCATCAAAAATAACACTTTTATCTAAACATTTCTTTTATACTTTTTATATAAAGCATTGCTACAATTTACTCTCTGCTTTTCTGATGATTCAATTCGGCATAGGTTATTGTAAACCTTTTATAAGGAAACTGCTAAAAAAACAAAGCATTATCAAAAGTTTAAAACTTGCTAACTGCCTTTGGCGCGGTGTTTACATCGCCAAAGTAGCGGGAAACAGCATGTTGTTCAAAAAAAGCTATTTACTTAAAAAGTCTTCAAATTTACACTGACAAAACACTAAAATAATTATAAATAAACATTCTAGAACACGAAATGGAACACGAATAAGCTATATTTTCTTTTTAATTTAATATACACACGTTTTTCTCGAACACACAAAAAGTTCCCATGTTAAGTCTACGGGAGCTGGGAAAAGACCGCTTCGGGCGGTAGAAAAGGTCTCTAAGCCAATCAGAAAGTGTTTCCCGTATGTCGCCACTCTTATTATATAGGCACTCTAGGGTTGTGCCATTGGCCTTGGATCTTTCTCTTCGGGGATTGATCCCGGATCAT